>CM053597.1:233388093-233404356 GCA_028646575.1 Pseudocheirus occidentalis | reverse complement strand
CTCTGGAGAAAACTGAATGGGGATAAAAAGGAATATACCTTCTTCTCAGCAGTACATGGCACATTCACAAAAATAGACCATGTACTAGGGCATAAAAATCTCACAATTCAGTGCAGAAAGGCAGAAATACTAAAGGCATCATTCTCAGATCATGATGCAATAAAAATTATATTTAATAAAGGCCCAGGGAAAAGTAGGCAAAAAACTAATTGGAAGCTAAATAATTTGGTTCTAAACAATGAGTGGGCTAAACAAGAAATTATAGAAACTTCATTCAGGAGAATGACAATATTCAATTATAGTAACTTCATTCAGGAGAATGACAATAATGAGACATCATACCAAAATTTGTGGGATACAGCAAAGGCAGTACTTAGGAAGGAGAGAAAGTAAATTATTGTTAATTAAATTTTAAAAAACATTTGGGAAAAAAAAGAAAAGAGAGGATTTGGAGGAAACAGTAATAGACCTTATTAATATTGAAAGAATAACAAGAAAATATCAATAACTATTGATGACTCCTCTCTCTATAAAATTCCTGTGAGAATAATCTTCCTACACATACGGAGTAATCATAGATACAGGTATGAGAGGGGACTGCATAGGCTTTGACAAAAGAAGTCCACACCCTTATAGTTGATGAACAGTTCAGGGAATACAAGATCCCACTGTGTTTCATTGCTTGTGGTTATAAAAAGTTTCTGATTTGGTAGAATAAAATGTCTCTTTGAAGGTTCTTCTCCAGCAAGACATCTCCTATGTTGTTCTGGCTCCTATGGTTATTAATAACAAGGAAAGAATGAGAGAACCAGATGAAAGCTGACTGATGGTATTTGCTCTTGTTCACAGACTGCACCAAGCCACAGAAAATGGCAGAATTAAAAAAATGAAGTCAATAATCAGTCAGTCAGTTGATGAGCATCTATGTATTGTCTACCATGTACCAAACCCAAATGAGCTCTTCCTAACTATCCACAAAGGAAAAACAAAATGGATGAATAATGTCTGTTTTTCAGATTATAATGGATAGGCAGCTTGGCTGGATAATGAATTGAGTCTAGAACTAAATAAAAGGAGGAAGGCAGTTTGGATTCCATTTGGGGGACTGCATTTGAGAGATTGCAGAGTTCTTTTACTGATGCCAAATACCTCCCTGAAACAAAGATCCTCCCCTTTTCATGAAGAGCCTTACAGTGATTCCACATTGGCATAAATCATAGAATACCACAGCATCCAACTAATCACAGTTGCATATCACTGAAAAGGGGATGGAGAGACTTTTGAGCATGCCACAATTTATGACCAACAAAGGATTGTTCCTAAGAACCAACATAATATCAGGAAGTTGAGGATGAAGTGGGTTAATGATGCAGGGAGAAGAAACCTATGAACAATTCACTTTTTTTGTTGATACATACATGTAAGCCATGGGTCATCACCTCAAACTATGAGTTCACATGAACAGGGTCCAATATTTGCAGTATCTGCTTAATTTCTGGGGCAGCTAGGTGGTGCACAGGGCCTAGAGTCAGGATGAACTGGGTTCAAATCTGGTCTCAGACACTTACTAGATGTGTGATCCTGGGTGAAGTCATTTAACCCTGTTTGCCTCAGTTTCTTCATCTGTAAAATGAACTGGAGAAGAAAATGTTAAAACACTCCAGTTTCTTGCCAAGAAAACTCCAAATGGGGTCACAAATAGTTGGACACAACTGAACAACACCAACTTCATCTCCTATTCCCCCAGCCCCATCACTTTCTCTTTGCTTCTGTTGTTCCTACCCAGACTTCGTCTGGAACATCTCTGAATGTTGTCCAGCTTTAATATAATTTATTTCTAGGTAAACCTTCAAATATGTAGGTAAAAAGTCTCTGGATCCCATACAAGCACTCAAGGTGACAATGAATATTACTTCATCTCACTCCACTCTAAATCTGCTGCTCTGTTGGGATTCACCTCCACTGAACAAGATATGCCCAAGCTTGGTACCTGATGGTGTTTCCCCCCCCCCCCACTTTCCTGCCTCTTTTGTTGGTTATCTCCCTCTATTAAATTGTAAGGTATATGAGGGTAGGGATTATCTTTCTTTTCCCTTGATTGTACTCCTAATGCTCAGCATGATACCTGGTACATAGTAGGCACTTAATAGGTGTTTATCAAGTTGGATTAAATTTAAAATGAGAGAATGAACAAAAGTGATTTGTAGGAGACAAGTGGAGATGTAAGGCTTTACAGAATCAGGTTGTAGTGTTAGAATGCTCAAGAGAGCATCTGGTCCAGCATCTTCTCCTTATAATTATTCTTACATAAATGGGAAAGCCAATTAGTCATCATAGGGCTCCTTGATGAGTCTGGACCCAGAGAACAGGGAGATGGGTAGTCCTCAGAGAGGTTTGATCTAGGCTGTAATGGAGCCTGAGAAAGTCTCTCCTTTCACCCTCCGCTGACCAGGATTTTCCTACTCCCAATACAGAGCCCCTCTCTCCCCTTGGCACCCTGTGGGAAATCTAACACCAAACCTGCCTGGCCTGAGCTTTTCCTAGACCCCATACTGATTTCCTTCTCTCCCTTAGTAAGAGTGAATGAGATCTGTGAATGTTTGCGAGATGACTGGCTCACAGTTCAACATGCATTAGTTACACGTTCGTCTCCTTGATGAGACTTGGGAGACATCCCTGGTCCCTTGATTGAGTTTATAGAGACACCCCAGGCGCATCGGCAGCCGGTTTACAAACCATCTGTCAGGGCGAGAGACGATGTCTGTGCACACAGACCTCATCTCTTCCAGCCTCCTCCAGACTCATTACCTCTCTTTTAGACAAGCAGATCTTTGGACTCTGTCTCTTCCTCCCCGAGCCTGGGGATGGTCTGGTTTGGGCTAGGGCTCATTTGCTTCCACGTCATAATATTTCTTGTTGATGGTAAAGTCCTTGAAGGCAAGAGTTAGGTTAGTTTTCTGGCACAGTTTAGGCATTTACTAAGTGTTTGGTGTAGGCAGCTAGAGGGTACAATACATAGGGGATTGTATTTGAGTCAGTGAGACCTGAGTTCAAATCCTGCCTTCAATACTTATTAGCTGTGTAACTCTGGAAAAGTTACTTAACCTTGATCAGTCTCAGTTTCCTCATATGTAAAAAGGAAATAATGGCAGCATCTAGATCAGGGGATTGTTTTGAGAATCAAATGAGATAAGAGGTACAGCCCTTTGCATACTTTAAAGTACCGTATAAACACTATTGATTACTACCATTTATATAACTATTATAATTATATATAAAATTTATTTTTATTACATTTGAGATGAATAGAAGTCTTGCATCCACCCACTGGTTAGAGAGAACCTCACTAGACTTCTAGGATAGGGAGGAATGAATTAGTGCAATGCAGAAATTGATAGGGAGAAACTCTCATGTCTCAAGAGATAACCTAGTAATGCAATTAACCAATCAATTGGCATTTATTACGCACCTACTATGTGCCAGAAACTGTGCTAAGCATGGCATACAAAGAGACAAAATACAGTCTCTGCCATTGAGGAGCTTACATAGTAATAAGGGAAACAAGTAAACAAATATATACAAATAAGAATGAATAGGGAATGATGAACAGAGAGAAGGTCTCAGACTCTAGGGGCAAGGGAGATGTGAATTGAAACTTAAAGGAAGCCCGGGAAGAGAGTAGTCAAGGAGAGAAGAGAAGAGCATTCCAGGCATGGGGAGGGGCAGCTAGAGAGAATGCCTGAAGCCAAGAGATGGGGGGGGGGGTCTAATTAACAAAAAAATCAGGAGACTGTTGTCATTATCATGAAGAGCTCATGCCCAGTAACAAGGTATAGGGAGACAGGAAAGACAGGTGTGTATTTGATCCTGGAAGTGATGGGAAGCCACAGGAGTTTATTGAGTAGGGTTGGATCTTTGCTTTAGGAAAATAACTTTAGTGGCTTAATAGATTGGAGTGGGGAAAGACTTGTGACACGCAGACCTACGGCAGCTTGACAATAATCCAGATGGGAGGTGATGGGCACCTGCACCAGGGTGCAGACAGGGTCAGAGAAGAGAAGGGGACACATTCGAGAGATGTTGGAAAGTTGAAATTGGTAGTCTTTGGCAACAGATTAGATATGGGAGATAAGAGAGAGTGAAGAACGCCAGGTGACCCTGAGGTTGAAAGCTGAGGGACTGCAAAAATGATGTTCCTTCCACAGTAATAGGCAGGTTGGTGAGGGGAGGGCACAGTACCCAACTTCTGCTCATCCTTGTCTTTTTTTCCCACTCAGCAAGTGTAGGCATTTCCCAAAGTTCTGCCCTGGGCTTTCTCCTCTTCTTTCTCTAGTGTCTGTTTTGGTGATCATACCAAATCTCGTGGGTTTCATTATCTTTCAGAGAGTCAGAGGCAATATGGTATGGTGGAAAGAGTTAAATGGTCTGGGTTCAAATCCTATCTATGACTTTGGACAAATCTTCCATGATCCTTAGATTTTGCATCTGTAGAACTAAGAGACTGGACTAGATAACTCTTTTTATTTTTGGCAAGGCAGTTGGGGTTAAGTGACTTGCCCAGGGTCACATAGCTAGTATGTGTCAAATATCTGAGGCAGGATTTGAACTCTGATCCTCCTGACTCTAGGGCTGGTGCCCTACCCTCTGTGTCATCTAGCTATACCTCTAGATAACTTCTGATATCTCTTCCAATTCTATAATTCAGTGACTCCCAGATCTCCATATCTTTCTCCTAAGCTCCAAGTCTCCCCCACCTGCCAGGCATGGCTCTCCCCTGCTGGAAAGTTCTACCCGGATGTCTCATAAGCACCTCAAACTCAACACTGTCAAACAGTATTCATTCTCTTTCTCCCCAGGCTTATTCCTGCTTCTAAAATTTTCCATTTCTGAGTGGCACCCCCATCCTTCCAGTCTCCCAGGCTCACAAAACTGGAGTTGCTCTCTGCTCAATCTTCATCCCCATTAGGAGGCAGGATGGTATAGTAGGGAAAGTGCTAGATTCAGAATGAAAGGATTTGCATTAAAATCTTCGCTCTGCAACTCACCATCTATGCATGTATTTTTATATACAGACACTGAGGAAATTGTTTTCCTTGACTGTGCTGATTTGTTTTTCTTTTGAGACCATTCACAGCTCTCATTTCTTCCCCACATTGACCCAGTGGGCAAGGTACTGCAGAAATCCATTTTGCAGGTAAGGAAACTGAGGGTTAGATGGGGGGGAGCGGCTTGCCCAGGAGAGCTCAACTTATATCAGAGGAATAACTGAAACTAGATCTTTTCTTATTCTTGAACCAACACTCTTCCGAGCATACCATGCTGCCTCTCAATTCTAGGAAGCATTTTGCCCTAGTTAGAGGCAAACATACAATCACCCAAATGCCAATTGAAACCCCCATGCAGTCTTTAAAAGCCTTCCCATATTGAAAACCGACATTGATAGAAAGCCTATGTGAGACAGGTGGTAAGGCAGGTCAGGGAGTCAGGATCAAAGACAGGACTGGACTAAGAGCTTCACCCTGCTGCTTGGGGACCAAAGAACAAGGGCTTTCTGCTCCAAACAACAATGGAAGCACGGCTTTCTAATAGGATGCACCCCTTCCAAACCATCTATTTAAGGAAAACGGTACCTTTCATGGTCATGATACACGTTATAAAAATGGACTTCTCCCATCCCCCACCCTGAATATGGTAGCACAGTTTCAGTTAAGAGTGACAGATGAACTAAATACTTTCTTCCTTCCAGCAGGGTGGTCTGCTTACAGCTTGTCCCAAATGTTAATTCAATTCAATAACTGTTAAGCCCAAGTTGTGTGTAGAGAGAAGCAGTGCAGTGTGATGGTTATAGAGTTGGTCTCAGAATCAGCAAGATGTAAATTTAAGTCCTGACTGTCACATATGGGCTGTGTGACTGTGGACAAGTCATTTAACTTCTGAGTGCTCATATACAATACTCTAAGAATAGAAGTTGTGGGAGAGTTGCTTCTATGCATTGGTAAAAGGAATTTCCATACTGGAAGTTCCCTACACCAATGAAATTTCCAATATGGATAGAAGCAAACACACTTGGGGGCAGGATACTATTGGGCCCTGGGGGAGATGCAAAGTTCAGAGCAGATGTGGCCCCTGCCCTCATAGAGCTCCTAGTTAGAGGACACAGTGCCTGGCACACTGGATAAGTTTAATAAATGTTTTTGTATTGACTTGAGCTGCCTTTCTGTAAAGCCTGGGGAATGGAATATTCCAGCTGAATGAGCATTCATTAAAGGGGAGCCCTGATGGAGAGAAACAGTGGAATATGAATGAGTTGGTAGGGGAGGGGGGATGATTCTTAGTCTGCAGCACAGTAGGGGCCCTGTCAGCCTTCTCTACTCGTCACCACTAATCAGTTCACTCTGGTGAAAGCCTCCAGGTATCATTGACCTGGGCATTAAAAGCTCTGACAAGTGTGGGCTCTTGGAAGCAGTGGGCAGCAGCGTCTCTAAGCCAGCTTCTCCATGGATTCTGGGCTGATGAAGGAATCCTGGGGAGACAGTCTGGATCAAGGCCACCCTCCCCCCTTCCCTTCCCTCTCTGTCAGCAGCTCTCTCTTTCCCATCCCTGCCTAGCCAGAGGCAGGGATTGGAGCATATGTGTGTGTGTGTGTGTGGGGGGAAGTAGTGTTGATGTGGTCTGAGGAGAGAGAAAGAGAGTAAATATGCACAGATAGAGAAAGGTAATGAAAGAAGCACAAAAAAGGTAGGGAGAGAGATACAGAGAGGCAGAGGAAGAAGCAGGGGAGGGGGAAAGGGAAGGGGAGAGAGAGGGAGGAGGAACAGAGAGGGAGAGAGATGGAGAGCAAGGGAGAGAAAAGAGAGAAGAAGAAAGAGAAGAAGAAGAAAAAGAAAAAGAAGAAGAAAGAGGAGGAGGAGAAAAGAAGAAAGGATAGAAGAGAAAGAAAGAAAGGGAAAGAGAAGAGTGAGAGAGAAGGGGAAGAGGGAGAGAAAAGTGAAAAAGAAAAAAATAAAGGAGAAAAAAGAGGAGGGAGATGAGAGAAAGAAGAGAAAAAAGGAATAGGAGAGATGATGAGAGGAGCAGATGGGGAGAAAAAAGATGGTAAATGAATAGGGGAATAAGGAAAGAGAAAGAAGGAAGAAAAGAGAGAGGCAACAGGAAGAGAAAGAAGAGAGTAAAGAGGAATATGGAAAAAGGAAGGAGGGAAGAGGGAGAGAGGTCTTGTCTGACTCTTTGTGACCCCAGTTTGGGGTTTTCTTATTAAAGATACTGGAGTGGCTTGCCATTTCCTTCTCCAGCTCATTTTACCAATGAGGAACTGAAGCTAACTACACTTAATGTTGCATTGAGCTCTTCTTGTGATAGCAAAGGATTGGAAACTGAAGAAAGTGCCCACCAATTGGAGACTGGCTGAACAGTTAATGGTGTATAAATGTGGTGGAATACTATTGTGCTGTAAGAAATGCTAAAAGGAATGGTTTCAGAGAAACCTGGAAAGCCTTGTGTGAACGGATGCAGAGAGAAGTGAGTAGAACCAGGAGAACAATTTATACAATGGTAACAACTGTGTAAAGAGAAACGTATAAGAAAGATATAAGTACCCAGAGCAAAAAAAATGGCAGGACTGATGGTCAAGAATGCTGCTCACCTCTTGACAGGGAATTGTTGGATTCAGGGTGCAAAATGATATATGCATTTTCAGACAGTGTGTGCAGGGGTTTATTTTTGTTAGTTTAGATGAGAGGGAGAGGACTAGACGTAAGGTTACCAAAATGGAAAAGAAAGGAAAGTCAGAAAAGAGGGTCATTGAAGCATTAAAAACATGCACAGAAAAGAACAGAAAGGTCAGTAAGAAAGATAGACAAGAAGGACAGCTTTGAAAATGGCATATTTCATTCATTGTATACTTTAAAAGAAAAGCAAGTTCTATGTAATAGAGAATCAGACCTTCATGCACAACTCTATTTTTCTCTTCTAGTTTGTAAATGGAAATGCTCATCTTCTTAAAGGTTTGTTAAGTCTATAAAAATTGAAAGAGAGAGAGAGAGAGAGAGAGAGAGAGAGAGAGAGAGAGAGAGAGAGAGAGAAAGAGAGAAGCTTAACCAGCCAGCCACGGAGAGAGGCAGGCAGGCAAGCAGAGACAGGCCAGGATGTCTGTTAGTGGTGTGACTGGGGAGCCTTTTGGCGTATGATGTGTTGACTGTCTTTTACTTAATTTTCCAGCTCAGTTCTGGGAGGTCTCCACTGAGATCTGCCTGTTTGTTTCACCCTAAGTGACCGATCCAGCTGACAGAAGGCTTCCCTAAAATCTCAAGCCCTTTTCAGACCAATTGGCTTTTAGTGGTCTTGGATCCACTAGCAAGGCCCATTGGCTTCTGCTTCCTTTCCTGGGCTGCTGAGAACTAAATGGGTTGAATGTCTTTCTGCTACACTAGGCAATGGCTCTTCCTTTTCTGGGACCCATGTTTGATGGGCCTTGCAAATCAGGGGCCCCCAGTTCAAATGTTCCCAGGACACAGGTCAGGAGTTCTTCACTTTCTGTGTATCATAGACCCCTCTGGCAATCATTCTGATGAAGCCTCTAGATGGACCCTTCAGAATTGTGTTTTTAAATGTATAAGATCCCTAGTCTTACAAAGGAAATGGATTATTTTTAAATATAATGATCTAAAAGAGAAATTCATGGACTAGGCTGATTCCCTAGAGAGGGACAAGTTTTTGTTAAGAAAACTGGGCATGGTCAAGTCAAGAAGCATTTAGTAAGTGGCTGTTGTGTACCAGAAATTGGGCTAAGAGCTAGGGGGACAAAGAAAGGCAAGAACATGGTTCCTGCCTTTAAGGAGCTCCCAGTCTAAAGTGGGGGACAATATGCCATCAACTGTGTATGAACGATACATGACAAGATTACACTGGACATAGTTACAGAGTGGAGGCAGGCAGAGGAACTGAGAAGGCCTTCACATAGAAAGTGGGATTTTGGCTGAGACTTGAAGGAAGTCAGGGAGGCCAGGAGGCAGAATGAGGGGCAGGACCACCAGGAGCCTGGTGTCAGTAGAGAGGAGCATATGTTGGGGAAGTGAGGCTGTGAGAAGACTGGAAAGGGAGGGGTCAGGTTATAAAGGTCTCTTAGCTAACTTGGGGGGTCATCCTCCTTCTTCGGGCCTCAGTTCCCCCATTTGTAATAAAGGGGCTTCCAGTGTTCTCAAAGACACTCTAACAGTTCTAAGGTCACTCATATCTTTGATATTTCCTGTTCTAAAGGTCATTCCAATCAGACATTCCCTGTTCTAAGGCCCCTCTCAGCCCTGACTTGCCATGTTCTATGATCCTTCCCAGTTCTGACATTCCATGCTCTAAGTTACCTCCCTCCACCCACATCCCCAAGGTAATTTTATGAAGAGTTTTTCTCCCAACAACCTTGGCAGGTAGACTGCACAAGCATTAATACCCCCATTTTACAGATGAAGAAACTAAAGCTCAGAGGGGCTAAGTGATTTTCCTATTCAACTATTAAGGGTTAGAATGAAAACTCAAACCCCTGTTCAGTGGGTCCTACACAACTCTCACATAGAGCTACAGAGTTAGGGAAAACCTCTGCTCACCTGAAACTGAGAGCTGTGACTCATCCAAGGTCATATGGTGAACCAGGGGGACCAGAGCCCAGGCCCTCCAAAGCAGGCTAGTGATCCTGCTTCCAGGGGTCCCTCCCCCTCTCCCCCAAACCAGAGCAGCCCACCCTCTGGTTTTCCCTCCCTGTTCCTAGCTGCCAGTGTCATGCCCAGTTTTCCCCATGAGCCTTCCCCTCCCCCCAGCCAGCCACTCTCCAACCCAGTCACGGCTGGGCCCACGTCAGTGAGCCACTCACTGTCTGGCTGCCCAGGGAGGGAGCGAGCACCTGTCTGAGAGACAGAGAAATTCCATTCTTCCCCTGGCAGCAGGTCCCTAGAGCAGGCCAGCAGGGTGTGACAGGCTCTGTTGGGGCTGGGGAGGTGGGAGTCCAGGGGTGGGCTACATCCTTCTCCACTTGGCATCTCCCTAGCTGAGCCCTTCCCTGCTTCAGGCTCCCCCCTCCCATCTCCCCATCTGTTCTCTGCCTGTGGGGGCTGCAGCCGAACCGGTAATGAAGGCTCACACAGCGAAGTTAATGAGCTTCTCCTTGTCACTTGGACCCAGGCCTGGGGCCAGTCTCCCAGAGGCCTCCTCAGCCTGCAGAACCAGTGACCGGAGAGGGAGGGGGGAACTGAGACCAGCTGGAATTGGAATGGCAGAGTCTGGAGCTGGAAGGGACCTCAGAGGCCAGCAGGACCAACTCAGTTCCAAGCAAAAATCCTCTCTTGAGCATTCTTGTCTAAGGGGTCATCCAGCTTCCACCTGGAGCCCAGAATCTTCTGCTTTCCCCACTATATTATCCTTTCTCCTTGTTCTGCACTTATCCCCTCCCCCCAAGACTTGTTCCTTCCTCTCTCTCCTCTCCAATTCCTGTCTATCCTTTAGAGCCCAAACTGTTGGCTGCCTTCTCCAGGAAGCCTTCCTTGACTACCCTAAATTGAAGTGAATAGACTCCCCCAGGGACCCACTGTTTGACTTTATACAAATTGCTTCCTATTTTGACCTCAGTTTTTGTAATTGTTAGACTGGGCTGTCTCTAAGGTTCCTTCCAGTTTTCTTTGATTCTGTGAGTCTGAGAAGGGTAGGTACCATCTGTTCTATTCATTTAGCTCTAAGTGGGTCCTTAATTAGTAACACTATCACCATATCCAGAGCCCACTAGAATAAACCAATAGGCACCAGAAGCCAGCACTGGGATTTATGTGTGGAGGGGACAGTCTCCATCAAGGGTTGGGAGGTAGATTCCCCAAGGGACAGATGTGTGTCTTGTTGTCAAGGAGAAAAGAACCCTGTCCACCACCCTTTTCTTGCAGGAGAGGTCTGGGAATAGCAGGGGCCTGAGGTAATCTAATGCCTCAGTGGTCTGGACTCCTGTAGACATGACAGAATGGACAGTGTCAGCTTAGGGGAAGACACGCCATGGAGAAAGTATGGTTTAGCTATCGGAACTCTGAATTCCAAGTGGCCTGTGGGATTCAGTCAGATCTCCTGGCATATGGCTCTACTTTGCCATGAGGTCAAGGCCTTGTCCTGGGCTCTGCCATGTGGCCAGTTTGGGAGTCCTCCCCCCAATATAATCAGAACTAGCATTGGAACCGAGGTCTCCCACCTCCCAGGACAGTGATCTCCATACATTGCCTTCAAACAAACCCTCTATCAAGGCTCCCATTAATGACTTGTCCTGTGCCCAGCAGGCTGGAGCCTCTAGCTTTGGACCTATAAAAGAAAGTCTTGAAGGCTTTCAGACTAGCCCCTCCTTCTGGTCCTTTGGGGGAAAAATCCCTTTCATATGTCTGAAGGTCACCTGTCTCTTTGGACTTTCATCAGGGGAAGGGAGAGGAGAGACAGGCATAGAGTTAAGCTCAGGGAGCATTTATTGGCTAGGCTTCAATGGTGATCTTTAGACAAGATGGAGTGGGAAATCTGACAAGCTGGAGAGGGAATGGACCCGTCAAGGGAAACCAGCACGGTGAGATCATTGGAAGGAGCAGTCTTGGAGGCAAGGGGGCTGGGAAATGATTCTGGTCTTGCAGCATTTGAAGGGCTGCTCTGGGGAGGAGGGATTAACTTTGCTCTGCTTGGCAGATGTGGGAGCATTAGGGGTGGTTATAGGGAGGCAGATTTCTGCAATATCTGGAAGGATCATCTAGGAGTTGGAAGTGCCCAACTGTGCAACTGGATGCTTCCTGAGATAGTGAGCTCCCCATGTCGAAGATGCTGCAATCAATCATGAATCAAAGAATTCATGAATCAATCATGAGCATGAATCAAGCTCCTGTTAAATGCCAGTCAGGCATTAAGGGTTACAAACAGTAAAAGGAAACAAATCTTACCTCTAAGTAGGTAGGTACCACAGTGGTCAGAGTGCCAGTTTCACCATGAATACCATGTGTGACCCTGGGCAAGTCCCTTAACTGCTCTCTGCCTTGGTTTCCTCATCTGTAAAATGGGGATAATAATAGCCCTTACATCCCAGAGTCATTGTGTGGTACAGTGGTTTGCAAATGCATGCTATTATAAACGTCTCTGTTGGATCCCTTCTCATTCTAAGATTCTAAAATTCTATGACCACAGAGACTGGAGGCTGGAGAGGCTAGGATCTAAAAGGGAAGTAAGTGGAAGTAGGATGGTGGCTTTCATTTAGATAGCACTGCTGTGGTTTGCAAAGTGCTCAAGTTATCAAAACCCTGAGACACTGAGAATATATTATCACCACCACCGCCCCATTTTACAGATGAGGAAACATTTAAAGAAGTGATAATAAAGAAATAGCATCACTACGGCACTTTGTGGTTTAAAAAGTGCTTTATAAATATGATCTTTTATTCTCATGACTCTTGGCAGAAAGTCCTCTTATTATCACTATTTTGCAGAAAGGGAAAATGAAGCAAAGGTTCAATGACTTGCCCAAGGCCACGAAGTTAGTGTGTGAGGCAGGATTTGAATTCAGTTCTTCCTGACTGCTTTGGGTCACCAAACTGCCTATAAACCATGTAAGAAATGATAGTGCTTAACCATAGTCACAGATCTGATGCAGAGCTGAGCCAGGAGCTCTGCTTTTCTAGTTGCAAGTCTCCTATCCCACTGCAGCTAGTAGGGGGAGGGAAGGAGATAATGCATAATGAACTCCTCTCCACAGTGGGAAGCCCTGAGAATCTGGCACCGAGTTTACTTGGCCTCTTCACATATTGGATTTGTCTGGATCTCAGAAGCCATTCTTACCAAGGTATCTCTCAATGGGACTCTCCTCCAGAGCTGGCTGGAGCGTCCCTTGGTGACTGCCCTGGGCTGTGATTTATTGCTGTCCTTCATGGGGTCTGGGCCCTCATCGATCTCAAGTTTGTAGTAAGTAGTTTTTGTAACAGACTATTAGCTGCCTTGGCAGTGGGTTGCTGCTGTTAACTTACCCCTTGGAGCCAAGCTGGTAAGTAAAACTAATTCCCAGGGGAGTCTTCCCCTCTGTTCCCAAGGACAGAGCCCAAGGAAAGAATCCCTGAGTGCTCAGGGGGTGGCCAACTATCTAGTCTCTAAGTCAGAAAATGGGATTTCCTGAATTTCAGGTCTCCTAGGCAACCTTTATTGCTGCCCCCTCCCCCCTTGGGAAAGTGACTGGGAGGAAGGTGAGGAAGGGGGAGAGTGGGACAAGGGAAAGGGATGGAGAGAGATATGGGGAGAGAGAGAAATGGAGAGCTGGGGAGACAGACACAGAAGCAGACACAGAGAGATAGAGAGCCATAAAGACAGAGACCAAGAAAGACAAAAGGAAAGAGGGAGAGGGGAAGAGAAAGAAAGGGATGCAGAGAGACAGCGACAGAGGCAGAGGCAGACAAATATTAAGCTAGAGAAAAAAGAGAAACAGAGAGGAAGACAGAGTCAGAGACATGCAGAATGAAGGGGAGACAGAGAAAGAGATAGAGAGACACAGAGACAGACACAGAGAAACAGAGAGAAGCTGAGGGACCTAATAATCTGAGATGGGTTCTCTGCTGTTTCTGTGTGACCTCTCCTGTTGCAGATGGGTGTATATAGTGAGGGGGACCACTTTTGGCTCATGAAGGATGCCAGGAAGGTGAACCTTAAACTTCTTGGCCTGTGAAGGACTCCTTACCCCAATAATGAGAATGACCACAGTTAGTAAGTGTTTGAGGCTGGATTTGAGCTCAGGTCCTCTATCTAGTGTATCAACATTATCCCTTGCAAGGGGTCATCTATCTTCCCACCCTTCCCCTCACTTGCCCTCCCCTGCCCTCCCCTCCCCTCCCTTTTCCTCTTCCTCTTACCTCCCTTCCTCTCTTCTCTCCTCCCCTTCCCTCCTCCCCTCCCCTTCCCTCCCTTTTCCTTACTTCCCCTCCCCTCTCCCCTTCCCATCCCTCCCCTCTCCCCTTCCCTCCACTTCCCTCTACTCCCCTCACCTTTTCTCCCCTCCCTTCTCTCCCTCTTTTTGTGTTTCTTCCCTATTTGCCTGTCTTTTTTGTCCCTCTCTGTTTCTGTCGATCTCTCTCTGAATCTGTCTCCCCTTGTCTGTTTTCCTCTGTAAACTTCTCTCTTGCTTTCTCTTTGCGCGTTTTTTTTCCTCTTTCTTTTCTTCCTGTCTCTGCATCTCTCTGTCTCCCGGTCTCTGTCTCTCTGTCTCTGTCTCAGTCTCAATTTGTCTGTACCCCGGTCTCTGTCGGTCTGTCAATTCTCCTTTTTCCTCCCTTTCTCCTCCCTTCCTCTCATGCCCCTCTCCCTGCTGGGAACCAGAGCCCTTGGGTCCCAATTCCCGGCTCTGCCACCAGGGGCAGCGTTTTGCAGAGAATTTGATGGGGGATTTATTAGCACATCTTTAGTAGGTTGCATGTTTTTTTTTTAAGCCCCCTAATTGACAGCGAATGGCAGCAATTTGCGCTTAATAATAGAAATTATAAAGTAATGGGATTGTTTAAAATCTATTAGGTTTGCCCCACACCGGCTGGCCAGGCTGATTACCGGGCTCCGGGAGGGCTGGAAAGCGGGGGAGGGGCCCCGAGCGCCCCCGCCCCCTCCCCTAGGCTGGAGAGGGAATTTATGGAACCAATTTGTTTTGTGGTGGCGGGGAGAGGGAGAAAGAGAAATATGATAAGAGCTGTAATCAAGTCGCACAGACTTAATTGGGAGACCTGAGTCTTATCTGCCTCGTTTCAATCATGCCGGCAGCTTGGACGTGCAAGGCGGAGGTGGGTGGCGGAGGAGGAGAGTGAGATCGGGCCAAGAGGGAGAAGGAGGCGCTAGGAGGGAGGAGAGGGAGGGAGAAGAGTAGAAGGGAGGGAGAGAGAGAGAGGCGGGAGACAGAGGAAGAGACAGAAACAGACTGAGATGGGGCACAGAGAGCCAGAGCCAGAGAGACAAAAAACAGAGGCAGAGAGACAGAGACAAAATGGGACAGAGACAAATACAGAGAGAAACAGAGGGAGAAAGATGAAGACAGAGACACAGAGAGACAGGCCAGAAAAACAGTCAAGAACAAAGACAAAAGAAACAGTGAGAGAAGAGGGAAAGACAGGGAGAAAGTGAAAAGAGGAAAACGTGGAAAAGAGAGAAAAAGAAAGGGAAGAGAGGCAGAGAACGGATGAGAGAAGAGGAGAGGGGAGGAGAAGAGGAGGAGAACCTCGAGTCCCGAGTGCCTGGGATGGCAGAGACACTCTCATGCCTGCCATTTTCTTTTCCTCTAATCAAGTGGAGCCCGATCCATAATCAACAGATCATAATAGAACCTTAGAATCACAGAATGTCATAACTGTGGCATCTTTGAATTATATAAGGTTAAAATTGGAGGGGTCTTAGAAACATGGAATGTTAGGGCTGGGAGGGAGCTTAGATCAGGGGATCAAAATGGGGGAGGGCCTTAGAACAGGCGATGTCAGAGCCAGGAAAGGCCTTAGAATAGGGGAAGACAGAGCTGGGAAGGGTCTTGGAACAGAGAATTTCAGAGCTGAGATGGAACTTAGAACAAGGAAAGTCAGAGCTGGGAAGGGCCTTAGAACAGGGAATGTCTGAGCTACAGACAGGGGTTGTAGTGGTTTGGGGATTTAGACATCATCTATTCTAGTCCAATTCTCTTACTTTAGACTTGGAGAAACTGAGAACCTGGCCTGGCTTGCAGATCTGTTTGCAGCTGAAAAGTTGAGGCAAGGGAAGGGGTCAGTGGTGGTCTCTCTGTCCCTGCATAGCCTTCTACCAGTCTGGGACTCATCTTCTTTCTCATAGAATCAAAGAATCTCAGAGATGGATAGCACCCCTGCAGGTATCTAATGCAACCCCAGTCTGAACTGGAATTCCTTATAAAATGATCATAAAGTCCTCATTAACCTTCCACCGAAGGCTCTCCAATGATGTGAAAATCATTTTCTATCAAATACTCATTTTTATTTTTTTGAAAAATTCTCTATTGGTTTTTCCTTCTGTGGACCCTAAACTGGATCTCTCTGCATGATCTGACCATTGCTTTCTAGATTCTGCCTCCTGGGGCCAAGAAGAATCAGCCTGTTGTCTCTTTCACATGACAACCCTTTAAATACTTGAAGGTAGATATGATACCCCTCTGTCCTCCCTTCAATTCTCTTCTTTAGGCTACCCATCTCCAATTCATTCCAACAGTCTTTGTGCCTTAAGGCTTCTAATTTTCTTTCTTTCTTTCTTTCT
>CM053597.1:233365566-233387593 GCA_028646575.1 Pseudocheirus occidentalis | reverse complement strand
GTGTGTATACATTTTGCATATATGTGTGCATGTGCATTGGTATACACACGTATTGTGTCCCAAAAGTTTTAAGCTTTTTTAAAAGCAGTTTTAAGCTTGAATGGATTAATAGTTTTAGTAGAAATTATATGTATGCTTACCCATACATATTTACTATGTATTAGCATATATGTATTGTCATATATATGTTACACATATATACAATACATACTCTCTGTATATGTGTATACTATGTATGGAAATATGTGTGCATGTGCCTGTGTGTGTATGTGTAAGCTATGTATCCTCATATATAAATGACATATATATGAGTATAGATATATGTATGTGAATATATATAAATATATATGTACATATATATGCTCTCCAGGGCAGGCTCTTCAAGCAGTATGGAAAGAGTAGCTTGCAATTATCCATACGCTGTTGGAAAGAGAGAAGAGGATTCCCCCTCAGGTATGAAGACATCCTTGCATGATAGGAAATCACAGAATAATAGGAATTAGAGGTTGAAGGGACATTAGACATCACCTCATACAATAATGCTTATTTTGCAGCTGAGAAAACTGAGGCCCAGAGAGGGAGTTCAAATTTGCTCAAAGTTACAAAGTGCCAGAGCTTGGATTTGAACCAAGGTCCTCTGATTCTAAATCCAGCACTGCCTGAGGGTGTCTGACTGATGGACTCACCAGCCACTGGACCATTTAATATTTCATTCATTCTCTCAATAAATGTGGGTTCTAAGTCCTGGACTTGGGATTGTGGGCAAGATAGGAAGACAGAAGCTACAGTTCTTGTCCTTTAGTGCTCACAGTGACCCAAGGTAGGACCTAGTGCCTGGAGGGAATTATTATTTCTCAGGAGCTCATGAGGATGATAATTTCCATCCTTTCTTCAATACACATAGACTCCTGGAAGAGTGGGAACCTTTCTCCAAAGACAGGATCAGGAGAGAAAAGTTCCTTTTGCCTTAAGAAGAAAAGATAGTGAAAACATGGTGCTGAACACATCTTGGTCCATAAGTGTGATGCAAGATCATTATGTTATTAAGGAAGGGTACAAATACAAAGAAATCAGAAAAGCAAAGAAAAACCTCTATTGACTGATATACAAAGAGGCAAACAATATATACAATGACCACGACCATGTCAATGGAAAACCACCACCACCCCAACAAGAGAAAAATACTTAGAAACTGAAGAGGATCTAATCACAATGATGTCTGACTCCAATAAGAACTCTCATCTTGCATAAATCTCTAAGACAATTTCCTTTGAGAAAGTAGTATGGTCCTCAGAATGGAACAGGAACATAAACTTCATTCTATGAAGGCCTACTAGCCCCAAGAACATAGTAGAACTTTGAAGAGTTGTGGTAACATTAAATTGGGACTATACCAAGAGCTGAGAAAAGGCATTCCCCTCCTTTCTCTGAAGAAGTTCTGGGTGTGACACATTACATAGACAGTCAGACTAAACTGATTGTTTTACTGAACTGCTTAAATTTATTTTAAATATGGGATAGCTCTATGGGGAATAATTACACATACACACACACACACGCATCTACACACACACATATAGTTCCAGTCTCTTGAGGAGCTTCCAATCCAGTGGAGGAAGCAGGACATTCAAATTATCTCTGACATAATACAGGATGTGACCAGGGTTATGTCTCAAAATGATTAGTGCAGTTTTAAGCTACTAAAGTTATTAAAACATATACCTTGTGTATGGTTATTTATATATACACATTATATACTGCTTAAAGCTGCACTAAGAGTTTTGGGACACCCTCCATATACTCATGCATACATACAAATATACATACATGCATATACATATATTGCAATGCACTACTTATAGGGTTTGGGGGTACATGTGCTTCCCAGGGGTAGTAGAACCTGAACTAAGCTACGAAGGATGAGGAGGACATTAATAGACATTGAGGAAAGGGAGGAGAGGGGGAATATTCCAGGCGGGTTCACATTGTGAGCCAAGGGGTGGAGGTAGGAAAACACTAGTCACGTTTCAAGATTGGGGCATTTTCTGAGCATAGAATTTGTGAAGGTTGATGGTGAGACATAGCAATAGAGAGGTAAGTCAGGGCCAAAATAGGGAGGTCTTTGAAAGTGAGACTGAAGATCGTGTTCAGTAGACTGTGGGAATCACTGGGGGCATTTGAACATGGATCAGAATTGAGATAACACCTCTCATGCATATGGAACATGAAACTTTTCCAAATGTTCTCATAGACACTTTCTCACCATATGTTCTCACACCACATCTTGGAGGCAGGCAAGGTGATCAGTTGGCTCCAGTCCAAGAGACGGTGATGGTAATTCTCATGTCTCAAGCATTTTAAAGTTTTCCAGACATTTTCTTCACAAAGACCCCAATGAGGTAGGTAACACATATTTTATTAATCTCATTTCACATTTGAGAAAACTGAGGCTGAGAAGTTAAGTGACTGCCTGTGGTCATACAGCTAGAAAGAGCTGCAACTGGGACTCCATCCAGTTGTCCTGATTCCAAATCCAGAGCTCCTTTCACAAAACCATGATTCCTTATACTTTTGAAGCAGGTAGTGCTATCATCAGTGTCTCCATCTTGACAGATAAGGAAACTGAGGAACAGAGAGGGGATGAGTTGTCTTAAGTCTTACACTGATCAATAGGGCTCAAATCTAACTCTCTAGTATTCTGATCTGATACCTTTTCCACAAGACTAAGCATAAATGAAGGAACAAGCACCCGAAGTTAGTCAGAGCTGGCTATGGGGAGATAAGCTTGCACCCAGGTTGCCCTGGGTGGAAGGCTGCAACTGCTGCAGCACTAGCAGTGCCCTGGAGAATCTAGAATGCTTGGGCAGTCAGGGAAGGATAGATCTCATCTAATACTCCCCTGCAGGGCTGTTGCACTAATGGACATTAAAAGTGTCAGCTTCAAGATGGATGGAGAAAGTGCACCTCTGTGGTGCCAAGTGATGCTGGAGCTCACAGCCCTGAGGACTGAGCCAGCCTCTTTGCCTTCAGCCTTCCACTCTGCTTTAGTTCCTCAAATGAAGTGGACAGGAATTACTTTTCTTTTATCTGCCTATAGTTTAGAAAGGAGGTGATGGGCAGCACAGGGAGCTAGAAATCCAGATGGAAGCTGACAGTCCCTTCTGTATACCCATCTCCACCAGAGTGGAGAAATACACTGAAGGGATGTCAGGGTGAGGGGAGACACTAAAGCATCCTCTGCCTTCAAAGAGCTTGTAATCAAAAGGGAAGAAGAGCAAGAGGAGCAAGTGAGAATTACCTAAAGACTTAGAGATGTTATAGAATCCATTGCTTGATTCTGCTGACTTGAGGGAGTCCAAAGCGGGGGGATAGAAAGATCATTGAGCTTGGAATCAAGGGACCTGGACACTAATCCTGACATTGCTCTAAGCTTACAAATGTGACTTTGAGTGATTCAATTAAGTTCAATTCAATTCAACTCAATTACCAGTTGTGTGACCTTGAGTAAATCTATTACTTTAGATTTCTCCACCACTAAAAGGGAGCCATTGGGTTAGATCATATCTAAGTTCCCTCCAAAGTCTAAAAATATGAGACTCTGAACATAACTATGAGCTATTCTTTTAATTCCATTTCATCTTTACTAAGCAGCTTTAGAAATTTCCTGTATGGAAATTTTCCTCTATGCCAATGACTTCCAAATCTTTAGAACTAGCCCTGACCTCTCCTAAGTTATAGACTGCTCTAGCTTCTCATGGGACTTCCCTTTCTGGATAATAAGAATATAGTTTTAGACCTTAGATTTCATCTCATTGAACCCCCTTAAATTTTACACTCTACATTTTACTGAGGTCCAGTGAGAGTGACTGGAACAAGGTCTTACAGGCTTTAATTAGAAGAGTTAAGTTTTTCAAATTCAAGTTCTCTAACATAAAATCCAGTATTGTTTCTACTCTGCCATGCTGAGCCTTCTAACACCTTCATCTCCATATATTACAATCAGGTGAAGGTGAGGCATTGAGGAAAGAACAAGGACAGGGAAGCTAAAGACCTGAGGAGCCAGCCTTGACACGTCCCAACTCTGTGACATTGAGCAAGTATTTGAATCTTTCTGCACCTCAGTTTCCTCAACTGTAAAATGAAGGAATTGCACCATTGGCTTCTAAGATCCTTTCTGCTCTAGATCCCATCAGGCTATAAGCATTTGTTATGGGTGTGACATTGTACTTAGCACATGAGATGCAAAGATCGATGTAACATGTAGACCTAAGTCCTCTTTAGGGACTCAGAGAAGAATAGAGGGTAAGGTCAAGTACACGGAAAATGAGAAATGGGGGGGGGAGAAAGATAACAAGAGAGAAAAAGACAGAGCAAGAGAGAGAAAGAAAGAAAAAAAAGAGAGAATTGAAAGGGACAAAGTGGGGAGAGATGGGGAAAGAGAGGAGAAAAAATGGAGAGAAAGGAATAAATAGGGAGAGGAATGGAGAGGGAGAGAGAGGAAGAGAAAGAGAGAGAGAGAGAGAGAGAGAGAGAGAGAGAGAGAGAGAGAGAGAGAGAGAGAGAGAGAGAGAGAGAGAGGCATTCCCTATTCTCCTATGAGGGAATGGAAGGAAGGAGTGGGGGGCCAATGTGTTACTAATTGGCTCAGGACAAAGGGAATAGACTTGATGGATGGAAGGGACTATATTGCAAAAGCAATACAGATCAGATCAGATCAGATAACCAGAAGATGTTTGAAACCCAGTAGTTCACAAAGACAACTGATAAAAATGCTAGTTGTGCTGAGCTTGAGGGCAAAGGGGTCCAAAGGGATTGGGGCTACCCAAATCAGGGAGTCAGCATTTGATCTTTGAGGTGCAAAGGCAACAGCTGCTGCCAAGAGCCCTAAGGAGGGTGTCTCCATCTTTCCTCTTTGGGCTTCTTACAGGAAACAGAAAAGTGAGGCTAGATCAGGCCTCAGGACTGATGTTATGTTACCCCATTGTACTGTATGGGAAGGAGGGAAAACATGCAATGTCAGGGCAGTATATGCCTGTGGAATTTAGTTTATCTATGTGGCTTCCCCCTTGTGTTTGTGAACCCAGGGACATCCTTATGTATTGGACTGGGCTGTAAGCTATTTGAGGTTTTAAGCAGAAAAGATACTGAAGGACTAATTTACTTTCACAGCCTCAGCTACCGTTGGGTCCTTGATACCTTCTGAGAGTTTCCCTATTCTCTCTGTGTCAGAGGTCAAGGAAGCTAAAAGGAGAGTAGGGCTCTAGTTACAGGCCAAAGAAGATTCCCACATTCCACATGCTGTGCCAGAAAAATGTCACAAAAATGGCAGTTAGGAAGTGTCAGTGATGCACAGTTTGCCTGATCCAAGGAATCTGTAGTAAAGCTGAGACTAGTTGTGGTAGCCACTGGCTAGCTCTAACCCTGTCTTACTCAGCTGTAATTTGGCAACTAGAAGTCTAGCTCTCAGTACTAAGAAATTATTTGTGATTTAAAAACAACAACACAAATTGGACACCGAACCATAAATATGACTTCATAAATGACTGTAACAGCAGCTTATCTCAGTAAAAGTAACTTACAGAATAACCTAGGGTACTTTGGTCTGGGGTTTCTGATATGCCAGATGGTTAAGGTGGTGGAGATGGGAGCGTGATGGCCCAGTGTCTAGCCAACATGATCGCTCAATAATATACATGCTCATTTCCCGGCAGTTCCCCTCAAAAGGCTATTGGGAGTCAGTTTGCTATAGGGGAAAAGCCATGGTTCCTGATGTCAAGAAAGAACTGACTTTAAATCCCACTTCCAACTAGCTATATGACCATGTGCAAGTAAGTTAACCTCTCTGAGCTTCAATTTCCTCATCTTTGGAATGGGTAAATACAAATAATACCTGTGTCCCAGCATTGCTGGGAAGTAAAGCACTTTTGTAAACTTTGAATGTCAACCAGGATTGTTATTAAAATATTTAACTTTGGTTAATGGAAACCCTGCTGGGGGATGCCTAGGGAGTACTGATCAATAGAGTAGATCTAGCTGAGAGAAATTTGGGCAGGAGTGGAGGGAAGACACTAGGCACTGGACCATCCCTATAGAGCTGTGTTCTTCTCCCACAGAGCAGCTCTTGGGTTTCTGCCAAGACCTGGATGGTCGATGATTGGAGGGCTGGTTACTATAGCAACCAACGGATTGTGGAACTGGAGGGACCAAAGGGAAGTCAGTAGTGTGAAACTCTGGGGGCACAAGTGAGAAAACAGAGGTAGGTGAAAGGTCATCACCAAGCCCTTGAATCTTTAAGCCAAGCCTGGGTGACACCTGTCCTAAGGCTTTCTTTCCCCGTGGAGGGTCTTATCTGCCTTCAGGCTTCTGCTCATTCCTTCAGCAGATCCCCATAGAAGGGGGAAACTTCAAATAGACTCAAGTCTTTAACAAGCTTTCTGTGCTCTATGGGGACAAGAGCCTTTGCTCTGACATTCACTCACTGTGTATAATGGACTCTGGGAGAGTCTATTCTCTTCTCTGAACCTCAGCTTCTTCATCTGGGAAATGGGAGTCCTAATAATGATATTACCCACCTTATAGGACTTATTTTTAGACAAAATGCTTTGTAAACCTTAAAAGTCCTTAGAGAAATACTGGGAATTTTGTTAGGTAGGGGATTTGCATGTCCATTACTTCCAAAAGCAGCGCATTTCATTTTTGCCTTGCTTTAATTGTTAAGAGGATGTTTTCTTACGTTGAACCTGAATCCTTTTCTTTGAAACTTCCTCCCTGAAGAAATTAGAATAGACAAAAAAGAAACTAAGCTATCGCTCTTTACATATGATATGATGATATACTTAGAGAATCCTAGAGAATCAAGTAAAAAACTACTTGAAATAATAAACAACTTTAGCAAACTTGCAGGATATAAAATAAATCCACATAAATCATTGGTATTTCTCTATACTACTAACAAAACCCAACAGAAAGAGGTAGAAAGAGAAATTCTATTTAAAGTTACTGTAGACATTATAAAATATTTGGGAGTCTACCTGCCAAAACAAACCTGGGAACTATATGAACACAATTACAAAACACTTTTCACCCAAATAAAGTCAGACCTAAATAACTGGAAAAGCACCAATTGCTTGTGGGTGAGTTGAGCTAATATAATAAAACTGACAATTCTACCAGAATTAATTTATTGAGTGCCATACCAATCAAACTACCAAAAATTATTTTATAGAACCAGAAAAAATAATAACAAAATTAATCTGGAAGAACAAGAGTTCCAGAAAATCAAGGGAATTAATGAAAAGAAATGTTAGGGAAGGTGGCCTAGCCATACCAGATCTTAAATTTTATTATAAAGTAGCAATCATCAAAGCCACTGAGTACTGGCTAAGAAATAGAGGGGTAGACCAGTGGAATAGGTTACATACACAAGACACAGTAGTCAAAGACTATAGTAATCTACTGTTTGATAAATCCAAAGACCCCCATCTTCTGGGATAAGAACTCACTATTTGACAAAAACTGCTGGGAAAACTGGAAAAGGGTATGGCAGAAAGTGGGCATAGACCAACATCTTACACCATATACCAAAATAAAGGCCAAATGGATTCATGATTTAGATATAAAGGTTGATGCTATAAGGAAATTGGGAGAGCAAGGAATAGTTTACCTGTCAGATTTATGGAGAATGGAGGCATTTATGACCAGACAAGAGATAGAGAATATTATGAAATGCAAAATGGATAATTTTGATTATATTAAATTGAAAAGTTTTTGCACAAACAAAGCCAATGCAACCAAGATAAGGAGGGAAGAAGAAAACTGGAAAGAATTTTTATAACCAGTGCCTCTGACAAAGACCTCATTTCCAAAATATATAGAGAACTGAGTCAAATTTATAAGAGTACACAAATCATTCCCCTATTGATAAATGGTCAAAGAATATGAATAAGCAGTTTTCAGCAGAAGAAATTAAAACTATCTATCATCATATGAAAAAATGTTTTAAACCACTATTGATTAGAGAAACACCAATCAAAACAACTCTTTTTGTTGTCATGATTGACTAACATGACAAAACAGGAAAACTATAAATGCTGGAGAAGATGTGGTAAAATTGGAACACTAATGCAATATTAGTATAGTTGTGAACTGATCCAACCATTCTGGAGAGCAATTTGGCACTATGCCCAAAGGGCTATAAAATGTGCATATGGGTGGAGGGGGGAGGCAGAGGCAAGATGGAAGAATAAAAGCAGGAAATTGTCTGAGCTTCTGCTCTAACTACCTCCAATACCTGTAAAATATGGCTCTAAATAAATTTTAGAGCTACAGAACCCACAAAGTGACAGTGAGAAACAAGTCTCCTGCTGAAGGCAGCCTGGCAGGCCTACAGGAAGGGTCTATCACACTGCACTGGGAGCCGAGTGCAGTCCTGTGTGAGCCATGTGGTTCTGGTCCTGGAGCAGCCCTGAGCAGCAACACAGACTGGCCAGAGCAGACTTCAGGAGAGTAAATCACCAGCAGCTGCGGTGGTTTCCAGACTTATCAACCCATACATGCCAAAGAGAAAGTAAAAGGTCAGTGGGGAACTCTGCTGGAACAGGGGGACAAAAGAGTGCAGTCTGGCCCCTGCCGCCCAGGGCAAGAGGTGGTAGAGGCATGACAGCTGTAGCTGCAGGTGCTGCTACTTGTCTGCCTCTAGAGCTCCTGGCCTGCAGATCCTAGGGGTACTAAGTGACAATTCAGAGAGTAATTTGACCTGCTTGGATCTGGATTGTAGTCTTGGATGGTGGTCCTTGGGTGAGAAGTGCCAGTGTGCCAGAGCTTGGGGTGGTTGTAGAGAGGGAACACTCCTCAGACTTCTGACAACATTTTCAAAACCCCCAGCAATTTGGGACACAACAGTCTCCACTCTGGAAGCAGAGTTCTACCATGGCAAAGAGCTCAAAAGTCAAGTAATTGGCTGGCAAGATGAGCAAGCAGAGGAAGCACAATCAGATCATGGAATCCTTTGTTTGAGGACAAAAAGGATCAAAACATGGAACCAGAAGAAGTCAATGAAGTCAAAGCTCCTGCATCAAAAGCTTCCAAGAAAAATATGAATTGGTTACAGACCATGGAGGAACTCAAGAAGGATTTTGAAAATGAAGTAAGAGAAGTGGAGGAAAAATTAGGAAGAGAAATGAAAATGATTAAAGAAAATCATAAAAAGTGAGTCAACAGCCTGCTAAAGGGGACCCAAAATACTGAAGAAAATAATACCTTAAAAAATAGACTAACTCAAATTGCAAAAGGGGTCCAAAAAGCCAATGAGGAAAAGAATGCCTTAAAAAGTCAAATTGTCCAGATGGAAAAGAAATTTCAAAACCTCCCTAAAGAGAATAATTCCTTCAAAATTAGATTGGAGAAAATGGAAACTAATGACTTTATAAGAAACAAAGATACTATAAAACAGATCCAAACAAATGAAAAAATAGAAGGCAACATGAAATATGTCATTGGAAAAGCCACTGACCTGGAAAATAGATCTAGGGGAGATAATTAAAAAATTATTGGACTACCTGAAAGCCATGATAAAAAAAGAGCCTAGACATCATCCTTCAAGAAATTCTCAAGGAAAATTGCCTGGATATTCTAGAACTAGAGGGCAAAATAGAAATGGAAAGAATTCACTGATTGCCTCTTGAAAAAGATCCCAAAAAGAAACTCCTAGGAACATCAGAGTCAAATATCAGAGTTCCCAGGTCAAGGAGAAAATATTACAAACTGTCTGAAAGAAACAAGCTTAGTATTGTGAAAACACAATCAGGATAACACAAGATCTAGAAATTTCTACACTAAAGGATTGAAGGCTTGGAATATTATATTCCAGAGGTCAAAGGAGCTAGGATTAAAACCAAGAATCACCTACACAGCAAAACTGGTTGTAATGATTCAGGGGAAAATATGGACATTCAATGAAAAAGAGGGCTTTCAAGTATTCTTGATGAAAAAAACCAGAGCTGAACAAAAAATATAACTTTAAAATACAAGAAGCAAGAGAAGCATGAGAAGGTAAACAGGAAAAAGAAATCATGGGGCAGCTAGGTGGTGCAGTGAATAGAGCCATGGAGTCAGGAGGACCTGAGTTCAAATCTGACCTCAGACACTTAACACTTACTAGCCACATGACCTTGGGCAAGTCACTTAACTCCAATTGCCCTGCCTACTCCACTCCAAAAAAACCCCCAACACAAACAAACAAAAAACCAAATGTTAAAAAATTGTTTTTTACATGCAATTGGGAAATAAGATATACAGGCACTGGGGTATAGAAATCCATCTTGCCCTACTAGAAAGTTAGAGGGGGGAATGGGGGAGGATATAAGAGAGCAGATTGGGGGAAAGGGTGTTCAGTAGGCTCACTACCTTGGGGTGAGGGGTAGGGGGAAGACAGGGAGAAAATTTGTAACTCAAAATCTTGTGGAAACGAATGTTGAAAAGTAAAAATAAAATTTTAAAAATGGGCATACTCTTTGACCCAACAATACCACTTTTAGGTCTGTATCCCAAAGAGATCATAAAAATGTGAAAAAGAACCACATGTACAAAAATATTTATAGCAGTTCTTTTTGTGGTGAACAAGAACTGGAAATTGAAGGGATGTTCATTATGTTTGGAATGGCTGAACAAATTGTGGTATATGAATGTAACGGAATACTTTCGTACTATGAGAAATGATTGACAGACTGACTTAAGAAAAACCTGGAAAGACTTACATGAATCGATGCTGAAGGAAGTGAGCATAACCAGGAGAATGGTGTACACAGTAACAGCCACAGTGTGTGATGACTAACTTTGATAGACTTAGCTCTCCTCAGCAATGCAAGGACCTAAAACAACTTGGAAAGACTCATGATGGAAAATGCCATCCACATCCAGAGAAATATGGAGTCTGAATGCCTAGATCAAAACATATTATTTGCTCTCTTTTTTTTCTTTTTGGAGGGCAATTGGGGTTAAGTGACTTGCCCAAGGTCACACGGCTAGTTTTTGTGTTTAGTGTCTGAGGCCGGATTTGAACTCAGGTCCTCCTGACTCCAGGGCCAGTGCTCTATTCACTGCACCACCTAGCCGCCCCTATTTGCTCTCTTTTTTTTGTTTTGTTTTGTTTTTCTTTCTCATGGTTCCTCTCATTTGTTCTAATTCTTCTATACAATCTGACTAATGTGAAAATATGTTTAATATGAATGTATATGTAGAGACTATATCAGTTTGCATGCCTTCTTGGGGATGGGGAGGGGAGGGAGGTGCAGGAAATTTAAAACTTATGTAAGTGAATATTGAAAACTAATAATAAATATTTTTTTTAAAAAGAAACTTCCCCCTCTCCTCCTAGTGGCATCCTCAGAGGCCAAGGAGAGCAAAATCTCACCTCCAAAACTTACTACTTGGTTGACCTTGGGCAGGGGCCTCCATTTTCTTATCTATAAATGAGGGGCTAGGTAAGGATCAAACTAAATGGCATTTGAAATCTATTTCGGCCATATTCAGATGAATGCTCAGAAGCCCCAAATGGACTTACATTGAGTTTCTAGTTTACTAAAACTTCTAAACATTTAGATTAAAAACCACCTAGCAATTGCCTATCCTTACCTCTTTTGATCTTGTATCTCTGAAATTAAGTTTTTGAACCCAAGTGTAGAATTTGTATTTATTTCTATCAAACTCTTTCCTTAGATTTGACCCAATGTTCTAGGCTGTTAAGATTCTTTTGGTCCTGATGCTATTACCTACCATATTTATTTTTCTTTCCAGTTCATATAATCTGTAAATTTGATAAGTTTATCTTCACCTGAATCATGAGTAATAATAATACTTAACAGCAAAGGACTAAGAAGAGATCCCTGCTGCACTCCACTAGAGACCTTCCTCCAAGTTAACACTGACATTTCCACTCTTTATATTCAACCAATGGCAAACAACAACAACAACAAAAACCCACACCAATTAACTGCACTATCAAAAAAAAATAGAGTGTAAGTTCTTTGAGAATGGAGATTGTCTCATTTTTTGCCTTTTCCCCCCCAGCGTCTGGCACATAGTAGGTGCTTAATAAATCCTTGTTCAATTAAAGTATATCATCAGAAAATACCCAGTGAGTTCCACATACTAAGGCACAGTGCTTTTTGGCCATTAAAAAAAGAACTGGGCATGTATGGGTTGTGCTGAAATCTTTCCAGGAGGAGGCAGCCTAGTTAGTAGTATTGGCATGGACTGGGACACAGAGGACCAGGTATTCTTGTTCAAACACTTGCCTGAGTGTCTGAGAAGCAGTGTGTAGGCAATGGAAATATTACCGCATTTGGAATCAGAGGGCTTGGTTTCAAATCCTGGCTGTCACTTTGCATTCCTGGGCAAGGCCCTTTCCCTTTCTCGGCTTTGGTTACTCCTCTGTAAAATGAGAGAGTTGGATTAAATGGCCTCTGGGAACACTTTTAGCCCAAGCGCTATATTCCTATGAACCTAAGAATAAGCTTAGGCAAGATCCTACATTGACCGTAGATAAGAAAGAGGCTGCAATAAGCTTCCATGGAGGGAACAGCCATGTGGATGAAAACAGAAAGCCTGGAATGTTAAATATTGTTATTCTTCCCAGACTGACATTTCTTAAAAGTTCACCATCCTAAAGTCATGACCTTGGGAGGAGAGCTCTGAGCCTTTACAGTGGGGTCAGGAAGGAGTTACCCTGGTTGTTTGGCCACAGAGTCCTTGCAGTAGGGGTGTCCTTGGCCTGTGGGATCACAGGCCTAGAGCTGTGATTTCCCCTTCTGAAGCAGACAGCTCCTGTTTTTCCCTAAGTGATTCACCTTTCAATGTTAAGTCATAACTGTTTAGCAAAGACCATAGCCAGAGCCATCATGATCACATGCAAAATGCCTGCCTGGGACACCTGGGATTGGGCATGGGGGAGGGGTTAATGTTCATGACATTGTCTCTGCTAAGCCTCCTCCTCCTCCTTTTCTTGGCCCTAAGAGAGGATGAGGCAATGAGCACTGAGAGCAGATGAGGGGGAGGGGGAGAGGGAAGGCACGCTGGCCTAATCAGAATAAATATTCACTTGTCTGATTAGATTTAATTACAGCTGAGCTCTCCTTCTCAACTGAAGTTGGTGGGGGGGAGGAAGGTTTGGAGGGGAACACAGAGGTGAGGGAGGCCAGGAGAATCATGGGCTTACAGATCTTGAAGGAATCTCAGAAGCCATCTAGTCCAATTTCCTCCCTTCACAAAAGAGGAAACAGTCCCAAGTAGGAAGTGATTTGTCCTAGGTCATATAGGTAGTAAATCATAGGAACAGACCTAGAGATGATAGGGACCTCAGAAATCATCGAGTCCTATCTCCCTAATTTACAGATGAGGAAACTGTGATCTGGGGAGGATCTGCCAGGGGCATGAAAAACAAGATGGGGGATTTGCAACTCCAGAGACAGCAGTCTTTCCCCTGTGAGAAAAGAAGCTGAGGGCATCCTCGTTCTCCAATATTCCTCAGAGTCCTCATGAGTCCCTCCCTGACCTCCAGTTAATAGCAGAATATCTCACTTCTAAAAGGTTTTTTTGGGGGGGGTGGGTGGGAGATGGTTTGGATTGGATCACTAACAGGGAAAGCTGTCAAGGACAAATGATTTGCTGTCTGTCCCTGCTCCTGTCTAATTTTTCCTCTCCTCTTTAGCTCTGTATATGTCCTCCCTCATCAGATGCCTTTCTGACGCCATCATCCCCCCATCTAGACCCCTCACAGCACCCAGAAATTTCCTTGTCTCCATAGTCCTTTCCCACAGGGTCAGGTTCTCCATATATTTTAAGGTGACAGCTGTGGCACCAGGTCAACTAATCAGTGCAAATTAGAGAGGGCTGGAGGGTATCTATAGCTAAAACCGTTCCTCCCAGAGAATAAAACATAAAAATCTTGAAGGAGTGGTGGGTTTGGAATCAGAGGTCCTGAGTTCAAATTCCAACTCTGCAAGTGACTATCTATGTGACCTTGGGTGAACTATTTCATCTCTCTGGAAGTGGCCAAGATGGTCGCTGAAGAACCTTGAAGCCCTACGTCCATGATCCTATGTCCAAGGAGTCAGTCAGCAGGTGGGGATTTCAGGCCAGGAAGGACAGAAGGAGTGCAGTGTGTGCAGTGTGTGTGTGTGTGTGTGTGTGTGTGTGTGTGTGTGTGTGTGTGTGTGTGAAAGAGAGAGAGAGAGAGAGAGAGGGAGGGAGGGAGAGAGAGAGAGGATGAGTGTCTGTGTATCCTGGATATTGGCACTGTGCTCAAGGAAGGAGCTATCCAGGGAGGGTAGTTATGGGTAGCTTCCCAGCTCCCTCTGGTGGCCTTTGGGCCAATTCCTGCCCTTCCTAAGCTGTCAAATTATGAATCAAATGCAATACTCTGGATGTGATCTGAAGACAGCGGAGTATAATGGGACTATCGCCTTCATATTCCTGGGCACTATGCCTCTCTTAAGACAGTCCAAGATTCCACTAATTTTTTTTGATTACCACATTAGCGTGCTGACTCATACTGAGTTTGCAGTCTACTCAAACTCCCAAATCTTTGTCAGAAAGACAACATTCATTTATTAGGCACTTACTGTATGCCAGACACTGCCCTAACTTCTGGAACTACAAGGAAAGAGAAAAAAACACGGTCCCTATCCTTGAGGAGTTCACAATATAGTGGTCAGAAAAATGGCTCCCTCATTTTTGGCTTATGAATTTGACTTTTTGAACCCCTGGTTAACCTTTACATTTATCCTGGTTGAATATCATCTCATTAGATCCAGTTCATGGCTTAAAGCTACCTAGAGTATTTTAAAATCCTGACAGTGATGCAGTGTGTCAATTCTGCCTTCCAACATTTTATCTGCAAATTTGACAAGCGTTCTGTTTATGCCTTTATCAAAGTCATTGATAAAAAATATTAAACAGCATAGGGCTGACCATAGATCCCTGAGGCACTTCAGTGGAGACCTGCCAAGTTGGTATGGAATTATTAATGATTACTCTTGGGATCCAGCTATTTAGATAATGCTGAATCCATCATTGCACTATTATCTAGTTTATATATCTCCCTATTTCTTTTACAAGAATAGCATGAAATACTTTATAAAACTCTTTGTTAAAATATAGACAAACTATAGCTATAGAAGTCTCCTGATTTAACAATTTAGAAACTAGAAAAAGGAAATAAAGTGAATCTGGGATCACTTTATCTTACTGTAGCCATGTTGGTTCCTTATAATTACCTTTTTTCTTTTCTAGATATTCACTCACCACCTATTTAATGATTAAGTCTAGGACTTTCCTAGAATCCAGGTCAAGCTCACTAACCTGTAGTTACAATTTTAACTTTTGGTCCCCTCTTCCATCTAAACCCACCCCTATCCCTGAAACACTACAAGTTCCCATTCTCCATAATCTTCCAAACATCACTGACAGTGATTCAGCCATACCAATTAGCACATCTTTTCCTGATCCTTATCCTTCTTGACCTATCAGCAGTATCTAGTACTGTTGTACACTCTCTCCTTCTGGTCACTCTTTCCTCATTGGGTTTTTAGGGTGTTAGTCTTCCCAGGTTCACCTCCTACTTGTCTGACCTCCTCTTAGTCCTCTTTGCTGGTTCATCATGTATATTATGCCCCTTAACTGGGTGCTCTCCATGGTCCTGTCCTAGGCTCTCCTCTCTTCTCTTCTCTTTCTCTTGGTAACCTCATCAGTCTGAGTTTAATTATCATATCCATGCAGATGACTGACATATTGGTTCATCTGGCCCTCGTTAGTCTTTTCTGAGCTTTAGTCTGGCATCACCAATTGCTTATTGGACTTTTCAAACTGAATTTCTGAGAGTCATCAAACACATATTAGATGCCAAACTGAACTTTATTATTTCCCTCCCCATCCCAGCCCTCTTCCAAGCTTCCCTATTTCTGTCAAAGAAATTTCTGTCACATCTATCTTTCCAGTGTCCCAGCTTTGCAGCCTAGGCATTTTCTCCTTTCCTCATTCTCTCTCACCCCATTTTTCTAAATGATTGCCAAATCTTACCAATTGTACCTCCACAACATCTTTCCCATGGAACTCTTTTCTTCTCACTCACACAGCCACCACTTTAGTTTGTGCCCTCATTGCCTCTGCCCTAAATTATTGCAATAACCTCCCATTTCGGTGTCCTGCCTCAATTTTCTTCCCATTCCAACCCATCTTGTGGGCTGTGGCCAAAGTGAATTTCCTTTAAGTATAGATCTGACCATGTCATTCCCCTACTCAATAAACACCAAAGGGTTCCTATTACTTCTAGTACAAACGTAAACTCCTCTGCTTAGCTTTTAAAGCCCTTCACAACCTGGCCCCAACCTATAGGTCCCATCTTCTTGGAAATGATTTTCCCACCCTCAGTCTTCAATCCAGCCAAATTGACTTTCTATCTTTTCCTCACTCATAACACCCCATCTCCCATCTATGTGTTTTTTCCTAGCTATCCTTGATGCAAACATGGCACTCCATCCCACCACCCACCTCATAGAATACTTTTCTTCCTTTGAAATATAGCTCAAGTGTCACCCTGTTTCTACCTAAAACATTCCCTGATCCCTGTAACTGCTAGTAGCTTCCCCCGAACTATCTTGTATCTTATATACTTTTGGTTATGCATACATCCATAAATTCATGTATATATCCATAAATGTATGTATATGTCTATAACTTTATGTATACATCCATCCATGCAAAGTAGGCAAATACAAGATAGTTTGGGGGAGAGGTCCTAGCAATCACAGGGATCAGGAAAGATTACAGGTAGACAGAAGATGATGTTTGAGCTGTGTATGTATTTGTCTATATATTGCATTTATTTTCTTCATATTTGTTCTATATATAATTACTTGTGTCTGCCTTTAGAATATGAATTCATTGTGAATAAGAATTATTTCACTCTTTGTATTTGCAGTCTCATAACTTAACATGAAACTTAGAAAACACTGGGCACTTCATAAATGCATGCTGAGGGATTAATTGGATGGTTTCGCTATTCAAGGTTGTACTTAATTTGGACCAGTTGTCTTGAATTCATCCAGGGCAACTAAAGGGATTATTGCCTTATCATAAGTATCTACTCTCTGTCATTAACTTTTGTTCTGGACAGTTAGGTGGTGCAGTTTGTAGAGTGCTGGTCCTGGAGTCAAGAAGACTCATCTTCCTGAGTTCAAATCTGTCCTTAGACACTAACTTAGCTATGTGAACCTGGGCAGGTCACTTAACCCAGTTTGATTCAGTTTCTTCATTTGTAACATGAGCTGGAGAAGGCAATGGCAAACCACTCCAGTATCTTTGTAAAGAAAACTCCAAATTGGGGTGGCTAGGTGGTGCAGTGAATAGAGCACTGACCCTAGAGTCAAGAGGACTTGAGTTCAAATTCAGTCTCAGACACTTAACACTTACTAGCCATATGACCTTGGATAAGTCACTTAACCCCAATTGCCCTGCCTTTTCACGTCCAAAAAGAAAAAAAAAGAAAACTCCAAATGGGGTCATGAAAAGTCAGACCTGACCCAACAACAATTTTTATTCAGTCCTTCACAGTATTAGTCATTCTCCTTGGAAGAAGATAAAATATGAAAAATAAAAACTAAATATCTATTTTCTCTCTATTGATAGTTATAGCCTAGCAGTGGACCTCCTCCTTTTTTGAATCAAGTCTCTCCCAATATAACTAAAATAAACAAACAAATCCAAATCCAAACCTCCCTCTATTGACTTTAACTTTCTTTCCTTGCCAACCTCAGTTCATTGTGAGGTTTAGAACATCTCTCCCTATTTTTATAGGTCTCTATCATGTTCTTATATTCATCTTCTGTTACCTGCTCTTGTTTCCGTCTTCTGTACTTAGACTTAAAAATAAAATCTTAGGTTGTGAGTACCCTGTGCATCCACATCAGACTCTTTGGACAACACCTGATTTTCCTCATCATAATTGTTTCCCCTTAGGTCTTCAGAAGAATTTCATTCATCAGAGTTTTCCTAGTGAGGTAACAAACTCATGGTGTAGATTGAGACTGAAATATCAGGACAGGGTCAATGTGGTGACTTGCTTTCCTTGCTTATGCATATTTGATAGAAGGGTTTTGTTTTTCTTTCTTTCTGTTTGGTGGTGGAGGGAGAATTAAGGGAGAAAGAGTAGTAGGTGATAGGGCTTCCAAAAGGAAAAAGAAAAGGAAAAAAAAGCCAGGAGAGAGAGTCACTAAAGCAATATTAAAATGCACAGAAGTGAACCAGAGGAAGGTCAGGAGGAAACAGACAAACGGAACCACTTTGAAATGATGTTGAATTTCTTGGAAACAGAAACAAGATATATAAAGCACAGATTTGCAGCTGTGTATTCAATCCTCTCTGTTCTGCTTTGTACATGGAAACGTTTATCTTATTTGATGTTTGCTAAGTATAGAATAAAAAAATTAAAAAGAAAGTTTCTCTTCACTCCTGGACTGACTTACCCTGTATAATTTTAGACCAAGATATCCTATGTAGCCTTTCTCTTAACTCTTTGAAATGTGCTCTCTTCACATCTAGGGTGCATAGCACACTATACCCAGCTTTCCTCTTCTCTATCACAGTCTCTAAGGGGAGTGGTCACTTTCCTTTGAAGTTAGCATCATTTATATCCCAGTGTCTAGTCGTCCCCAGAAGAGCCAGATCCAGAATAGAATTTCCTATTAGTCTTTCCACCTTTTGTAGCCTCAAATGATCACTTGGGCAGATCACAAAGTAATCTGATGTTCTGCTTTAGGAAAGGAGTGCATTCCAGAAGAAATATGGACAATCTAAAATCCCTCATCACTGTAATATCATGCTTCTGTCCCAAGCTATTTCCCAAACTCCTATTTTCTCTTTATGTCCGTGTGATCTGTAGCATACTCTGATAACAAAACTGCTTTCATTTCTCCTTCTATTGATTTCTCTCCACATGTTCTATGCCAGGCTTCTCTCTCTCGGTTCCTGGATGTACTTACATGAGTTGACATATTTTCCAAATTTGCAGATAAAGCAAAGCTGAGAGGAAGAGTGAACACATTGCATGGCAGAGTTGAGATCCAAAAAAATCTTTACAGGATAGAACATTGAGTTAAATCTGATGATGAGATGAAACTCAGTAGGGATAAATATAAAGTCTTACTCTTGGGTCCAAAAAATCAACATCACAAGTTCAAAATAGGAGGCATATGTTTAAATGGATTCATTTAAACAGATTGATTTTTAAAGAGCTTTAGTAGTATTTTTCATACCCATTATAAAATTAACATCTAATTCTTCTACATCTTCTGAAGAAGATCATGTAATGTAAGACTACATTACATTACATTACATAAATAAAATTATATAAAGTAAACTTTACTGCATAAAAAAGTTATTGTGAACAGACAATGGTGCATTTGTCAAGAAACTGATTAGTCAACAGGGGTCATTTTCTACTAATACTCATTCTCACCTCAAATAATAGAATATTAGAACTGAAAGGACCCTGAGGAATCACTTAATTGACCTCTCTCGTTTGACAGAAAGGACAAACAGATCTAGAAAAGGGAAATGAAGTTATCAGGGTTCAATGAAGTGGATCTTGGCCTTTATCTCAAGGTCTCTTGACTCCTGATTTAGTTTATCATTGAATAACCAGCAACCACCTGATGATCACTTCCCCCTTTCCCCCAACCACTCTTCCACTCCATCGATAATTTTCTAAGAACTTTATCTGGGAACAAAGAAGGTGAAAATGAGAGTTGGTGGAGGGATTATTGATATATGCCACAGCATCCTTTCTTCCCCATTAATGCACAAATAAGTTTTCATTTATTTTCTGCAGAGAGAAAGGCATGTACTGAAAGTCTCAGGATTAGACCAAGTTACAGCATATTTCTGTCAAACTGAATGATTGTCCTGTGGAACGACTGCCCATTGATGACTCACATCGGGAGGGATGGTCCTGGAACACTGTGGAATGGGCAGTCCACCACCCGAGTGTGTGACTCCCAACCAGAAAATGTACTAATGCTGTAGACCCCCATGGGATATGATGAAACTTATTTCTTGAGGTGTTGTCCCATTGTGGGGCTACTCAGCCTCATCCAATAGGTTACTCAGTGTGTAATGATCCGACCTCTCCATCTTTGTCTCTCCCTCTATGACTTCTCTCTCTCTCTCTCTCTCTCTCTCTCTCTCTCTCTCTCTCTCTCTCTCTCTGTCTCTCTCACTGTCTGTTTCTGCCTCTCTCTGTCTCTGTCTCTCTGTCTCTCCTCTTTCCCTCTCATTCTATGTCTGTCTGTCTGTTTCTCTCTGTCTCTGTCTGTTTCTCTCTCTGTATCTGTCTCTCCCTCTCTCTCCCTCTCTCCTCTCTCTCTCTCTCTCTCTCTCTCTCTCTCTCTCTCTCTCTCTCTCTCCCTCTCCTCTTCCCCTTTTTCTGTTTTTCTTTGTTGCAGTCATTGAGTAACCTTCTGCCTGAGCCCATCTCTCATCGTCTCGGTGTTTGTCTTTATTTCAAGCCCTCAAACCTCTTCGTCTCTTGGGTTCAGGGCAGCATAGTTGAAAGAGACTTGAATCTAGAGTTGGGACCTGTGTTTCAGTCCTGTCCTTAATGTCTGAGGGGAGGGAAAACTTCTCAGGCAGTTTTAGGTTGTTAACTTCCTTCTTCCTCCTCCATTGCTGCTGTTAATCAGCAGCAAGCCCCTTCAGGAATCTTTCCACCCCCACCTTCAGTCCTTTGTCTGCTTTCCTGCCTCTGTGGGTCCCTCCTCCCAGTCAGTGGGAGTCAGGGACAGCCTGAGCTCCCTCCCCCAACCAATGGGAGTGAAGGACAATGGAAGAAATATGACCCTGCTGTGTTAGGGTTTAAAAACTTTGTTCCCCCACACCTTGGGGTCTCTTCTTCATGATCAGTCATGGGGAAGACCACCCTCTTCTCCTGGGGAAGAGAATAAACTCCTGCCCTTATCCTAAGAGATCTCTGTGTTTGTTTTTTAAATTAAATTATGGATGAGGGTTTTTTTTTTTCATCACAAACATCAACTAGCCCTGTGTTCTTTTCCCTTCTCTGGGCCTCAGTTTTCCCATCTGTTATATGGATATAATAATCTTTGCATTCCCTTCTCTATAGGAATGTTGCAATAAAAAAGTGTTTAGCATAAAGGCCATGTACTAAAAAATGAATTATTTTCTTTACCATTCTTCTTCCTCCTTTCTCTCTTTCCCATGAACCGTGGCTGTCCCTTGCTCTTTTTCATTGTCTCTTTTTCTTTTTTCTGACTCCCTCTCTGTATCATCGTTCTGATCTAGCCTTTTGCTTCCTAGGCTGCTCCTTCTTCCCCAAATGAATATGGGTCCTGGCCCCTCTCTCAGTTTCATCTTCTTCCATCGCAATGTATTTCTCTAAAGCCTTTCAAAATGGTTTATGTTCTCAAGGAGCAGCCTCTGGGAGGGCAGGGCAGGCTTGGGTGATGAGTGGGAGGGAGTTTGGGAGAGAGGAAGGAGACAAAGGGAGGGGAGAGGGAAGGAAGAATGAGAAGGAAAGGGGAAAGAAAGGGATGGAAGGGAAAGGGAAAAGGATGGAGAAAAGAAAGAGTAGGGAGGAAAGGATGGAAAAAAGGCGAGCAGAAAGGGGAAGAGGGAGAGAAGGGAGAAAAGATGGAGAGGAGAGGGGATGAAAGTAGGGAAGAGGATAAAGAGAGGGTACAAGGGAAAAAGGAATGGGAAGGAGGGGCGAGAAATAAGGATTGGACTCAAGGAGGGGCAGGAAGGGGGAAGGGGGAGGAAGAACGGGAGGAGGATTTGGAGAAGGGAGAGGGGAGGGGAGGGGAGGGAAGGGGAAGGCGGGCTGCGGCAGGGAGTGAGCGTTGCAGGTTTCCTGGGGCGGGCAGGCTGCAGCGGCTGCTCCCCCTGCCCTTTTTTATGAAGATATATGGCTGTTTATTATGGAGATCAGTCCCCTGTGGTGCACAGGAGTCCTTGATCAGGG
>CM053597.1:233327934-233346497 GCA_028646575.1 Pseudocheirus occidentalis | reverse complement strand
GGCAGAATGGGGTAAATTATCTCATATAGAAGAGGCAAGGGATAACTGTTATAATGGAGGGGAAGAACAGGAAGGCAAAAGGGAATGGGTCAACTTTACTCTCATTGAATTTGGCTTAGGGAGGGAATGACATACATTCTAAATTGGGTATCTTGCCCTACAGGAGAATAGGGGGGAAAGGAATGAGAGGGGGGATGATGAAGGGGAGGGCAGATGGGGGAGGGTAATTAGAAGTACACACTTCTGTAAAGGGACAGGGACAAAGAGAATAGAACAAGCTGGGGGTAGGATAGGATGGAAGGAAATAAAGTCAGTCTTTCATAATATATCCACTATAGAAATGTTTTGTATAACTACAACATGTGCAACCTGTATTGAATTGCTTATCTTCCCAGCAAGAGTAGGTAATGAGGGAGGAAGGGAAAGAATATGGAATTCAAAGTTTTAAAGTCAAATGTTTAAAAATATCATTATTATTATTATTTACATGCAACTGGGAAAATAAGATATACAGGCACTGTGGTATGGAGACCCATTTTGCCCTACCAGAAAGTCAGAAGAATGATAGGGGAGGATATAGGAGAGAGCAGATTGGGGGAGGGGATAAACATGGGATCGCTGTTTTGGGGTGATGGGTAGGGGAAAGACGAAGAGAAAATTTGTAACTCAAAATCTTGTGGAAATGAATTATGTAAACTAAAAATAAACATTAATAAACAAAAGTTAATTTTTAAAGAAGAAAAGATACTAAATAATGCCAATAAATAACAAAAATTGTACATGTTAAAAAAAAAAAGGCACAAGGCTGGCTTCCCCCTGACCAGGTTTTTAGTTTTGTGGAATAAAACTGAAACAAAGAGAGAGATCCCAAAGTAACTCAAAAGTCCACATCTGCCTGTCCTGCTGCTCTCAGCAGCCCAGAGGAATGGCCACCCACACACTCACCCCAGGGGAAGAACAATTCAATTTAGGCAGGTGAGTGGGAGGGAATTAATCTGACAGCAGGCTGGTTTTGAGAACCAGTGAATGTTAGAGCTGGGAGGGGCCTCAGAACAGGGGATGTCAGGGGTGGGAGGGGCCTGAGAACAGGGGATGTCAGGGCTGGGAGGGGCCTCAGAACAGGGGATGTCAGGGGTGGGAGGGGCCTGAGAACAGGAGATGTTAGGGGTGGGAGGGGCCTCAGAACAGGTGCTGTCAGGGGTGGGAGGGGCCTCAGAACGTGAAACTATCATAATCATAAGTCTCTGGAGCTTTAAGATTTTCAAAGTAATTTACAAATATTATGTCATTTGCTCTTCACAACAACTCTGGGAAGCAGGTGCTATTAGGATCCCCACATTACAAATGAAGCAGACAGAGAGTCCATGACTGACGCTGTTTGTCAGTGAGTGCCTCTGAGCACCAACCGTCCATCTCTCACTTCTTTACCAACAGGCCCAAAGACTGTTTTCTCTCCTGTTCTACAGGCCTGAAGTTGGTCATTGAAAGCATCCTGAGTCACTCCCCTTCTCAAAAGCTTGTATGGTTCTCAGTTATTTCTAAGACGACATGCCAAGTCCTCTGATTGGCAGTCTGGGTCCAAGCTGTCCTTGCAGACTGAGCACATGTTACCACCTTTGTGGATTCTGTGGTCCAACCAAATAGGCCTCCTTGAAGTCCTCTGTAATTGACATGCCATCTCCCACCTCCATGCCTTTGTACCAGCTGTGCCTTCTACCTGGAATGGTGTCCTCCCTTCACCTCCAACTAGTACCTCTCTTCAGGGCTCAGCTTCAGGGTCACCTGCATTTCAGTATCTTTTCTTATTCCCCTTGTTATCAGTGCTCCCTCCCACTTAAAAAAAAAAAAAAACATTGCCTTTTAGAGAGTGTGAAGGGACCTTACAGGGCTCTTAATCCAAACTGCCCATTTTATAGATAAGGAAACTGAGATCCTGAGTGAAGAAGTAACTTTGTCTTCACTCCCCTAACACAATGTAATATCCTTAAAAGGAAGTAGGCCCGAGCTCTTCCCTCTCTGCCTCCTTCGTCTCCAGAGCCCTCTTGGAGGGGAGAGAACACTTCATCCCTTCCTCTTTTCCCTGGTCCTTTCCGGGACTTCTAGGATCCTTCAGTAATGAATCAGAAGTGGAGGAAGTAGAAAACCTCCGGTTTCTAGCTCTAGCTCCTTCCTCCTTCCCCCTTGCCCTGGTTCTCCATGAGGCATAAGCTCTGGGGTTGGGGAGGACACCCAGCCAGCTCCTGTCTCCTTTAATGAGCTTTCACCAGCCAGGCCTCCCCCGGGATAGCCTCCTCTGATTTCCTATCCGGTGCTGGAAACACAGATTAAAGCAATTAGGCAGAAATAATCGGAGGGAAAAGGGGAGAGGAATCTGGAGCCCCTAATTATGCTAGCTTAATCAAGGCACAATTATGCAGGGACTTTTTAAGATTATAAATTAGCCCCAACTCCCATGAAGGACCCAGAAGAGGGGGAAAAGGATCATTTTAAAATCACCATCATCAATACTCCTCCCATTAGCACTCAAGCTTCAGAATTAGTAGGTGAGTGCAAGTGTGGATTCTGCTGCTCTGTGAACATGGCCCAGTCCTCAAAATCCTCTGGGCCTCAGTTTGCTCCTCTGTGAAATGGAGCTATGAGAAGCCACCCAGTATACTGGACAAAGGGCTACTTGCTCAGTCAGGAAAACTGAAGTTCCTCATTTGGAGCCTGGGTGGGGGGAGGTTCATATATTTTCATAACTGCATTTCAATACAATTGGAATCCTGCTTCTGAAACATGCTGGTTATGCAACCTTGGCAAGTCACTGTCTCTCAGTGTTCTCCAGGAGCTCTCTAAGATTTTAAGGCACAGACTAGCTGTAGTTTGGAGAATTGGCGTTGTACAGGAAGTTCCCTAGCCTGATGATCTCGAGTCCAGATCCCAAGGAAATGAGATTTAGTCCTTCTCGCAGCCCCTTCCAGACAGGGTTGGTATGAAGCAAGTTCTTTGAATGAGGTATTCATGATAATGAGGCCATTCATACCCATCCTCCTCTTTGGGGATTATTGTCCCCATTTGAGAGGTGAGGGATTGTGGCCCAAAGGGGCTGTAAGGACGGCCTCCATCTTCACAGGGCATGATCAAAGAGAGCCTCAACACCTGGGCTCCATAGAGGCACAGGGGACGTTGTAGGAGCGGGGAACAGAGAAGAAAGGTGGAGGTCTCTGGGGTGGCTCAATGATACACAGGCAAACGGGGAAACCCAGAAACTCAGATCACAAAGGTCTATACCCCCAATTTGGTCAGGAATCCCAACTAAAACCATTTCAAACAATTGTTATCAAGTCTTCTACTTGAAGGGAGATCTCTAATGATGGGGAGCTCACTACATCTCGAGGTTGCTCATCCCATTTTACATCAGGTGGCTGGTAGATGGTGTAGAAATTAGGAGTGGGGAACCTTCGGGCCTCAGGGCCACATGCAGCCCTTTAGGTCCTCAAGGGTGGCCCTTTGACCAAATCCAAACTTCACAGAATAAATCCCCTTCATAAAAGGATTTGTTGTATAAAACTTGGGCCCGGTCAAAAGGCTGCACCTGAGGACCTAAAGGGTCACATGTGCCCTTGAGCTTGCAGGTTCCCCAGCCCTGGACTACAGACAGACAGCGTAGACCAGCCCTCACCTCGTCTAAAACCTACCCAGATCCAGGCAGGCTTAACCCCTCTACATAGCTCTCAGACGCGTTGGGCTGCCCCTCCAGGAAGTAGAGAAGCTGTTTCATCTCCTCTTGTCAGCTCCTAACACTCAGCTCTTGGTTCATTTTCTGACTCACCACTGAATTGCTGCATGACCTTAAGCAAGTGACTTCCCTTTTCTGAGCCTCATATTTCTCTTTTGTGAAAATGAAGGCATTGTTTTGGTTGATAATTACAGTCTCTCCCCACTCTGACAAATCCCTGTTCTAAGTTCCCTCCCAGCTTTGACATTCCCTGTTCTAAGTTCCTTCCCAGTTCTGACATTCCCTGTTCTAAAAGCCACTCCAGCTCTCACATTCCATGTTCTAAGTTCCCTCCCAGCTTTTACATTCTGGAGCCTATTAGGTGAGCTGTGAAGTAAGATCGCCCTCTGCTGGTGTTATTTGCAAACAATTATTCCCCACACACCTGAACAGCTTTCTGCTCTTTCAAAACCCATCACAGCTGCAAGCATTCCCTCTATATATGTCCTCCCTCTCCCCTTTCCCTTCTCTCCCTCCTTCCACATTTCCTCCTCTTTCTTGCTCCATCCCCAGCCTGCTCTCATAACACAGATACACCAGGAGGTTCATTTGAACCATCTCACCACCTTCCCATTCACCTGGACTACAGAGTCCCTTCTCTCTGCCCCCCTCCCTTGTCCAGGACTGCCCCCAGACCATGAACACCTGGTGTGTATAGTATATAGAGGAGGGGGAGAAGGCCTGGCCTCAGACAATGAGCATCCAGGCCCTGCAACTGTACCACTGACTAGATAGCAAACGGGAGTCCTAAGGTCCCAGTCCCAGTACTCACCCACAAATGAGGAAGTTGAACTGGGAGATCTCTGAGGGCCTTTTTTTACTCTAAATCCTGTGATCCAGTGACCCAAGGGCAAATAATAGTGACCCTTCAGCTTGATGCCTCTGTGATTACAGCCTCACTGATTCTCTGATTATAGCATCACTGAATCTCAGAACTGGAAAGGACTTCTGAGGTCATCTGTTAGAAGAACAGCAATTGCTTCTGAGACATCCCTAAAAAGCAGACACCCGGCTTCTGCCTGAGATCTCTTGGGAATGGGAGTTTCCTTCTTTCCAGGGAAACCCATTCTAATATGGGGCAGAACTATTTTTTAAGTCAAACTCCAGAATCCTTTGGTCTTCTATCTGCCCTCTGGAGTCAAGCAGAGAAAGCCTGCCCTCTCTGCCATATCGTAGACCTTAAAAATATTTGCAGTGAATAGAGCCAAAAGGAGGGGGTGCTGTGGGTGGATGTCATAGGATCCATGAACTCATATGGGGGGAAATTGCTTCTTTATTTCAATATAGTTTGTTCCCTCTATAATCTTAGGCAGTTTCTTTTATGACTAAAAGAAAAACGATGATGCTGAGATGTCAGTCTTTACCAGACTGATCAACCAGAGGGTCTGAGACACAAAGTCTCAGTCCTTGCATGGATTCTACACTGGGCTTTCCATCAGCAAGTCCCTTGCTTTTCTGACATGACTACTCTGATCTCAGATTTCCTAAATGGTTGCTCCTTACAGAGAGATCATGATTAGAAGCCAGTTGTAGTGAGAGAGTGTTCTCCCTCCCTCTCCCTCTCCCTCTCCCTCCCTCCCTCCCTCCCTCTCTCTCTCTCTCTCTCTCTCTCTCTCTCTCTCACACACACACACACACACACACACACACACACACACTCACACACCTTGGCAGGAACTGAGCATGACTTTGCTTCTTCAGAGACTGAGCTATTCCAAGCTTTGAAGCCCGAGACCCTCAGCACTGACATTAAATAGATGGGAATTTGTCAGATGGCTGCTTGAAAGTGTTAAAAGACAGCAACAACAGCCCGCTGTGTAACTTCTCAAACACAACCCGGCTCACTCTTCACCCAGTTCTGGGTCCCACGTCTCCATCTTTGATGCCCATCCCTTTCCATCTAATTCTATCACCCAGTGAGGCTTTGCTTCATAGTGGATCGTAGATGTAAGATTTGCAGGGGGCTCAAACAGGCAGCACAACTGAATCAAGCACTAGGCCTGGAGTCAGGAAGACCTGAGTTCAAATCTGACCTCAGACACTTATGCTTGTGACCCTGGACAAGTCACTTCACTTTGCTTGCCTCAAAAAAGAAAAGACCTGAGGGGAGATCAGAGGCCACCTTGTCCAACATTCTCATATTACAAGCGAGGAAACTGAGGCCCAAAGCACATCCAAAGTTATGTAGCACTAAGTAATGAAGCCATAATTTGAACCTAGCACCTCTGACTCAGCCCCATATGTACATACATAATGTACTGCATTTCCAACCATGATCAATTTTATTATAAGGTCATTCTTATGATTTATTATATAAATTATTATTTATTTATTATTTTCTATACTAGAGAAAACACAACAGTAGAGAAAGGATATGAGTCATGGTGAACAGATGGAAACGACATGGAGAGGAGGGGAAAAGACAGGATGGAATTTCTCCACTTCAGATCTTTCTCCTTGCTGCTTTACCCCAATGGTTAGAGTTTTCTTCTCCAGACATTTCTAGAACATTTTGTCTTATCTTTCCCTTACTCCCATCACTCCTAGTTTGTATTTGTGAGATTCCTCCCAATAGAATGGGGGCCCCATGAGGGCAGGCACTGTTTCATTTTTATCTTTGTACTCCCAGCTCTGAGCATAGCACCTAAGCACATAATGGCTGATTTTTTAACGCAACATTTATACTGAACTAAGTGCTTTCATTTGGTCCTCACAAGAGCCTAAGTGGTAGGCACAATTATGATCCCCATTTCACAGCAAGCTAAGGTTAAGTTGTTTGCCCAGGACCACACAGCTAGTAAATGTCTGAGGCTGGATTCGAACTCAGATTTTCCTGACTCCAGGCTCAGTGCTCTCTCCACTACTGCCTTTATAAACACTTGCTAAATTTTCCTCCATGGACTTGGGTTGAATGAAATTTTCCACACAGTGTCCCAAATTCTTAGTGTTTTTTTTTAAACTTTTTGAACATGCTGTACATAAAATCATCAAAATCTAGATTTAGAGCTGGGAGGGACCTTAAAAAGCCATCTTGTCTAGCCTCACCAGGGCTCATGGGTTAAGTGATCTAACCAAGGTAACACAGTTTCTAACTGTCTGAAGTGAGACTCGAATCCAGGTTTTATCAACTCAAAGTTCAACACATTAGCCATTGCTCCTGGTCCTTCTCTCTGCCAGGTGCGACCTACACACAATTGCACGGGGTGCCGGATTTAAGGCTGGGAGGCACATTAAAGACTGGAGGAAGAGAGACATAGATAGACAGAGAAGAAGAAGAAGAAGAAGAAGAAGAAGAAGAAGAAGAAGAAGAAGAAGAAGAAGAAGAAGAAGAAGAAGAAGAAGGAGGAGGAGGAGGAGGAGGAGGAGGAGGAGGAGGAGGAGGAAGGAAGGAAGGAAGGAAGGAAGGAAGGAGGGAAGGAAGGAAGAGGAAAAGAAGGAGGAAGAGGAGAAGGAGAAGAAGGAGAAAGGAGATATTATTATGTATAATATGCATATCATCTATAGTATGAATTATGTGTGATATGTATTCTATATTATGTATAATGCATGATATATTATTTTGTTGTTATCCAGTCGTTTCAGTCATGTCTGATCCTTTATGACCCCATTTGGGGTTTTCTTGGCAAAGACACTGGAGGAGTTTGCCCTTTTTTCTCCAATTCTTTTTACAGATGAAGAAACTGAAACAAACAGGGTTAAATGACTTGCCCAGGATCACATGGTTAGTAGGTATCTGAGGTCATATTTTAACTCATGGACAAGAGTCTTCCTGATTCTAGACCTGGCATCTTTCCACTTCACCATCTAGCTGCCCTGTGATATATTCTATATTATATATAATGTATGATATATTCTGCATTATGTATGCTATATATTATGTGATATTTATGCATTATGTATATGATATATTGTGTGTGATATTTATGCATTATGTATGTTCTAGATACTATCCATTTCTACTTTCTCTTTTATAGAAGAGGAAACTGAGACTAAACGGGGTTAAGTGGTTTGCCCAAAGCAGCACAGGATCAATTGAAAGAAGCAAGATTTTAACCCAGGTCCTCCAAGTTCAAACCTAGCACAAACAGCGCTGTGGTGTGGGGTGATGATTAGGTTTTTCAGGTTTAAATCCCACTACAGACACTTACTAATGTCATGACATTGACCAAACTATTTAATATCTATGTCTCCTCATCTATAAAATGAGGGTGTTGAATGTAAAAGACCTATGTGTCTTTTAAAGAGCAAAAGGAATGAATCTCTAATGGTGAAATTTGTGTCCAACATGACCAACAATGACAGAAGCTATGTTTAGAGAGGGGAGGGGGCTTTCCTGACATCTAATAAATTAGGGACCCTAAGCAGCTGTATACTCTGTCTATTACTGAGGCCAGCAAGCCCTGTACCCAGGGACGATGCCTTTAAGGTCTTTCAGAGCTCCAAATCTACTATGATAGGACATGATCCTACACACTGTTATGATTCTAGGCATCAGGAGGAGGCATTTTTGTGCTTAGGGAGTTCTTTTTAGCACATCTCAAATTACATTCTGAAGGCAACTACCCAGTCTGTCTATGGTTGAGGCCAACACTGCAGGATAATCACAACAACTTCTCACCTTCCTGTGGTTCTTTTGTTTGCCACTCACTCCCCAAATCAGAGTGGCACAGGATGGGGAAGATGGGCTGTAATATGCAAGACAAGAGGGACAGTTCACATGGAGGAGATCACAGATCCCCTGGAATATGATGAGGCCCTTGTGGCAATACTGTGAGTGAGCTCAGGCAAGTTTTATCATCCCCATTTTACGGTTAAGAAAACTGAGGCCTACAGAATAATTTTACTGACATGACATGCTTAGGGTCATATAAAACATAGAGCCAGGATTCATATTCAGGTCTTCTGCCTCTAAACCAGGGTTTTCTCTTTCTGCTGGAGATGCCTATAAAGAAAGAGCAGGATGGAAAACAAAAGGCAGGCAGGGAACAGAATCCAAGAGGTTACTGGGGGAGGATGGAGCACAGGGGAACAGTGGCCAGTTCCAATCAGAGCACCCTAATATGCCAAACATAGCTGAAGCCTGAGCCAGGGATGGACAGCAGCTGAAGCTTCTGAGCCTTCAGTAGGGCCAGCTTGTTCCTGGGCACAGGGCCTGCTGGCCTCAGTAATGGGCAGAATGTGCAGCTGCCTAGGAGCCCTGACTTACTAGATGCCAGGAAAGCCCCCTCCCCTCTTCAAACACATGTTCTCTCATTGTCTGTCATGTTGGCCCCAAATTTTACCATTAGATATTCATTCCTTTAGCCACCCCAAAAAAAGATCTGTAGGTTCTAATTAGTAATGCATTGATACCTTGTGTTACTTTGGGTAAGTCCTTCTCTGGACCTGTGTCCCCTTCTATAAAATAAGGACTAAGGTTCCTTCTAACTCTAAAGCTGACCCTAAGCCCTTACCTGACTCCAGAACCAGACAGTTTACAGAACACACTCTCACTCTCATCTCTCATTTCATCCTCATAACAGCCCTGAGAGAGCAGGGATTATGATCCCAATTTTCCAGCTGATAAAACAAACTCTATCCTGAGACTCTCCAGGATTTATCAGGCTTCTTTATGCTCAAATTCCTCCAATCACAGCCCTGAGGTAACCAAGGTCAAAAACAGTTCCCAGGCCTGCCTTTTTTCACAGTATAAAACATTCAGATGTGCCAGGCTCAGGTGAGCCACTGTTTTTTTGCATAGCAGAGGTGAGGGAGCCTGGGTTCTCATTCTTTCCCAGCCCATTGCCCTCATGTGCACTGATTTCTCCCTCTTCCTGCCTGGCTTTGCAAATATCTCCCTCTCTGTCTCTCACCAGGTCTTGTAGTCACAGCTGTTTTGGCTATGAACTAATTGAGCTATGACTCTAGCCCAGGCCCTCTTCTTGGTTTTGTGCTGAAGCAAGTTAGCTGTATGCACAAAGGGTGTTTAAAGAAAGCATGTGTGTGTCACTGTTTCTATTCAAGTACCAGTACTTACAGTGGGAGGGTGTGGGGAGGATACCATATAAATAACATCCTGTCAGACCCAGTAAATAAACTGAATTTCCATGTAGTTGGGTTCTCTTTTAATCTTCTTAAATCCCTAGTAAAACGATAGGGTAATAGAATTTAGAGTGAAGAGTGACTTCAGAGATCATCACAGATAGATGGTATAATAGTAACAATTTGCATTTATGTAGCACTTCAAGTAATTTCCTAAACCTGCAAGGGAGGAGTTATTATTATAATACCCGTTTTATAGGTAAGGAAACAAAGCCCCACAGAGGTTATTTACTCAATGTCACACAGATTATAAATTATGAAGGCTATAAAGGACTCAAACCCTGGTGTCTTGACTTTAAATCCAGTGCTCACTATTCCTAGATTTGGGGATCAGACCCCAATTTCAGATACCCAATAAATCTTGGTTAGCTTGAATCATTAACCTGTATTCAAGGCTTCAAAATTCATGGCCCATGGAGCATGACTGGCTAATCCCATTTTTTAAAAGTTAGAGAGAATATTAATCATACAGCTCCCTTCCATATAGAATCAATTACATGCTCTTCCAGGCTAATCTCATCCTTCCAAATACAGACCCCAAAGGCATTGCAGCCATGACATAAAAAGCATGAGGCACAGAATCATAGAATATCCCATCAGAAGGACCTCAGAGCCCATCTGCCCTAAGCCATATCTGAACAGGTGTCTCTTCTACCACCTCCCCAACAAGAGGGCATCCATCCAGCCTGAAGGGCTCCAGTAATGGGCAACTTGCTAACTTCGGTGGTAGCTCATTATATTTTGAGACAGATCTCATTGTTAAGAAAAGCTTTCATTCTATTGAGCCCAAATGTGCCTTTCTGAAATTAGAACTCTTAGATCTGCTCCGTGGGAGCAGACAAAACAAGAGTATTTTCACTTATACATGACAACCCTTCATTTACTTGTAGATAGCTATCTTGTGTCCTTTAAGGCTTCTATTCAAATATCCCCAGTTCCTCCAGCCAACGTTCATGTGCAAGGATTTCCTGCCCTCTAATGGGAGAAGAAGAATTTTGGATTTCAGTCATATCACTTCTTAGCTAGAGGGTACAAGACCCCCAACTCTTTCCAAACTAAACCTATGAAGGAATGTATTTGTCCGTGGTGCTGAAATCACCCTCCTCATTCAAGTGTTGAGTCTCCACGGTTCTATCATTCAACTTCTCTAGCATAAAGAGTAGGTTTTGTTATCCCCATTTTGCAGAGGAAGAAACTGAGGTTCCTCAGGAAGTGATGGGATTTATCCAATGGATCACACCTAAATATTCCCCCCACAGCGCCAGTGCTCTTTCCAGCATCCCATGGAGAAGCCTGTGCTTCCCATTATGGAGAAAACAAGGAGGCAAACATTGACTTCCAAAATCTGATGGCTGCATGAGTGCAAAAGAAATTGAATGGAGAGATCAAGCAAATTAGGAATCAGGTAAGTGGCCTAAAAGTAATCTAATACAATCTTTCCTTCTTTGATCTTCCCCTCTTCCATTCCACATTTGAATGAAAAGGGAATGGGTCTTTTTGTTGAGGGAGGAGGCAGGTGAAGGTGTGTTTGCTGAAATCGCTTCTTAAGCTAGGGAATTTGTTGGGAGAAGAGAGGAGAAAGGGACCAAGGTGAATACGAAAGAAAGAGGCTATGCAAATATCTCAAGGCAAATGGCAGCCCTGTACCTTAAGGATGCCTGGGCACTGTGGTGAAAAGGATCCTTTTCTTTACTTTCACAAAATGTCCAAGCCAAGAGGGAACTCGCAAATCATTTTACATATGAGAAAACTGTGGCCCAGAAAGGGGAACCTGACTTACCAAGGACACTTGGCAAGTTAGTACCAATGCCAGGCTTAGAACCTAGATCCTCTCATTTATGAAAAATTTGTGCCTCTCAGGCCTTTTTTTGTTGTCTCCTCCCTCTCCTCCCCTTCCCATCACCCTGCTTTGTCCTCTCAGTTTCCCCTTCCCCCTCCACAATTCCTGGACAATGGAGCCAGATGGCAGGACTCTCGATTTCTCCATCCCTCTGGATACTCAGCAACCCACTATCAGAAGCTATCAAATCTTCTGATGTTTCTAAAAACAGACATGAGAGTGACATCCACAGAATCCCAAAATCTCTGCATTCATGGTATTCATGAGACTGGGAGATTCAAGAGCTGGAAGGAGGCTTAAAAAGTGTCTCATCCAACCCATTCCTGAATAGGGATCCCCTGAACAGCAGTTCCAAGTGGCCTTCCAGCCTCCCTTGGAAAACTCCCCATGAGGGAAACCCAATACCTCCTGGGGTAGCTCATGCCATTGTCAGATAACTCCCGTTTTCTTACATCAAGCTTAAATCTCTCTTTGCGACTGTCACCATTCATTCCTACTTCTTCCCACTGGGGGCAAACATAACAAACTGAATCCCCCAAGCATATGGCCACCCTTTATATGCTTCATTATTCTCTTCTCCAGGCTTAGTTCATGCTACCCATACTCCTATGACATAACCTCTAGTGTCTTCACCAGACTGCATGCCTTCTCTGGATGCATTGTAGCTCAACAGTGTCTTTCCTAAAAAGGGATATTCATAGTGGAATACAATTTTCCAGAAATGACCTACCAGGGGTAGAATATGGCTACACCTAGTCACTAGTCCTGAGCACTAGGCTCTCTTAATCCAGCTACGAGTCTCATTGATTTCTTGGCTAATTCATCATATTGTTACCTCACACTGACCTTGAAATCCACTCAGATCTTTAGGTCTTTTTCATGCTGTCAGGTTTTCATACTGCCTCCATTTTTTTATCCAATCCCTTGTTTTTAACCCAGTTATAAAACTTGGCATTTATCTGTATTTAATTTTATTTTATTTGTTTTGGTTCATTTTTTTCTAATATGTCTGAGATCTCTTTTGGCTTATGTCCCGATGAGCTTACTGCATATGTAGAGCTGTGCCCAGAAATGAGGGCAAAGAAAGTGTGTGCCCACATGGAGCATCCAGTCTAGGAACTGGCAAGCTGAAAACTTTTCATAGAATGTGACAGAATCTCTAATCTAGAAGGGACCTCAGAGTGATTGAAGCTAACCCCTACCTGAACAAGATTCCTCTCTATCTTTGCAATCTACCTGAGAAGCATGTGATGGGAACAAAAATGACAATGTTTAGATAATGTCTCTTGCCCTCACCCTAAATACTTTCCCTCCACCTTCACAATAGGCTCACAAGAGCTGGAAGAGAGAACCACAGAAGAGGGAGTCACAGCTTAGCTTGATCTTCTTGATGATCGCCAATCCTGCCTCCCTACTGAGCACTACAACTTCTTCCAGTGCACAGAAATCTTGTACCCTCCCCTCTGAACCTCAGAGGTAACTGAGGGGTCAAAGTTTAAATATTATTATCTGGAGCTGAAACAGATATTATAGGGCATATAGTCAAACCCCTTCATTTTACATATGGAGAAAGAAGCACAGGGTAAATAACTTGACCAAGGTCACACAGAATCTCAGAGTTGGAAGGGACCACTTGGTCCAATCTTCTCCTGAACAAGAGTCCCCTCAACAGGCACCTAACAGGTGGTTATTCAGTCCAAGGTCACATAGGTAGTAATAAGAATAATTCATATTTATATACTGCTTTAAGATTTACACGGAAGCATTAAAATTTGACTTGTTCACTATGCCTTGCTTACATCCATACCCCTGTCCCAGGTCCAGGAAGAAGAAGGAGAAGAAAGAGAAGAAGGAAAAGAAAGAGGAGGAGGAGGAAGAGGAAGAGGAGGAGATGATGATGACGACAACCCATTTCCAAAGTGACTTTATAAGTCTCATCTCATTTGATCCTCACAACTCTGGGAGGTAGGTGCTATTATTACCCTCATTTTACAAATGAGGGAACTGAGGCAAAGAGAAGTTCCATGACCTTCCCAGGTTCACACAGTCAGTAAATCTCCAAAGCTAGATTTGAACGCAAGTCTTTGCAACTTCAATTTCCATTATTGGAATTATCTAGCTATCAAGATCTCTTCCAGTCATGGACATTATAGACCTTTAAATAAATCCTTGTTGAATTGTACAGAACTGAATTATCCACGCCCAAAAGAAAATGAGTGATCCCAGTGTCTATTGTTCACCGGTGAGGGGAGAATCGGATATGGAATCTCTCTCTCTTCCTAACATGGGTGTTCACACTGTTAGGGATAGACTAATTTCACTCCTTACCTTGACAGTGAAATCTATTTCACTCCCCACCACTCCCAATCTCTTTCCTCACATAGGGTGAAATTATTTACCCCCTTTGAGAGATGTTAGAGCAGGATTGGATTCAGTCAAAGGGTCACACTTGAGGACCTCGAGTGACCTCAAGGCTTCAGGTTCCCCACTCATGGATGAGAAGCTACAGGGGAGGAATGAGACATACATAGTCAGATACTGCCAATATAATGGTTCATTATGTGAGAGGGTAGAGACATCCATTAGAGAATGGTTGAACAAGTTATAATAGGATATTGTACATATATATATATAATTATATCCTATAATTATGGAATACTATTATGCTGTAAGAAATGGATAATAGTATAGTTTCAAAGAAACCTGAGAAAATTTGCATGAATTTATATAGAGTGAAGTGATCAAAAGCAGGAAAACAATTTATACAACAACATTTTAATGGTGAACAATTTTGAAAAACTTAGAAACTCATAAACACAATGACCCCACCACCACTACCACCACCATTGCAGAGGACTCTCAATGAAGCCAGCTGTCCTTCTCCTGCCAGAAAAGTGATGGACACAAGATACACAATGAGACGCACATTTTTGGACATGAATAACAGGAATTTGTTTGCTTGGCTAGGCAGATTTGTTACAAGGGTTTTATTTTTCCTCTTTCTTTCTTTCAAATTACAGGGGAGGGGACAGAAAATAAATGCTTATTAATAGAGAAAAAAAACCCTGAGAAGTAGAGCTACAGGCTAGCAATGAGCCACCATCAAAGTATTGGTTTGTTTTGCCTCTGAAGTCGGGAACTACAGGTAAAAAATGAACCATATGTCATCAGACAAGGACAGTGTATTGATTTGTTTGCCTTAGCTGTCTTTTTTTGGATTGGAGAGGATGCTACAGAATCTCATGGTGGAGGAGGAGAAGGTACATTGGGAAATGTCAGCAATGTAAAAGAAAACACACCATCAATAAAATAAGAATGTTTTCATCTTCCCCTCAATCCATCCAGCATCTCTCTAGACAGTTACCAATTAATCAATTTATCAGGTGCTTACTATGTGCCTGGATCCCTTATCCTCAGGGACCTCCCTTGCTATAGTATATTTCTGGGTACTTAGCTCAGCGTTAATCATACAATATCCTATTTCTCTTACATCCCAGTTCAAACCCACTCCCATTTGTTTGGACCAAAGGGTCAAGCAAAAAAGGGTCCCTGCCTCTTGACACTCTCCTCTACTCTTACCACCAGGTCACATACTTTGTTACAATCATCACACCATGCCACAGCAAGGAGGGAGTTGGGGTTCAGATGGATTTGGAGTCAGAAGATGTGGGTTCCAAGTCTAGCTGACGTGCTCTACCTGTGTGATCTGGGCAAGTTCATTTCTCCCTGTAGCCTCAGTTTTCTCCTCTGCAAAATAGGATACTTAAGTCATATCATCTCTAAGGTCTTTTGCCTGATCACTGGAGAAGGACATCTACGGCAAGTCGGAAGGCTAAAGTAGCAGGGATACTATCCAATTAAACTCTCCTACTCTTTGACCCTGTAGCAAAGTGCTTTAGGGGGGATTTGTGATTTCATTGCAGTAAGAAACTCCCAAATGAGGAAACTGTTTGCTAATGCAAATTAGCAACTCCTCTGTCACTTAGAGTCTTAGGGGGATTAGTACAAGTGTCATAAGATGGGCCCCAGTATAACAGAGCCTTAGAAAGAGTCTGGGCCAATAAAGAGAGAGTTACAGAATTTCAAAGCTACGAGGGACCTCAAAACATGGAATGTCAGCAGTGGGAGGGCCCTCAGAACACAGAAATTGGGAGGGACCTGAAAATATAATCAGAGCTAATGGAATTGGCACCTTAGAAACCATCAAATCTGATCCCTTCATTTTTCAGATAAGGAAATTGAGCCCCAAAGAAGGACAACCCTACCTCAAGATCCACCCAGGAGTTTTGCTTTGCCCTTTGTAGACAGTTAGGACCTTCCACCTCAACAATGTAGAGAAACTTCCTGGCCCCTTTTCCCCAAAGGACTGTCCATAATCTTCTATTTGACTCATCCTTCATAGGCCTGCATATAGCTCAGTCCTTCCCACCTCCCAACTTAGTATTTCCAGCTTCTTTAGCTACTCAACACTTTACTAGGTCACCTGGGAGAGATGGTGTCCCATCTGTAGATGCCTTAGATGATAACCACTGTCCAAACCCAGGCCTCATCCTGAAGGAGGTCAGGAAACCAAGACATTCCACCATTGGCAATACCCTTGCTCTTCCTTCCCTGTGAAGCCTACTGCAGAAAGAAAGGTTGGGCTGGAGGTGACCCTTGGATCCTCTATAGGTGACAAAAGTCTATAGTAACCAAAAGTCTCCTTTGGTCTTTGTCTTGATAAGGTGTCAGGAGTCACTGAGTGGCCTGCTGTGGGCACCAAGAGGTATCAGGATAGAGTAGACAATGGAGGGATCGGAACCTGCCAAGAGAAACCAACAAAAGAAAAGAATGAGACTCCATCCCATCTTCCAACTTCCTCCCTGAGTTGCTGCCCAACTGCCCAAAGCCCAGGCCCTCCCTTTTCCCTCTACTTGGTGAATGCCTGGGGCACTCCCTTGAATGTGCTATACAAGAACCATACTGCTGGGGGCGGGGGAGAGAGCAGGACTAGCAGGAGGACAAATTCCTATAGATCAGGGGTGTCAGACTGAGGGACTGCTATGTCCTATTGAAATTGAGGAAAGGAGGAGGCAGGAATGGTGCCTCCACCCTTGGAATAGGTGGAAATATAATGTTATAGGCACCAAAAATCAATACACACACACACACACACACATGTAAATTTCCTCCACATCATCTTCCATAAGGTCCCAAAGGGAAGAATAAAGACCATGGTGTTTAAAGTAGAGAGGAAAATTCAGGTTTCAAGATAACATTCTAATCATCAGAGCTGTCCAACAATCAAACGGGCTCCCTTGATAGGTATTGAGTTCTCTGTCACTGGAGGTGTTTGAGTGGAAATGGGATGGCCATTTGTATGTAGGGCATGGGGAAGGGGGTCATTGCTACTCTAAGAGCTGCGCAGGATAACCTTGAAGGTCGCTTCCAACTCCTTGATTCTGAGGTTTCAATTCTCCCACTTCTGGTTACTACTCTAGGTTTCTCCACTATAAACTACTGATCAAGTTAAAGAAATCCTCTGGCTTAAATCTCTTTTCCTGATCATTCCTCCTGTCTAAAAATATAATCCCTACCCTTTAGCACCTTGGTGGCTAGGTAACAGACCAGAATCAGTGGATTCTGATCCGAGAGTTAGACAATCCCAGCCCTGCCCATCCATAGTTCTCTCTTCTCTAAGCCACATCTACCCTTCTCATCTTCCCCCAACCCCAATCTCATCCCCTCTGGATCTATCAGAGGACACACCTAGAGGGATCTTCTTCTGGAGAGAAGGGGCCCTCCAGGTCAATGGCATTGAGTTTCTTCTCAAAGACTCCATAACTGAGAGTGACCTGTGTGGACAGAAGTAGAGAGAAGAGTTTGGGGGAAGGAAGGAACATGGGAGAAACATCAGAGATAAATAGGAAGAACAATGGCTTTGGGCTCAAAGATCATGGGTTCAGATCTTGCCTCTTTTAATTACAATCTGTACAACCTTGGACAATTCACTTAATCTCTCCAGGCCTCAGTCTCCTCATCTGAAAAGTGAGAGGTTTTGACCAGATGACTAAAGAGGTTTCTTCCAGTTCTAAATCTTTGATCACATAGCAATAGCTATGTAAGACCCAGGGCTCTCAATTGGTTCAACACAAGAAACTGATAGGATTTTATTCTATAGAAATGACACTAAAGAAGATGCATCTCTCCTTTTCACCCTATATACCTTTGCACATGCACCCTAAGGACCCTGGGGCCTTTCCACCTGACTTGAATCAGGAATCTACTATACATGTTGTCTCCCTCTGAGAGTGCGAGCACATGTAGGGTAGCCATGGTCTTGCCTTTCTGCTTGCATCCCAAGCCTTTAGTACAGTGCCTGGCACCAAGAAAGTGCTTAGTAAATGCTTTTCCTTTACTCATCCCTTTATGAGATTCAAGCATGGGACAAATGAGGTTCTTTATCAGACAACATGGGACATGAACCATGAACATGATGTCTGGAAAATCAAAAAGAAAAGTGACCCAAAGAATAACAAGTTGATGTATAATGGGAATGAGCTGTATCATAAGACCCATGATAATTCTCTAAAATAAAAGACTTGTGGAAGAAATGTGTGATGGACTCGAGGTGAGCTGGTTTGACAGTGAAAATGAGAAGCAAAAGATGGACAGCTTTAACACACCAGTCAGCATATGTTAAGAGCCCACTATGTGCCAGGGATGAGGGATAAAAAGACAAAAATGACACAATACTTGCCCTCAAAGAGCTTATATTCTCCTGGGGAAAATAACATCTACATATCAATTAAGAAATCCATAAACATTTATTAAGTGCCTCCTGTGTGGACCTGTGGATACATAAAGAACAAAACCATCTCTGGGGGGGCAGAGCCAAGATGG
>CM053597.1:233308427-233327434 GCA_028646575.1 Pseudocheirus occidentalis | reverse complement strand
CTGTTGAAACTGTGAACATTGTACTGAATAAAGATTTGTAATGGAATAAACAGAGTGTTCACTAATACTGTGTAATCCGAATCTTAAAAGCTCCTCACAGAAGCATTCTCTCAGAAATCTACTGCTGATTGGCTTTACATCCCCATACCAGGAATGCCCTCCCTGCTCATCATATTCCCATCCCATTCTTTAAAAGGATAGGAACTAGAACTGTGACTTCACTGGTATGGGGAACTTCTGAAGGAGGATAGTCCTTCCACCCAACGTATAGCATAGTATAGACCTAGAGAGTTGCCTGGCACTCTGAGAATCCAGTGCCTTAACCTTAGCCATAGCTACTATATGTCAGAAGTGGGACTTGAACCCAGATCTTCCTTCAAACTGAGGCTAACTCTCTAAGGTTGCTGCAAAGATCAAAGAGTGATCGTTTTGCAAACATTAAAGCAGTATAAGCACAGCTAAGTGGCGCATTGGATAGAATGCCAGGTCTAGAGGAAGGAAGTCTCATCTCTATGAGTTCAAGTCTGACCTCAGACACTTATTGACTATGTGACCCTGGGCAAGCACTTGATTCTATTTGCCTCAGTTTCCTCATCTGTAAAATGAGCTGGAGAAGGAAATGGCAAACCCTGGTCCAGTATGTCTGCCAAGAAAACCCAAAATGGGGTCACAGATGACCAGATATGATTGAAAAACAATCACAAAAGCAGGATGGAAATGTTAGCTATTAGGATCATGAGTATATACAGTCCAGCCTCTCCATAGTCATCTTTTAAAGACTAATTCTGAGGTCACCTCTTCCAGAAAACCTTCCCTGATGCCCTCCAACCACATTTAACCCTTTTACTGCCCTACTCCAATTGACTTCTCACCATAATGTTGTGTATTTTCTTTGCTGATGCGTTATTCTCTGCCCCACCCCCAGGTGGAAAGCAATAGAATGGAAGTTCCTTGAGGGCAAGGATTGTTTCATTCTTTGTCTTTGTAGCCTCAACACTTATAACATAGTGCCTGACTTATAGTAAGTACTTGATAAGTGCGTGTTAAAATGGTTGTGGTATGTAATTTGGAAAAGATAAAATATTATTTAAAATATTATAAAAATTATAAAATATAAAAATATTATAAAAGTTATTATTAAAATGCATGTTAGTTAATTTAGCTCCACATGGGCAGGAATAATGAATTAACTAAACTATGTCTCTCTCTTCTCCAGCCTACCATTAATACTCTGTAAACACTAAGTGTTTAATAAATATTTGATAAACTGAGTTGACTTCTAGAAGTGGCACTGGGCTCCTCTAATCTCCTGCCCTCATTGAGTGGAAAATGAGGTCCCTCCCTCCCTTCTGAGTAAACCAGTTCCCCACCCCCAACCCTGCCTTCTCCATCAAGACCAAGGGAGATGACCATCTTCCCACCATCAAATTGGATGGGGCAGTGCTGCAATTAGACCCCAGGGAAAAGAGCCAAGATCCTCTCCTTCAAATCATAGGTTAGGTCTCCTCCAGGAAGCCCACTGAGATTAAACCCACTGTTACTACACACATTCCCCACCTTAGGACCACAAGAGCTTATTCCTCACCATCCCGATGCACAGCCTTCCACCGGGCAGGCTCTTGCCTTCCTTTCATCATTCTCTCCCCCTCCCAATGCTTAGCTCTGAGCTCTATGAGACTCATGGTGTTGTGGTGGTGGTGTGAGGGACTGCCAGGTTGATGTGCATTTCTCTTCCCTGGGCCTCAGTTTCCTCATCTGTAAAATGAGGGGATTGGATCAGATGACTTCAGAAGTCTCTCCCAGCTCCAGATTGATGAATTGATGATCCTAGATCACTTCACTTCCCTGGGCTTCAGTTTCCTGATCTGTAAAATTTGTATTTCAATGGTCTCTGTGGCCCTTTCCAGCTCTTAGAGGTATTATCCCTCTTACTATAAACAGACACCAGAGCTAGTCTCTGCTTTTGAAGCCCTTCACACACACACACACACACACACACACACACACACACACACACCCTCACACACACTCACATACACTCACACATACATACATACACATATAGTCACACACTAATACACACACACACATACACACACACACACACTCCATCAGACCCACTCCCACCCACCAGCTCAGCAGGATGAACAACTCCTGACTGATTTCCAACTCTGGTCTGTACCAGGCTTTCCTTGGCTCCCATCAGTCCTGTGGCTGAGCTCTATAGCCAGACATCCATTCCAGCCCCGATGCCCGTGAATCCCTGCTCTGTTATCAACCACAGACTCCCTTTTCTCATCCACAAACAAACAGGGTGTTGAGTAAGGAATTGCCTTGGGTGCCAAACACAACACAGGATCTATTCCCCAAGGCCCCAGCAGCTCCCCACCCACCCAGGCATTGGCACTGCCCCTTTGGCTAAAGCCCTTTGAGGTGTTCTCCACCTCTGCCCAGGCCTTGGGGAAGCTAGCACCCAAACAAGATTGGACACGGCCTGGAGAGGGTGGGGAATGGTCCTGCCAAACCCACCTCAGCCCTGGGAAAGAGGCTTGAGGGTCCCTAGAAGTAAAGGGGAGAGAGTAAGTAGAGGGCTTTCAGCTTGCTATGCCTCAGAACAGGTCCCACCCAGCTCCTCCTTTCTCTCCCCTATTCTTCTCATTCCCAGAACTTCCCCACTCTCTTCCTTCTGTCCTCTCTTCCCCTCAACTTCTCTTTATCACCCTTCCCCTCTTTGCTCTGCTCATCTTCTCAATTACTGCCTTTCCTGACTCTTCTCTTTGTTCCTCTTCTTTCCCTTCCCTTCCTCCCCTTTCTTCCTTTCCTTTTTTTCTAATTCTCCCTCCCCCAACAAACTCCAGGAGCTCCTAGTTGCCTTGAGGATCAAATAGCAATTCACCTGTTTGGTGTTTCTAGCCCATCACAAGCTGTCTAGCCCCTTCTTACCTTTTCAGGCTCCTTACACACACACACTCTGCCTCTGGGACCCAGCCCTGCTGCTGGAGGTGCACACATTATCCCATCACTATGCCTTTTCCATGGTTTTTCCCTCTGTACCTCTGCCTCTAGGAAGCTTCAGTTCTATTCAAGACTCAGCTGAACATTACTTTCTGCATGAGCCCTCTCCTCCCACCCCAGCAGGCTGGGGCTCTCCCCTCCCATAACCACTTTGTAATCATTTACCCTATACTATGTATATATTTCTAAGGAGCAACATTGTTTCCCTACTTTAATGTAAGCCCCTGGAGGGGCTGGCTGGATCACACTATTTCAAACAAACAGGAAAGAATTGTTTCCTTTTTGGCATTGTCTGTCCAAGGTCTGACACAGAGTAAACACTTAATAAATTCTTGCTACCTGCCTGGTTCTCCTCTCTTCTCCCTCTCTTCCCTTCTATTCCAAACCTTTCCCCTCTTTATTTTGCACATCTCCCCTTCCTTCATCTCCCTTTTCATCTCTGGCAACTGGGGCCCCAAGAGATGAAGCTGAAAGTCACAGGAATGAGATTCAAACGCAGGTTTTCTGAGCCCAGATCTAGCGCCATTCTGTCTCAGTAGGCAATCTGGGTAAAAGCAAGAGGCCTCAACAGTTGCTTTTCCACTTTAGGGAAAGGGGTCTTCATCCTCTCCTTTGAATCAGAGGTTAAGGCCCACCTCCTCTAGGAAACCCACCTACATTAACCCTGCAACCACCTTCCCCAACTATGGAATTTTGATGATGTGACCAAAAGTCTCTTTGCATTGATTCTCCAGTAATCCAGCTATCTTGTCCTATTAAGCCAGAAGTCCCTGGAGAGTAGACTAGAGGTATGTACAATGAATATAGCACTGGGCCTGGAATCAGGAAGACCTGAGTTCAAATCCAGTCTTGGACATTTACTAGCTGTATGACCCTGGGCAATTCATTTCACCCTGTTTGCCTCAATTTCCTTATCTGTAAAATAAGTTGAAGAAGGAAATGGCAAACCTCTCCTGTATGTTTGCCAAGAAAATCCCAAATGGGGTCAGGAAGAGTCAGACACTGAAGAAGCAACTCAGCAACAACAACAAAATACTCTTTACCCCATCCATCCCTCATGCCTGATCCCAGGCTCTGCACCTGCTGCAGATGCTCATGAAATGTGCCCATCATCAACAAGATCACAAAAAGACCAGGACTGGAAGGGACCTGTGAAGAAATCTTATTCAGCTCCTTATTCTGGTCATTTATCAGACAGGTAAACTGAGACCCAGAGAGATAGTGACTTGCGTGATATCACACAGTTAGTGACTGGCAAAATGAGGATTCAAACCCAGATCTTCGGGCTCCAAATGCAGTGCCCCCCATTATGCTACCTTGCTTTTGTCTGATCGGGGCGGGGCTGGGGCGGGTAAGAGAAGACTATTCCTCAAAGAGCCAACCCTCAGGTAGAATCTAATGCTGCTCCTTTTAGGTCCTACTCATTCAACAAGTGTATGCTGAATACCTCTGAAGGAGACCTAGCCCCATGGGAAGGCAAGGCAAGAGAAGGTAATGACTCAGTTTGCCCAGAACCATAGATTTAGATACCAAAAAGATCTCAGGAACCATCAAGTCCAACCAATTTTTCCCTTTTACAGAAGAAGAAACTGAGGCCCAGAGAAATATAGTCACAAGGTCACAAACCCTAAAGAATCCTAGATCTAGAGCTGGAAGGGCCCTGTAGTCCAAGCCTCACCGAAATGGGAAGTAACTGATCCAGGTCTACATGGATAATAAGTGGAGTGAGGATATGAACCCTTGTCCTCTATCTCCCAATCCAGCACCTTTTCCTCTGTACCATATGCCTTTCATAAAGAGAATGTGAGTACCATCCACAGAACAAGCCAAACACGGTCACATTCCATATAGCATAACAAGTCCCATCATAGAATTCAGGTCTGGGTGAGTCCCAGCTCTGCCCCTCAATGGCCAAATGACCTGGGGTAAGTCACAGAATCACAGAATTCTGTGGTGAAAAAGGACTTCAGAGGCCCCCTCATCCAAACCAGCTCCACCTCAAAAGCCTGGTACAAAATACCCAAAAAGTGTTTTACTATAACTTCAATTAATCTGTTTTCCAATCTGTCAAATGGGAATCATAATCCCTGCCTTCCCTAAGCTCTTGTCCAGAACCAATGAGATAGAATGGAAACTCCATGAAGGCAAAGACTATTTCATTTTTCTTTTTACCTCCTCAGCTTCTAGCTTAGGGACCAACACATAGTGGGTGGTTTATAAATGTTTTTGTGCATATACTAAGTGCTTAATAAATGCTTGCAATGGATTGTTAAGAGTTGCCCAGAAGGGGTAGACACAGATGTGTTACAAACTGCCTCTCCAGAGGAGGTGCCTCTCAAATGTAAGCTCCCTGAGGGCCAGAACTTTCATGCTTCTCTTGTAGCCCAGATGGCTGAGAAAAGGTGCATAATAAATGTTTATTCACTGATTGGTTGATTTACTTCAGAACCCTGTGCCAGATACTAGAAAAAAATACAAAGTTTAATTAGGATGTACTCCCTAACCTCATAATCACTCAGCAAGCTCTTATTAAATGCCCACTGTACGTAGGGTATTGTGTTAGACACTAGGGAGACAGAGTTCACATGAAGACAACCCCACATCAGCATCTCAAAGAGTTTACATTCTGCTCACAATCTTGCCGCACACCAGGGAGATGAGACACGAACATGGAGATGTATTGGTTGATTGACTGATTGACTGACCAATGGATGAGGCTTTTGTTCTATACATAAAACTTCATCATCTGTGATGTATTACAATTCAAAGGGTAAAAGGTTGACTGGGAAACTGAGGCCCAGAGTGGGAAGAGCCACCTGACCACAGGTAACACAGGTGTTTAATGGGAGAAAACCAGTGCTCTCCCTGACATATTACTGTTTACACTTAACTTTGTGACCCTTACTGTCTCTAAGCCTCAATTTCCTCTGCTATGAAATGGAAAAATAATAGCGCCTAGTTCAAAGACAAGTTCAAGAGATCAAGAGGTGATATACAGATTGTCCAAAAAAAAATACTTTTGAAATGCCCTGTTTGTAAAGGGCTTTGCCAACCTCAGAGAACAATACAAAAGTAAGCTATTATTGTTGTTACCAGGGGAGGAAGGAATGGGGAGTGATAGGCAGAGATAGATGGGAGAGAGGGATGCCAGGGAGGAAAATGGTCTGGTTTTAGCAAAGAATATTGGGAGATGGTGGCTAGGTGGTACAGTGAATAGAGCACTGGCCCTGAAGTCAGGAGGACCTGAGTTCAAATCTGGCCTCAGACACTTAACACTAGCCATGTAACCTTGGGCAAGTTGCTTAACCCCAATTGCCCTACAAGAAAAAAAAAAAACCTAAAAAACATTTGGGGGCGGCTAGGTGGCGCAGTGAATAGAGCACCGGCCCTGGAGTCAGGAGGACCTGAGTTCAAATCCGGCCTCAGACACTTAACACAAAAAACTAGCCGTGTGACCTTGGGCAAGTCGCTTAACCCCAACTGCCCTCAAAAAAAAAAAAGAATATTGGGAGACAGGGTTGTTGAATTAGGGTGGGATCTCCCTCTCTCCCATGGTCACAGAGGAGGTCTGTGGGGAGAAGGCCACCCAGTGGAAATAGGAAGGGAGGGAGGAGGACACAGCAAGGGGGATAAGGGAAGTGTGGGGATGATGGATTTGGAGTCAAAGGACTTGAGTTTGAATCCTAGCTCTGCCTAAGGTGTGACCTTAGGTGAGTTTTACTTAATGCCTCTGGGCCTTAGTTTCCTCATATGTAAAATGAGGTAGTTGGACTCAATGGCCTCTATGGATCCTTCTAGCCTAAAACTAAGATCCTGGTGTGGGAAGACTCTTCCCCAAAGGAGGAGCTACGTGGAAGGGGTGAGGTCTGACCTGGAGATGGGGAAGACAGCATTTCTAACAACTAATGGACAAAAGAGGGAGGGAAACTTGGGACCCACCATGACCCACCCCCAGGACTGGAGGCATCAGGGATGAAATGACAGCGGAGAAAAGAAAGAAAACAGGCTCCCATGTTCTGGCCCTCATCTTGACTACACACATTTTGCCCAGGATAATATCTCTTTCCTTCTGGTAACCACCAACACCCTCCAGGGACTGTAATCTCCCTCTCAAGGTAAACACCACCGCAGAGACCACATGCCTCTCTGCCAACGACCACAAATATCGTACTGGGAGACACTACTTTCCAACAAGTAAGCAGCTGCCAACAGTACCAAGTACCACAATCTCCCTCCTGGTGACGATGCCTGAAACCCCTGCTGAAGGACAACAACATCTCCCTCCACGTGGGGACCGGCAACAACTCTGATGAGACAAGGCACCTCCCTGGAAGTGTCTGAGCACAATCCTGCTGAATGGGCCCTGCCTGGGGGGGGGGGGGGGGGCGGGGGGCCGGGATGGGTCTTTACTATCTTCCACTCCCAGTCTTCTAAGTGACCTTCCCCCATTGCCCTAGTTCTTCCTGGGGAGGGGGAGGAGGGAATCCCCGACTGTTCCCTAGCAATTCCCAAGGAATTCAGATCAGAAGGGAAGGGGCTATCAGCATGGCTCAAACATGGAGGCTTCAGGGTCCAGCCCAGTTTCTCCTTCCCCCACTCCAGATCCCTAAGACCCAGCTCCTTCCACCATCTCTTCTCCCAATCTGGCCCAGATACCACCCCGAAGCACTCTGTGGCAGGCCCCGGGGAGGTCTGGGGAAGCAAGGGGATGGGTTCTGGCTTCCACTCCCTGCAAACCCCACCCACAAGGTCGAGGTCAGAAGGAGGCAGGCTGGGACTCCCCTAGTATCAGCCAAAGCCTCAGTCATTGCTTCCTTTATCCCCAACCCTTTCACAGAGAAAACCATGGATGAGAGTGAAGGGAGATCCTGGGAGCCTCCCCATTCCTGGGTTTGAGCCCAGCACCCAGGTGAAGAAGTAGAATAAGGCTTTCTCTGGGCAAGAGATCCCCTGGCAGGTAAGGGTCCTCGGCACAGGTGAGAGATTCCCATACTGATGTGTCCACCCATACAATTATACATGGACACACACATACACACACAGGGATAGAGGCTAAAGATGCACATGAGAACACTCAAACTGAACACAGATACACGTGCACACAGGCACATGGAGAAACAAATAATGCAACATAGGAAAACAGATGCACACACATGACACAGCCACATGTAGGCACAAGCAATATGCAGGAAGAAAACAGACACATACCTGTACACATGAGCATACAACTCACACACACACACACACACACACACACACACACACACACACACACACACCAAAGACAAGCAGATGCCCTGGAACATTCACACACAGCCGGCATACACACGCCCACAAACCTCTGAAGAAGGACAGCCTCCCTCCCCCAAGCTCCTTACCCCCAGGCACAGGGATCCCAGATTTCAGAGTGAGCAGGACAAGCTGAAAGGGAGGGAAGTATGGAGGGATACAAGGGAGGGAGGATGGATGGATAGAGGTTCTCGGCTCTGCTCTGGGCCTCCACGTCTAGGCAGCAGCAGCATCCCTGGCCAATGTCCCGGCCTTGTTCCAACGGAAAGGCAAGGGCTCCCTCACCCAAGTCTTCTCCTTCTGTGAGGGAAGGGGTGGGGGAGGTGGGGGAGAGGGAGAGGAGAAGGGAGGGGGGAGGGAGATGCTGGAGTCTTGAAGGGTACACTCACTTCTTTCTTAGGTTTCCAATGGCAACGGAATATACCACAAATGAATATCCATTTGGGGGGGCTGTCATGGGGGGGAGGAGATAGAGAGATAGAGGGAGGGTGAGAGGGAAAGTGAAGAGAGATAGAAGAGGTATGAAAAGAGGGGAAGAGAGAGAGAGCAGAAGAGATGAAGGGAGGAAAAGAGATAAAGAGGTAGAGGGAAGGAGAGGGGGAGACAGATGGAAAGAGAAGAGATGGAAATAAGGAATGATAGAGAGGAAGAGAGGGAGGGGGAGGCATGGAGGGAAAGAGAGATGGAGAAGAGATAAAGGGAGGGAGATGTAGAGATAAGGAAAGATGGAGGGAAGGGAAGAAGAGAGAAAAATGGAAGGAAGAAAGGGAAAGATATATGGGGGAAAGAAGAGAGAGGTAAGAGAGTTGGGAAAGAAATTAAGGCAGAGAGACAGTAATGGGGGGAAAGAGGGAAGGAGAAGCAGAGAGAGAGAGAGAGCTGGACCTGTGTTTTTAGAGCAGGAGACGGGAGCAGGGCAAAGACCCAGGTCAGTTGCTAATCCCTGGGAGATACCCACATTCACCAGGAGACGTAATGAAGGAGGAAGAAAAAGATGGACTTTAGGGACTTTATCTCCTGAATTAAGGAGATATAAATAACCCCCTAGCACAAAGGCCAAGACACAACCCCAGTATGAGCTGATACAGTGCCCTGGGTGCCCAAAAGCCTAGTTGACATCTCATTGCTGAGGATAGAAGCACCAGAAGCCAAGGGAATGCCCAGCTGTGAGCACAGAGGAAGGAAGATGAATATACATACATAAAGACAGATATACACACATATGTACATATGTGCACTAAGCCCCCCTCTCCTCGTACACACACTACCAGTATTAGTCTCTGTTCCTCACCTCTGGTCACCATCACATCAGACACTATCACCCAGCAATTTTTTGAACTTGCCCTCAGCAAACTCCCTCCAGAGACTCTCCTTGTCCAGCCTACACAAACATACATGGGCACACATGCACACACACACACACACAGAGATGCACACTCTTTTATTCAGACTCCTGCCAGAACTTCTCACAAACACTATCATGAGGAAAAAGTACCTAGAGACCACACACATACAAGCCTATAACTGCCTTGCCCCCAGGTGCACCCTTCCAGCCTCTTCCCTACCTGTATTTTACACACACACACACACACACACACACACACACACTTTTCCTCTCTGCCACCACCACCACCCCCACACCAGTTGCCACCCCAGTCCCTAGGCTCCAGCACAGTCCCAGATGGAGTTAACAAAGCTTCTCCTAGCTTTCCTCTCCAACCCTCCCCAACTCCAAGGGATCCAGGCACAAGCTGTCACACCTCAGATCCTTCTCCGTCATTCACAAGCATGTGTACCCCACCCCCAGCATCACCCTGGCAGAACCTCAACATACCCCTCCCCTCCTCCCTCACAGTGAGAGAGTTCCCCAACTGAGAAGAGAGCTTGGGAGCCGGCTGTCCCTGGAGACACAGCACACCCACGCACTAGCCTACTGACCAACACCGTGACTAGAGATGGAGAGTGCCTCAGGGCACCAGCACACACACACACACACACACACACACACACACACCACACACACACCTAAGTAGCCTGGCATGGACACTCCACAAAGACAGGCACAGAAACCTATGTCAGGACAGACACGCCATGCTCCCCTACATACCCCAGCCCTCATGCACACCTTGGCCCACATACATACTACACACATAATCCAAAGACATTCAGACTTAAGCACTAACACACACTCTAGTACATACACACACCCTAACACAGGTTCATGCTTTTCTATGTGTGTACATATTTTAACATGCACACACACTATTACAAGCACATGTCTTAACATAGGCACACATTCATACATGCTTCCATGTGTGCATGTACCTCCATACAGGCACAATCTCCTCTACTCATGCGTGTATGAGCACACACACACACACACACACACACACCTTAACATACTTCAATACACACACAAATCTAAGACTGACACATTCTTTCACATAGACCACCCCAAGCCTACACATTCTCCTGCCCCACTCCACCCTCCAGCCTCTCTCCAAGAACTTTGCAAGGAAATCATTCTCCACCTGTACGTTGAGCCCCAGCCTCCCCAAGCCAGCCCAGCCCAGCTGGCTACCAGCATCTGTCCGCTCCTGGTCCATGCTCGCCTCTATCTCTCCAATGTCATCTTGCTCTATCCTCCCTAAAACACACACACACACACACACACACACACACACACACACACACTATTGAATACAACAGGGGGAATGTACCCGCCAACACCCTCATCCTGATTTCCACTACCACCTCCTTCCTCCCTTACTGGGTCAGGAGACAGGGGAGGCTTTGCATGCAGAGGGGACTAGGAATCAGGGAATAGTCCTCACTGGCCCTGAGAGCAGCATTTGGGGCAGGTGAAGAGAGGGAAGGGGAGGGGGATACCAGGAGTAAGGGATCAAAGGAAGCTAGAAGCCTGAACTCTCCCAATACTGGGGCAAGAGAAGATGAGCAGGGTAGCCCAGGAAAGAAGGGCTGCTGATGCCTTCCTAGGAGATGGAAGGAGACCCAACCCATGCTCCATTCTGGAACCCTAAGAACTAGAGAAATGTGGGAATCAAAGGGACAAAAGAAGGCACCCTCAGGCCAGTTATTAATAAGAGGACATGGTAGAGACTGGAGGAAGGCATATGTGGGGGAGGCACTACCATGGTACAGGCATGTACTTCCCATGTAGGAGGGAGGTGGGCCCTCAGGCCCTGAGCATTGGTCTGGAAGAGAATGACTCAGAGGCTGGGTACAGGGTTGGGGCGGGTATGTCGCTGGGCCTGTGGGTGGGGGGCTTTGTTTGAGAGAACATGATGATTACAGTAATACTAGTAATGCAGCATTCCTGTGGCGCCCTCAGTGCATGAAAGCCTTCTCAGAGAAGTGGCTTGTTATTCCGTAGCCTCTCCTCAACAACCCCCTGCCCTGGCCACAGACACGGGGCTTCGTTTAGCTCCTTGGGCACCTCTAAACATGAACCTGAGGGGGCTGGAGGGAAGAGGAGGAGGGCGAACACTGGCTTCTAATGCCAACCAGCTGGCTGACCTTGGGAAATCTTTCCCTCCCTCTGTGCCTTGGTTTCCTCTTCTGAAAAATGAGGGGATTGGTCTTGATAGCCTCTAAAGTAGATTCCAGCTCTAAATCTATGACCTTGTAATCCCTGTGTACGTGCTAACTCCACTCCTGCCTCCCCCAGCAGACATACCCTAATGCCCACATATACACACATACATATATATAAACAAATACATAGATACATGCATGAACATACACACACAAGACCACAGCTACACAGAAGCCAAGATAATGGAAAGATATGTGCACTTAGAGTCAGGAGATCTGGGCTCAAGCCTCATCTTGGTCACTTAATAGCTGTGTGGACAATGGTAAGTTACTTCCCCTTTCTTGTCTTTGGTTCTACAAAATGGGAAAATTACCATGGGCATGCTCGGGGCTTTGTGACCCTTATGGCATCATACAAGTGGGCATTAGGGTAGGGACACCAGCAAGGGAGGCATCGGGTCATTTTTTAGCCATTGTATGCTTTTAAGAGAAGTATATCCTCTGCATGTAGTAAGTGACTAATCAGTGCTTACTGAACATATGAATGAATGAATGAATGCATGCATGCATGAATGAATGCATGAATGAATGCAAGAATGAATGAATGCCTTCACAGTATTTTCCCTCCCACATGTCTCACACATTTGAGTCCATCCCTGCATGCCCCAGTGCATGGACACAGGACTCCATGTGAGTGCTCAGAGCTCCCCAGTCACTGCTCTTCCCCCTACCCACATACAGCCTCCATATACCTTAACCCAGGACATTTCCATCCCTGAAACTCCTCTTGACCCTTTTCATCTTCCCAAGCTTTAGTACTTCCAATCTATATGGAGTTTTAAGGAGTTTTAAGCTTTATAAAGGCTCATTTCAAAGGTCACTCTCTCCCTGAAGCTGGCCCTGACCTCCTTCTACCCCAGACAGAAATCAATTAATTGACAAAGCACCTACTGTGCTGGACCCTGGGAACAGAAGCACAAAATAGGAAATGCTTACTCACAGGAAACTTACATTCAAATGGGTCTGGAACTCTTGATTTGAGATCGGTCATTCATCCCACCTATCAAGGTCACATCAATCCACCCTCTGCACATATACATCTGTTTGACAGGGAGCCCTTTGAGGTCCACAATTGAACATGCCTCTTCTCTTATCTTCAAAGAGCCACGCACAGGGTTAGGCACATGGGAGACTTGTGGAATTAATGAATGAAATATCCTACAACCAATTTTGTCCTTGGCCACAAAGGTTGTGTGTCCTTAGTCAAGTCTGGACCCAAGTTTCTTCTGCCAAATGAAGGTTTTAGACCAGAGGCCACAGAAAGGTCCATTCCAACTCTAACATTCTGTGATTTTGGGTTATATAGAGTGAGGTGAGGGCTACCCTAGGCATATGTTCATGATATGAACAGGTCCGTTGAAACGGTCATTCTTCTTCATGACCAGCACACATCACCCTCAGAAGTTCACACACACACACACACGCACACACACACACACACACACACACACACACGTACTGCCCCATGGCTTTACAACTGGACCAGTTTCTTGTCTCTTCAATACCTACACCCCACGTACCCCCACTGCCCCATATTATCACTATGGGTTATTTTATTTTTGTTGGAGGGCTGGGCACCTTCCTCCTTACTCAGGTTCTATGAAGTATCTTTTTTTACATTACAGAGGTTTCATTAATAATGAAAGAAAGAGGAGGGAGAGAAAGAGGAGGGGAAGGAGGGGGAGAGGAGAGTGTTGATGGGGAAGGAAATGGAGACAAGAGACAGAGGAAAATGAAGGTGAAGGTGGAGGAAGAGAAAAAGGGAAGAAAGAAATGAGGATAAAAAGAATCCATGGTAAAGGGGAATGGAGGAGAAGAGAAAAGAGAACAAAGGAAGGAGAGAAGAGGGCAAAGAAGGAAAGAGAAGATAAAGGTAGAGAGAAGAGGAAGGATAGAAGAGAAGGGGAAAGAGTGAGCAGAGATAGGGAGGAAGAAGAAGAGAGAGAAGGAAAAAGAGGAGAAGAGACTCAAGAGAAAAGGGTATTGAAGGAAGATAAAGGGAATGGAGACAGAAGATAAGGGTCTTTGGGGCATAGAATAGTGACGGAGATGAAGAGAGGAGAGGGAGGAGGATGAAAGGGGGAAGGCAGGCAGAAGGAGAGAGGGAAGGAAGATGGGAGTCAAAAGTGGAGGGGAGAAAGAACTCACATATGCAACCATCACCCCAGAGACTGAGGCAGGCACCAAAGAAGAATGGACATATGGAGAGGCAGACAGTGAGGCAGGAAGGGCCAGAGAGGGACAGACAGATGAACTGAGAACCAGAACAATCTCACACCTTGGAAGAATTCAGCATGGGGGAAGAGGTAGCATTCAGCTGGTGCTCTCCCCCAGTTAAGCACCCAAAGACTGCTCCAGCCTTCTGTCCTCCTGATCCCTACCAGGAAGTCTCTGTTCTAGTCCAACTGCTTATCCAAATTTGTTACCATCTCTTCAAGACCATTCCCCTGCCTGGAAGCCTCAGCAACTCTTCTCTGCCTGTCTACTATCTCCTTGGCCTTCAAGACTCAGCTTCAGTCCCACCTCCTCTAGCAAGTCTTCCAAGATCTGACCTTCCCTAGCTGGGACACAGCTGGTGACTTTAGTTTCCTCTGACTTCTTCATGTATGTGTAAGCCTTCCCTCCCCAGACAAGCTTTGGAAGTGCAGCAGATGTTTTAACCTAATATTCTTCAGGTCTCCCTCCCACCCAAAGTATTTCACACCTGCAACTGAGCACTCAAGAGGCCCATCTCCAGTAAACACTTGCTTAGAAACATCCACAGGCAGACTTGTGCACATACTCAAACATAACACAGACAAGGAGGACTGAATGCTCTCCGTTTGGGACCCACACTTGTGTCACCTAATGCATATAGCTTACAACTCTAGGGATTTGGCATTTGCTACACACTGGAATCTGTCCAAGATGCTGGGGACACAAAGAAAAAGAGAAAGCTCTCCCTGTCCTCAAGCTGCTCACTTTCTTTTGAAAATGACATATGTAGAATATCTACAAAATAGGTGAAAAGCGATCTCAGAGGGAAGGCATTAGTAGCTTGGGGGGAAAGGACAGACCTCTTGTGGTAGGCAGAGTTTGAGCTGAGTTGGTAGAGTGGGGAGAAAAGAGTCTTGAAGGAAGCCAGAACTTCTAAGAACCAAAGGTGATAGGGAAGTTATTGCTAGCATAGGGGACAACCAATGCACAGAAATAGTAAATAGAGTGTCATGCGTGAGGAAACAGTAAGGAAACCATTGTAACTAGACTGAAGATTACATGGAAGGGAGGAGTGTTTGGAAGAGTAGGAAGGGGTCAAGTGGTAAAGTTTAAAATGTCAAACCTATAGGGGCAACTAGGTGGAGCAGTGAATAGAGTATCAGTCCTGGAGTCAAGAGGACCTGAGTTCAAATGTGGCCTCAGACACTTAACACAAAAACTAGCAGCATGACCTGGGGCAAGTCACTTAACCCCAATTGCCCTACCTTCCTCCCTCAAAAAAAAAGCAAAAAGAAATGTCAAACCAAGGATTTAATATTTTATTATGGAGGTAATAATGAACCACTACTCTTTATTGGTGGGGGGAGGTATATCAGAAATCCATTTCGAAGCTGAATGCAGATGGGTTGGAGTTAGGAAAGACTTAGGGAAGAAACCAGTTAAAAGTCTATTACTACCAACTGTCCCATTGAGAGGTGATGGAGAGATTGAGATGGCTATGAATGAACTGAAGAAAAGGACAGATTGAAGAGATTCCACAGTAATGAAAAGGACCAAAGTTAACGAGTGGTTGTATATGATGAGTAAGAATAGGAAGTTGAGATGACTGAGATTGCAGGCTTGGGCAACTGGGAGTCATTGGAAAGAAGGAAGGTTTGGGGGGAAGGTGATAACCTACTTCAAACATTTTAAGTTTAAGACGACTACGGGACATTCAGTTTAAGACGTCCGATAGGCAGGTGATGACATGGGACTGAAGCTCAGGAGAGAGACTGAAGTTGGATATATCAATCTGGGATTTAATTGCATGGAGGTGCTCATAGATCCCATGGGAAAAAGTGAGCTAGTATGAAGGGAAAAGAGAAGTACTGCCAGGACTAAGCCATCTTTCCATCCTTGTGACTTTCCAGACCAAACACCCTTCCAAGGTCACCACTTTCCATATACATTGTCTCTCCCATTCAAATGTAAACTCCTTAAGGACAGGCCCTCTCTTTTATATTTCTCTCTCTAGTGCTTAGCACAGTTCCTGAACACACTAAACACTTAAATGGTTTTTACTCATTTATTCTAACCTCCTTTGTGTCTTCTTTCTAGTCCATTCTTCATCCAAGTAACCAGAATCGTTGTTCTTCAATGACATTCCATCACCACCGCACTCAAAAGTCTTTACTGGCTCCCTATTTGAATGAAGTTCAAATTCCTCTGCCTAGCATTCAAAATAATCCAAAGTAGGCATCTGAGTGTCCCAGAATTTTCTCCTGTAATGACTCTCATGTACATTCTCCACTCCTATCCCCCATTTCCCTACATACACCCTTCATTTCCTGCAAATTTCAGCTGACAGCACAGTGGCCCAGCTTTCTCACCTCCAAACCCTAAAAGGTGGGTCTTTCTGAGACCCATAAATTCAACTGAAAAAAATCCAATTCAAAAATGTTTATTAAGCCTCATCCCTTATACACATTCCTTGTACACAAGGAATCATGTCAGCCCCTGGTGGGCAAGGAGTGGGTTTCCAAACTTAAATAAGATGTAGTCCCTGTCCTCAGGTAATTAGTTTACCAACACAGACAATTATAATATACAATATTACACAATTAGTTGTGCAATCAACTAACCAACAAACATTTACTTAGTGCCTACCGTGTGCCAGACACTGCTGGATTTCCATTGGTACAGGGGCTTTTCCCACTGGGAGTTCCCTGTAGCAATAAAATTATAGTTCTGTATCACACCCATTAGAGGAGCAGCCTGGCACAGTTCAAGAATGCCAGGCTGGGAGTCAGGAAGTCCTGAGTTCAAATCCTACTTCTGACACCTACTAGCTTTGTGACCCTGTGTAGGTGATTTCACCTTCCTGTGGCCAAGACACCTCTCCAAGGCCATAAAGTAGTCATTGTGCTGCTGTTCTGCAAGACAGGAGAAAATTTCCACACTAGAAGTTTCTCAAAACTGAGGAAACCTCAAAATATCAGGGGTGGGGACAACAATGGAAAATTACTCCAAAAAAAGTGCTTTGTTAAGATATCATTACTAACCAAGGGGAATCATGGAAGGTTTCTTGGAAAACAAGATAACTGAGCTAACTAAGCCTTAAAGGATGAATAGAAAGAAATTCCATTCAATTCACCACATGTGATGCATTTGTGCTCAAAGCTGAAGGATTTACCAAGTTTAGGTAAGGGATTGTCCCTACCTTCATGAAGCTTACAATCTAGCAAGATAATCAAATACAAACTTAGTTATCATATAAAATACAAGGCGAGAATCTGAGAGATACTTTTGGTAGAGCTAGAGCAGAGGGCCCAGTGCCCACCCACTCCCACTTTGCCCCAATGATCTCAACATCAGAAACACAACCACCCCTTTCCAGGGCCATTTGGTCCAGTCCCCTGTCTCAAGACAGGAGGACTCTCACACTGCCTCCAGACACTGCCCTCCTCTGACTGAGCTTCCCCTCCCCCACCTCAGAACTGGGGTGGGAGGTCAGCATCTCCAAGGCCTTACGGGGAAGTGGGGAAGCTGCTCCTTGGAGCATGTGTAGGGAGGGAGAAGGGAACTCCTTCAGCTGCCCGGGATAATATCCCCATTAATAACTCCACCTCTGCTCGGGGGCTAATTGAGCCATGGAGAATGTTAATTTAATCGGGAATTCAGGCAGAGACAGTGGGAGAGCTGAAGATTAAGTTAACCTTATGGACTATTAATATGACTCTCCTGAAGGGGCCCCCACCTATCAAGGAGAATCAGGCCCCGATCATGGGGCCTACCTACCACCCCCCATCCTTGACCAACCTTGGCAATGGTTACAGGGTAGCCATTGGAGGCAAGGGAAGGAGTCAGGGACTCCCTCAAGGGACAAGAGGTTGAAGGCCTAGAAATGGGGGCATCCTAGGATCCCAGATCTAGAACTGGAAGTGATCTTAGAAGTGATTAAGCCCAATCCCCTTGTCCATTTTACAGATGAGGAAACTGATGCCCAAAAAAGTTTAAATGAATTTGCCAAGGTCACACAGTTTGTAAGTGGCAGATGGAGTTGATTTGGATGCTGCTTACTACCTGTGTTACCCTTAAGCAAGTCCCTTTCTTTCTGTAGGACTGTTTCCTCCCCTGCTAAATGGGAAGACCACCACTCACTTCACCTATTCCATGAGACATAAGGAATAGGGGGAAAAAATGCTGTGTAAAACAGGAAGAGAGGTAGAAGGGCCCAGCCCCCCAAGGGTGGGGGGCATGATGGGGGAGGTGGGGGGAAGTGTTGCCTGAGCCCTCACTAAGCCCCAACATGCATGGAGTGGGGAGGGCAGGTGGCAGATGGTGAGCAAGAGCTCACGTCTCTGGCAGCTCTGGGATGTCGCCTCGCACCTCTGCGGGTGCCAGGGAAATACAGCTCTCTCTGTCCTGCCTCCCCCACTGCTCAGCCACCCCTTTGAGAAGCACAGGCTGCTCATGTAGGAAGGGCTCATTGCAACCTACCATTCTACAGAGGAGGAAACTGAGGCTCAGAGAGAGCTTCCCTTTTGGAGATGCTGAAAGGCAAGAAATCCAATCCCTTGGGACCTGCTCCAGCTTTCTCTCATCCTCTTAAGGAAAGATGGATCATAAGATCAGAGGAGAAACAAGTCCAGCCCCTTCATTTTACAAAGAAGGAAACTGATTCACACAGCTTGAAGCAAAGGGAACTCAAGAGGGAGAGGTTCAAGAGTGAACAGCTCCCACCCTACCCACCACCTACCCAAAAATAAAACTGAAGCCAAGGCCAACCCAGAAGGACCCAACCATCTGTAGGGCAGGCCTATTTCAGGGGCAAAAAAAATCAGCCCAGTGTCTGGCTCATAAGCAGTGCTTTTATTAATAAATGCTTGTTGTCATGACTTAATAGGGGTTGG
>CM053597.1:233276636-233307927 GCA_028646575.1 Pseudocheirus occidentalis | reverse complement strand
AAAATCTCATGAAAATGAATGATGTAAACAAGAAACAAGTAAAATTTATTACATAAAAATAGAAAGACAGCTGTTTAAGGGGTCAACAATCTTTTTTTTTTAATTACATTCACTAATTCAGGGGAAAAATCAGCACCCTGAACTTCAGAGAAAATACAAGCAGAAAAATAAAGACCAACAGACAAGGCTCTGACTGATGGAATCAAAGCAATATTGCTTTATACTTTATACATGGATCAAGAGAGCCTTTATATCTGAGCAGTCAAGGAGCTCTGAACACAGGATGACCCAGAATCTCGACCAGGGAATCACAAAATACTTCTCATAGACCAGCCCCCAAAGCAAAATACCAACTCAGAGTATAAATGTATATATATATTTCAACAAATATACACACATATATATGTCTCAGATATATACATATATATGTCTCAGAGCCAGGAAGTATCACAACCCTCCTGACTCAGGGTCTAATTTGAAACTGACAAAAGGTCATAAGCCTTCCTGCAAGCAAGCCTCCCCTAAACAAGCTTGTCTTAATGGGCTCCACCTGAGGCCTATTAATGGATGGGAATGATCTTATATCCCATTAACATTACAGTTGGTTAATGAGTTCCATGTGTATCCACATTTATTTAATAACTTAAGGTTTGCAAAGCATTTCATGTATATTTTCCCATTTGATCTCTTGTCTTTTCAGGAAACTCACCTCTTTTCTGATCAGTAATGTTTCCCTATGTCTTCAAAATCTCATTCCAGAAAGCTTCCCAAACCATCTGGGCCAGCTTTGTCTGTAGGATTTTAGTCTGTGGAATTCCCAGATCCTAGACCTGGAATTGTAAGAGCCCTCAGAGATCATCTAATCCAACCCTTCCATTTTACAGATGAAGAAACTAAGACCCTGAGAATGTCAAGTGACTTGTTAGGCAGCTAGGTGACCCAAAGGAACACTTCAGTTCAAATCTGCTAGCTGGATGACCCTGGGCAAGTCACTTAACCTCTGCTTGCCTTGTCTGTAAAATGGGAGTAATAAAATGGGGGTGAAGGCACCTACCTCAGAGTTGTTTTGAGGACCAAATGAGATAATATTTGTAAAGTACTTTGCAAACCTTGATGCACAAAAAAATGCTAGCTATTCTAGGAGACAAATTCTTGCCCATAAGAAGTAACTGTCAGAATTAGTATTTGAACTATCTCTAATTTCAAATTCATTGCTCTATCCACTACATCCTCAATCTTGCCTGAATCTTATCTCACCGTTCCCTAAATCCTAGGGTTCTTAATCTTTTTTATTTATCATGGGTCCCTTTGGCCATTATTCTGGGGAAGCTCATGGATCCCTTCTTCTTTTCCTGTTTTTAAACATTTTTGTTTAAAGTTTTGAGTTCCAAATTCTATCCCTCTTTCATTCCCTCCCCTCCCCTGAGGTGGTAAGCAATCAGATACAGGTTATATATATATATGCAGTTATGTAAAACATTTCCATATTGGTCATTTTGTACAAGACTTGAAAAAAAGAAAGAAGGAAAGAAAAAAAGAGAGAAAAGGAAGGAAGGAAAGAAGGAAGGAAGGAAGGAAGGAAAGAAGGAAGGAAGGAAGGAAGGAAGGAAGGAAGGAAGGAAGGAAGGAAGGAAGGAAGGAAGGAAGGAAGGAAGGAAAGAAGGGAGGGAGGGAGGGAGAGAGAGAGAAAAAGAGAAAGAGAAAGAGAGAGAAAGTAAAGGAAAGAAAACAAAAGAAAACAAAAGAAAAGAAAGAGCCTACTTCAGTTTGTATTCAATCATTATCAGTTCTTTCTCTGGAGGTAGATAGAATGCGTCATCATTAGTCCTTTGGGATTGTCTTGGATCATTGTATTGCTGAGAATAGCAAAGTCATTCACAGTTGATCATTGTACAATGTTGCTGTTACTGTGTACAACTTCTCTTGGTCCTGCTCACTTCACTACGCATCAGTTCTTGTAAGTCTTTCCAAGTTTTTCTGAAATCATCCACCTAACCAGACACCATCAACAAGTCCCTTAAACCTCTCTCAGCCTCAGTCTCCTATAAAATGGGTTAATAATTCTGATACAACCTACCTCAAAGAACTATTCTTAGTCTCTAGTGAGATATGGGTCCAAATCTTTTTGCAGGCTTTAAAGCTGTGTGTAAATAAATAAACGTGCCATACTCCTAATTTCATCGTATTAAATTTACCCCTATCATTCCAGGCTTTCAAGATGTTTTTGCCTGATTTAGGTCAGCTGTCCTTGGCTGTTTCATGTCACATGGAAATTTGATAAGCTTATCCAGACATAGGTAACAAATGATCAGCCTCCCAGCCCAAGGACAGCTTCCTACTGTAATGCTACCACTCCAAGCAGACCTTGATCCAGTAAGGTCTGGATAACAAACATGTCATTTCTTACAGCACAATAACATTCCATTACAATCATACTCTGCAGCTTGTTTAGCCATTCCCCAATTTATGGGCATCTCTTTGCTTTCCAATTCTTGGCCACCACAAAAAGAGCTGCTATAAATATTTTTGTACAAATAGGTCCTTTCTCTTTTTTTGGATACCTTTGGGATATAGACCTAGCAGTGGTATTGCTGGATTAAAGGGTATGCACAGTTGTATAGCCCTTTTAAAATACCCAAATTTAACATAATCAAAATTATCTTATATTTTAAAATGCTCTCTCTATTATTTGGTCATGAATTCTTCCTCTCTTCATAGATCTGAGAGTTAAACTTATTCCTTGGTCTTTCAGTTTGATTATGGTATCACCCTTTATGTCTAAGGCATGCACCCTCTTTTGTCTTGGTACTTGGTGGGGGGGGAGGTTTATACCTTTTTTATGTGCTATTGCTTTCCAGTTCTCCCAGAAGTTTCTGTCCAATAATGAGCTTTTGTTCCAAAAGCTTGGATCTTTGGGTTTATCGTATACTAGATTTCTATGGTCATTTACTATAATGTAATTTATATCTCATCTACTCCACTGATCCACCACTCTATTTCTTAGCCAGTACCAGATTGTTTTGATAATTAGCACTTCGTTATACAATTTGAAATGTGATATGGCTAGACCACCTTCTTTCACATTTTTTTCATTGACTCCCTTGATATCCTTGAACTTCTGTTCTTCCAGATAAATTTTATTATTTTTTCTAGCTGTATAAATTTTGTTATTGTTTGATTGGTATGGCACCGAATAAATACATTAATTTAGGTAGAATTGTTATTTTATTATATTGGCTCAGCCTACCCATGAGCAATTAATATTTTTTCAATTGTTTGGATCTTATTTTATTTGTGTGAGAAGTTTTTTATCCTTGTGTTCATATAGTTCCTGAGTTTGTCTTAGCAAGTAGATTTCTGAGTATTTTATATTGTCTACACTTATTTTAAATGGAATTTCTTTTTCTATCTCTTGCTGCTGGACTTTATTGGTAATATATAGAAATGCTGATGATTTATGTGAGTTTATTTTGTATCCTGCAATTTTACTAACGTTATTAATAATTTCAAATAGTTTTTTAGTTGATTCTCTAGGATTATATAAGTTTTTTTTCCCCCTAACACTTTCTGTCCCAGGGTGGGGCTCTGTTGCTGGGTTGCTATGGAAACAGGACTTTTTCTCTAGAAGACTGGAGAAGTAATTTTGTGGCTGATCTGCCTGAAGGGTGGGGCCCTGCTGCTGGGTTGCTATGGAAACAGGATCTCTCTACTGGTAGGCTCCCGAGGAGGGATCTCACAGTTGTCTAGCCTCAGGGAGAGGCTTCACTACTTACTGGTCAGCAATGGGGTCTCTTAAAGAAGTGTCAAGGTACTAAATGGGTGTTGCTTCACCTGAAAAGGCCTTGGCCCACAAGGGCAAGGGTTTCCCATTGTATCCTGGGCCATCTCCAGTCATCCTGATGAATGTCTGGCCACTGGACTCAAATGGCTCTGGAGGAGAAAGTGAGGCTGGTGACCTTGCCTAGCCCTCTCTCACTCAAATCCAAGTCAACTGCAAGTCATGTCATCATTTCCCTGATGTCATGGTCCTCTTCAAGGACAAACACAACAAAAGCAATGGGGTCAAGGCCTCCCTGGTGATTTGTGTTGGGGGTGGGGTCAATGGCTGGAGCCTTGCAGAGCTGTGCCAACTACTTGGCTAGGGGGCTGCTGGCTTGTGGAAGGGTGGGGCCTGGAAGGTGGACTGTCCGAGGCTTGGAGCTTTGCTGCTGACCCCCTGCTGTAAGGCTGAAGGCTGCTGCTGCTGCTCCTGCTGCCGCTGCTGCCCTTAGACTTCACTGCCCTCCCACCCCAGCTGCTTTCCTGCTCCCAGATCAATTCTAAATCTGTTTTCTAGTTTGGAGAGGAATTTGGAAGGGCTTCAAAGGGTTCCTTCCTCACTTCACCACATTGGCACTGGACATCTGGACGGACCCCTTCTCAGAAACGTGTTCTTAAATGCATAAAATGAAACATCTCAGAAATAAAATCATCAAAAATTTTTTAAAACCAAGGTCATAAATCACCCCTGAAATCTATCCACACACCCCTATGGATCCAACTTAAGAACCCCTAACCTAAGCCCTTTGAGATCTTTTTGTCAAAAATCTAGGCTATCTGGCTATCCCTGGCTTTCCTCTCCTTCTCTTTCACAAATTGTACAATGGAGATGTCACCTCTATACAAGGAAGCTATCACTTCTACTCCAAAAATTCTGCCTTCTTTGTCGGTTAGAATCAAGCCTAGGAAAAAAAGTTCTTTTCATTGCCTCTTTTACCTTGAAAGGGTGAAATTATCATCAAAGCAAGCCCAGAAATTAGGAACCATTCCAAAGGATTTAGGAAGAAAAATGCTATCTACCTCTAGAGAAAGGATTAATAAAGTCTGAGTGCAGATTGAAGCATTTTTTTTTGCTTTATTATTGATGGGGTGGGTAGGTTGGTCTGTGTTTTCTTTTGCAATGTGGCCAATACAAAAAATATTTTGCCAATACAAAAAATATAATCCATATCAAACTGTTTTTCTCCCCAAGGAGGAGAAAGGGCAGGAAGGGAGAAAATTTAGAACTCAAAATGCTTTTAAATGAATGCTAAAAATTGTTTTATATGCAATTGGAAAAAATATATTTTAAAAAATTATGAACCACTTTGATTTTAGCAGAGTTCCAACAAATGTCCAAATAACTGAACATCACTGTCATTTCATTGTTATTTTCTGACTCCTTATCAATTTCTTCTTTCTGACCAGGTGGTCTATAGCACACTCTGATGACAGCAACAGTTTCTGCTTCCAATGTGCTCTCGGAAGTTTGCCTACTTTGGTTCCTGAATTTCCTTATGTGCATAAATCTTGCATTATTTCCAACCCCAACACACTTTTATCTGTTCTGTCTCTCTTGAATGTATAGTCTTCTGTACCTGTATTCTAGCCTCACCAAGTTTCAGTGATAATTATAACATCAAATTTACTTCCTTATGTTAGGATCCCTGAAACCTTGAAAGTTCATTCACACCTTGGATATTTTTGTGTCAGCATCTGAAGCCTTAGATTTTATTTAGCACCTTCTACTACTACTCTTCCTATATGGGAGTTACCTTGCATCTGTTTTTTATGGGTCCAAAGATACATTTGTCTCCCTGGGTAAAACATAAGTTCCTCGAGGACTATTTCATTTTGTTGCATGCCTAGCAGTTAACCCAGTAACTGGCGTACAGTAGGTGTATGATAGAATATAAGCTTCTTGAGGGTAAAGAATGTTCCTTTTTTCTCTGTATGTCCCTAAAGCTTAACACAGTGCCTCAAATATAGTAGAAGCTTTAATAAATGCTTGTCTCCTCTGATAGAATGCAAGTCCCTTGAGGGCAGGAAAGATTTCATTTTTACCTTTGTTACCCAGTCTCATCCACCATAGATACTTAGTAAGTGCTCATTGATAGATACATAGCTGTATAACCAAGGCAGTTGTCTCCTTCTCCCTTATTTTTAATTAGATTTATAAGAACCCCATGCACTTTGTCAAATACACTCCATTCTTTGTCAATAATCCATTGTTCCTTTGGAGAATATACAGATAAGAGCTTTCATTCTCACCATCTCTGCTTTCTCATTTGTCTCTTTAAAAACATGTCCCTATACCCAGGCCTCTTCACCCCTATCCCTTGCAGCTTATTGAAGGGTACTTAGCTTATGCACTCGGATAAATTGGGAAGTGCCGGGTTAGAGAACCCCGCTTTGGCTCAGAGTGAGATGGGTCGCCTTGTAATGAGTCAGAAGGCTGGGGCTTTGATCCTGGATGTGATAGACTAGCTGTATGACCTCTGCAGGTCACAGAAACTCAGGGCCTGATGGCTCATCTGTAAAATGTTTGAGCGGCTGATCTCTGGAGTCTTTTCCAGCCTAGCAGACTATGAGCTTATCTGCATGACTTTGAACCAGTTTCTTCCCCTTTCTGGATTTGAGTTTCTTCATCTATAAAGTAAAGGGTTGGATGAGATAATAAAATCCTTTCAGTTTTTAAATCCTGGGGGACTCCTGGGATGTCTCCTTTGCTCCAGGTGACAGAACACCTTTACATCTCATTTGAACCCCCAACAATCTGGGACAACATATTGGGCAGAGGTCATTTTTGTCCTCTTTTGGACAGATGATGGAATTGGGACTCATGGGTGATAGTGACTTGCCCTATGGCTGTTGCAGAAGAAAGGTCAAGTCTCCAGGTGCTCTTGGTCCATCTGGGTAGGAGCAAAGAGGACAAAGGTCCCACAGGGTCAGGTAAGGTGATCCAAGCCCCAGCCTGGCCCTTTGTTCTCCTAAAGACAGGGGCCCAGCTGGCAGGCGACGGCTCCAAGGCCAGGAGAGAAATCTGAGCTGCTGGGGGTGAGGAGGGGCTAGACAGACATTGAAAGGCCTCAGCATCAGGAGTCCCCTGCAATGGGGAGCCAGGTAGGAAGAAGAAAGCCTGGTCAGTCAGGCTCTTGTGGGAGGGATGGGAAGCAGCAGCCAGAAGCTGGTTTCTATATCAAATGACGTTTAATTTTCTTCTTTGTACAGCAGATTCCTAATAAAACAAGGCTCTTAATAACTTATACACAGTAAAGTCTCCAGTTTTAGCCACTCCCAGAAGTTTCCACAGCTTTCATTCAGTGTCTCACAGGGGAACTGAGGTATGTGCAGACGCACATGTGTGTGCAAAAAGTGGCGTGAGATTGCATGTGAGAGCATGAAGGTGTCCACAGTCACAGGAGAGAACAAGGAGATGCATGTGAACATGGGCAAGCTCTGCAAATACAGGTGAGACCATGTACGTGCATGTGTGTACACACACTATACAAGAGCAGTGTGTCTGTATGTACTTAAGTGTACATGTGAGCACAGGCAGGAAACCTCTATGAATGAGGAAGAAAGGAAGAAAGCCCAAAGGCACATGGGAGGCAGGTGCATATGAAAGCACTCCAGGAGACCAAACAACAGACCGAGGGCCAGGCAGAAGGAGCAACAGCCAGACACAGCACCCTTTGGGTCAGGGCTTTATTATAGCCCAGACCCCTGGGGCAGAAAGTCTGGGGATGCCACTGGGCCTTGCTTGGCATCGCGGTTTGTTGACTACATTCATAACTGAAGGGGACACTGAGTTTAGGTTAAAGGCTGAAAAGAAAGCTTTCGTTTTTTCCCCATCCAAGTTCACAGATGCCCTGAAATCTCTCTAGAGATTTTCACGCTGTGGACCTCAGGTTAAGGATCCCTGCTTTAGAGATTTTGCTTAACAGTCCAGGGTCAGGCTTTCCCCTGACTCCTGTCCATAGGATGGGAGCCTGCAGCCAAAAGGTTGCTTAGGAGAAAGGCAAAGGATGGAGAGAGCACAGAAATGAAGTACTCACACCCCCAACTATTCCAATCCCAGCTAGGGTGTTGAATGTCCCCCAGAGGAGCAGAACAGGTGATCCATCCATCCCAGACACCTCCCAAGAGCCTCTGCTGCCAGAGATCTGTCTTCCAAAATGGGTAGCTAGGGACCACCTCCCAGAGTGAGGGATGTCTGCACCACCTTCAAAGTGCTTGAAGAAGGAAGGAGTCAAGGGAAAAGAAGGTAGGCCTTCTGCCTGCCCCAAAGCAGGAAGGCCCAGACCAGCTGGGCTCCTGGCTCCACCTGTAGGGGCTGTCAGATCTCGCTACATTCCACCCACACCGTCCGGGCCTGCTCCTGCAGAATCCGGCCCCGGACCACCTTGGCCAGTTCTTCAGCATGGGCCCATGCATGTGTGTCCACCCGCGCCCAAGAGCATGGCAGGTCCCACAGCAAATGCTCCCCACCTCGGCACTGCCTCAGGAGCTCCGAGTCTCGCCAGCCTGCGCGGCCCAGCAAACTCCTGCCAAAGGGAACATGGGGATGTGAGCCAGGAATGGAGGCCAGCCTGGAGCAGACACTGAACTGTGACCCTAAGCTTAGTGTCCAGGGCCACCACACTCGGCCCTCCAAGCTCAGATAGTACCTCCTTAGGGAGCAGTACCAATTCCTGCCCTCTGTACAAGTCACATCTCTTATCTGAAGCTTAGTTTCCCCATCTGTTATATAGGAGTCAGGAAGATGTGAGTTCGAATTTCGCCTTGGACCCTAACTAGCTGTGTGACCCTAGGCAAGGACCATGACCTCTCTGTGATTCAGTGACTTCCTCTGGAAAATGAGGGGATAAACCTCGGAGGTCTCTCTCAGCTCCAAACCTGGCGACCCTGTTACCCCATAGACTAATCTATAAAGCATCAGTCTCTCCTCACTCTTCAAAAACAAATCCAACAAATCCAAACAGTGGTTAAATACGTCAAGGCCAGCACTGGGCACTGGGTAAATAGAAAATTTAGATAGGACACATTCCCTTTCCAGAGAGGCGGTTAACGGCCTGATAGAAGTAAAATAATAATAATAATAATAACTAATAATCCATTCCCATTTCCAGAGTGTTTAGGTCTTACAGAGAACTGCCTTCACAACAATGCTGGGAGGAAGGTAGTTATCATTTTAAGTATCCCATTTGACAGATGAGGAAACTGAGGGTCAGAGAAGAAAAGAAAATTACTTTCCTAGGGTCACACTGAAAATAGGCGTCCATGGAATTTGAACTCCCAACATAGCCCTCCACTACTTACTACCTGATTATCAGAGATTGTACCTCTAGCTTTGTCCTTCAGGGTCTCCCCTGCCGTGCTCCCCAAGCATCCCCAACCTTGTATTCCCAGCTAACCAGCTGCTGTCTCCCAGTCTCTCCCAGGACCCCTCAGACCTGCTCCCACAGTCCGTTCCCCATGTCCCCTACCCTCAGGCCTCTGCACGCATCCCAACACACACACCCACAGCCCCAAGCCAGCAGCCTCACCTGATTTCCCGAATATTCTTTTCGGTCACATCCACATGGATGACAATCGGGTATATCTCACTTCGCACCAGCTCCCTCACACTCTGGGGGCTCAGCTCTAGCAAGCAGTGTTTGTTCTAGATTTGGGAATGGGGAAAAGAATCTTTTGGGTCACACATTCTGCCTTGGGAGCCAAAGGCCCAGGCCACCAGCCACCAGGCCCTGGCCTGAACCTCGGGAGTCCGGGGTCCATGGGAGCCCAGGGTCCAAGATCCAGAACTGGGAGGGGCCTCAGAGGCCACGTAGCCCAATGATTTCATGTTATAGATGGAGCCCAGAGAGGCCTAGGGCCCTGGCCTGAACATCGGGAGTCCGGGGTCCATGGGAGCCCAGGGTCCAAGATCCAGAACTGGGAGGGGCCTCAGAGGCCACATAGCCAAACAATTTCATGTTATAGATGGAGCAGCTGGGGCCCAGAGAGGTGTAGGGCCCTGGGCCTTTGGGGAAGCCGTTTGGTCTCAGTTTTCCTCACCCAATAAATGGACACAAATAAACCCTGCCTTGTCCAAGACTAGTGTCATAATAATAGATCAATGTGGGACCTTGGGAAAAATCTGGTCCAAAACTCAAATGTCATGGAGGAGTAAACCAAGGCCCATCATAGGTGGGTGCAGAGCAAGTGGCCCCAACGTGGCAGAATGGAAGGAGCTCTGAGGTTGGGGGCCAAAGGCCTGGGAGCAGATTCTAGCGGGGTGCCCTCGGGCACCTGATCCCCTTCCTGGGTTTGTTTCCTCATTTTCCATAAAGACAACGGCATGAAAGCCAAAATCTGTAGAGAGCCTTCCACAGATCCTCTCATGTGTCCTCACAAAGAGCCCCACACAGGGCACCCTATGATTATCCCCATTGTATGGATGAGGACACCAAGGCCGGGAGAAAGTAACCCATCCAGAGTCAAAAGGAGAGTCAGTGTCCAAAGCAGGACCCGGGTTTTTCCTCAACCCCAACTCCAGGACATTATGGATGCCACTCCTGTTCTAGGCCCAAGATCCTACGATTCAATTATGTCAAAGTACAAAAAATTCCCCTTTCTTGAAATGGAAAAAAAAAATCCTGCATGCAACAACACAGCAGCTGATGTCATACAACACCTACTATGTGCCAAACGCGCTGTTAAGAGCTTTACAATCATGATATCATTTGATCCGCACAACAGCCCAGAGAGGTGGGTGGGTATTAGTATTATCCCGATTTTATAGATGAGGACGCTGAGAGAAAGAGGTTACGTGACTTGCCCAGGGTCACACAGCTAGCAAGTGTCCCAGGCTGGATTTGAACTTGGGTCCTCTTGTTTCCACGTCCAGAGTTTACCTAGCTAGTGAGTTGAAAGGGAAGCACTAGGAAGTGGGGATATCAGGAAAGGCTTCATGTAGGAGGTGTCATTGGAACTCAGCTTTGAAGAGAGCTAGGGATCCTAAAGGAAAACTGTCTGAGGGCCCTACAGAGAGGGCCACGCTGGGCTCCCTGACCACCACATCCAAGCTAAGGAGTCTTGGCTCCCAACCCACCCATCCCACCTCCATGCACTAAGGATTACCACCTAGATCAGCTCTCCCTCTTCATCCTTCCATACCTTTCCAATAGATTCCTGTATGGTCCGGACTCTCACACCCAGGCCCTGAGGAACAGGTTGGGCTGAAGGCGCACCCGGTGCTGCGGGGACCAGAGGTTCATCTCCAGTGAGGCTCTCTGCAGGGGGTAGATATGGTCCATCATTCTGTCTGCCTCTCCCAGTATCTGTTGTCCTCTCCTTCCCCCTTCTCCCTTCCCAGGCTTGTCCTTACCTGCTGGACACACGTGAAAGTCCAGGCGTGATGAAGGCAGGTCCAATAGGTTTCGGATTAAGCGGGGGGCCAGGCATTCAGGGGACAGCACCACAGGGCGGAGCGAGGAGACCAGCAGGGGCCGGACCAAGCTATAGGGCTTGGTGCTCCGGTCAGGCTCTGGGAGAAATAGACAGGACAGCCTGAAGCCCAGGGCAAGTGCTAGGACTGCAGAGACTAGACAAGCCCTCCTCAGGAAACATCATCGAAATCTTATATCCGCAAGTTACTCCCTGCGTGACCTTGCACAGCTCAGGTCCCTTCCCTGGTCCTTCTCACAGCACCACAGCTCTGCAGCTGTGAAGGACCCCAAGGGATATCTAGTCCACCCCCTCATTTTACAAATGAGACCCAGAGAGGTGAACTGACTTCTGCAAGACCACAGGAGCCCAGACCAGACCTCAGAGCTCACCTGATCCTACTCCCATCTCTTACACATGAGAAAAGTAAAACCCAGAGAAAGTAAGGGAATTGCCCAAGGTCACAAATGAAAGGATTGGAACTCAGATCATGGGATCAGTAAATCTACAGCTGGAAAGGATCTTGGAAATCCAACTCCCTTGTGTTACAGCTGAGGGAGTCAAGGAAAGCTCACACATTTCATCTAAATAATGGGCTCTCCTCCACCCTAAACCCACGACGATTTCCACTATGTTATAGCTATCTCCATGTCTCTGAGGACCCAAGCTCAGGACACCCCAGGTCTGAGGGACTGTGGCCATGGGAGGCTCACCTGGGCAAGGGTCCAGCAAGAACTGCTCCTGGGGATCACCTGGACCCCCTGCGAGTCTGGGCTTCACCAGGCGGAGCTGGTCTAAGGCACGCTTCTTTAGCTGGGAGGGAAGAGAGAGGAAAAGAGATTAAGAGAATTGACAAGAGTTCTGCCTTTGCCACCCATTAGGACAGGTGGACAAGACAGGACAGACAGACAGACTTTCAGACAGACACTTTCAGAAAGACATACAGACATTCAGACAGACAGATCTTTCATACAAATGGACTTTCAGAAAGACGGGCCTTTCCAACAGATAGACTTTCAGACAGATAGATAAGACAGGCAGAAAGACAGACCAACAGGGCATTTATTAAGTGGCTACTACATACCAGACACTGTGCTAAGAGCTGAGAATACCAGTACAAATGCAACAGTCTCTTATCTGCCTACGTTCTAACAGGGAAAGAGGGGTTGGTTAGTCAGGGATATAGGGTGAGGAAGAGAGTAAGGGCCTCATCCAGTCAAGGAGGTCAAGCAGGGCCTAGAATACTGGGCCAGAGCTTCCTTGCCCATCTCTTAGCTCCACCACACCCAAAGGGAAAGAGAGAAGCCAGTCCACTCCAACCCAACCCCAGCCCCCACTCACATTACTCCCCCGGTGACTCCTGGAGCGACCATAGTGTGGGCACTTGTCCTGGGCCTCCAGGAGCTGCTGGGCTCTGTAGGGGAATAGGGGGAACGGGTGGGGGAACAAGAGGATAGTACCCCCCTTTCTGTACCCAGGGCCTTCCTCCCACACCTTGCCAGGCAAGGCCACCCTCCCCCAATGTGCTCAGCAGCCCTTGGTCACCTCCGGAAGTTGGGCACTGTGCCCTTGTCCAGGTCTCGAAGGGTGAGGGGGTCGACTCGGGCACAGTACCACTCTGGCCGGCCCTTGTAGGCTGGGTCCACCACACGTAGGATCTCTTGGCCTTTCACACACAGAGCCCGGGGATCAGCCTGCTCAGGCAAGGGATGGTTGGCTCGGACATAGAAGGTATCAGTCCCTGATGATCCCTTCTTGCTGGTGGTGTCAGAGTCCTCCCTGGGGGATGGGCAGACTGGGCCCAAAAAGAAGACATGTCTGTGGAATTCTAGGGTCACTTGTATACCTTCCCTGGTGCACTGCTGTCCAGTCATGATCCTGTCTTCCCTTCACAGCCTGGTGAGGCAGGAAGGACAAGAAATCACAGAATCTCAGGCCTAGAACGCACCCAGAAGCCATCCAACATCCACAGCAAGTGGCCATTCAGTGTCCATTCTACAACTGTTACTGCTAGTCTACAGATGAGGAAACTGAGTCCCAGAGAGGTAATGAGAGCTGCCTACAGCCATGGAGTTGGCAAATAACAGAGTCAGAATTTGAATTCAAGCCTTCTGTCTCAAGGTTCAACAGTCTTTGAATAAGTGGAAGAAATGACAATCACATTTCTCTAGGATTATGGGATTTACAAAAGCATTCTCATCACCACAACCCTATAAAAGCAAGTGTCCTTACATCCCATTTTATAGATGAGAAAATAGAGGCTTAGAGCTACTAGGTGCCATGCCGAGGGTTATACAGGGTCTGAGTCAGAATTTGAATTCAAGTCTTTCCCAACTACAAATCCAGTGCTCAATCCCAGGGTATGGGGAGGCCAGATCCAAGGCTGCAAAACCATCAGGGAACATGGAGCCTAAGTAACAGGAGAGAGTCACGGGGTAGGAAGGACTGTGTGGCTTCATCTGATGCGCAGAAACAGCATCAACAAATGCCTGGACTATCTATTTCACATACGCCTAAGAGAAGTGTCAGGCAGTTGGCCAACAGGTATTTCCTAAGTGCCAGTCACTAAACTAAGTGCTGGGAGCAGGAAGAAAGACAAAGCCAGGAGCCCTACCCTCAAGGAGCTCACATTCCAACAGAAGAGACAAAATGTACACAGCGGGTATATACAGAGTGGGTGGAAGGCATGAGTGGTGAGGGGGAATGGAAAAAGCCTTCTTTAGGAGGTAAAATTGGAGCAGAGTCTGGAGGCACTCAAGGAAGCCGGGAGTAGAGGTGGGAGAACGGCGCATTCCAGGCGTAGACACTGCCAGCGCAAGTACATGGGAGTCAGGAAATGTAATGACGTCTTTGATGAATTGCAGGAAGGCCGGGGTAGCTGAATCATAGAGTGCATAGAAAGGGGAAAATGAGGATGGTGGAAAGATGGAAGTATTTGGGGGGAAAGATAATGAGCTCTGTTTTGGTGAATTAGAGACATTTCTAGGACAACCAGTTAGAGATCTCCACTTGACTGTAGCTTGGACAAATGGTTAGGGATAGAGGGCTCTAGGAATCGTTGGCATAGAGGCAGTAACTGAATTCATAGGAGCAAATGAGGTCACCAAGAGAAATAGGAGAGAGGGGAAAAAAGACAGTCTAGGACAGAGCCTTGGGGAACACCCACAGTTAGGGGGCAAGATATGGATGAAGAACCCAGCAAAAGTGACTAAGGAGCAGCAGTCAGAGAGACAGGAGGAAAATCAGGAGAGCAGCATCATGAAAATCTAGACAGGAGAGAAAATCCAGTGTCCAAGGCAGAAAGAGGTCAGGGAGGACAAGGACTGAGAAAAGGCCACTGGATTTGACCACTAGGAAACCATCGGTAATGTCGGAGACTGTCATTTCAGTTGAATCACAAGGTCAGCAACCATAAAGGAAAGAGTTTGCAACAGAACAAGAGGAAATAAGTCGAGGAACAGAAGCTTGAAACTGCTTCCTGGGTTATCTCAAATTTCACCTGTCACAGCACTTAATACAGAGAGTCTTCTCAAGTGTGGAAGGGGAAGAGGCAATATAGGATGGTAGCCAGCAGCAATACTTGGATGAAGTGGGCGTTTCTCAAGGCTGCAGGAGACACAGAGGCATACATAAGCAGTGGGGCCCTAGCCGGCAGAAAGGAAGAGATTGAGGAGAAGAGACAGGTGACAGAGGGGGCGATCTGCCAGACAAGACATGATGAAGCCGCATCGCTCGGGCAGGGAGAGGGGTTTCCCTGGGCGAGGAGAAAATTCAGTTCTTCCTCTGAGACAGGGGCCAAGGAAGAGATAGAGGAATTGCGAGAGACAAGGAGAATGGGGAAAGAGGGAGCTTTTGGAAAATGGTCTCTGTTTTTTTCCAAGAATGAAGTGAGTTCTTCAGCTGGGAGGGTATAGGAAGATGGTGCCATTTGAGGAAGAACGAGGAAAGATAAGTGGCTTGAGGAAAGTTGAGACTTGAAATAGCCACTGTGGAGACTCAGATAGAAAATCAATTAGGAAACAAGAGAACGTTGGCCTGATGCAGAGTGTAGGAGACCCTGTCACCAGTTTCATGATTTCCATCAGCACCATTCAGAAGCTCGTGAACAGGAACAAAGGAGGTGAATGGCAGGAGTAACCAAGGGCTGGGCTTTGGCAAGGCATGACTGGTAACAAGAAAAGGAGGCAGAGCTGAAGAAGGGAAAGCATAGAGTTGAATGGGTTCACCAAGGGATCAAGATTGGGAAAGAAGGAGAGTAGAAAGAGTGAAAGGGTGATAGCCGGGGGAAAAACAGGGGAGAAGGGACTGGGGGTCATTGAGGGCAAAGAATAGAGCTAGGGATTGTGAGATGGGAAGAGATGGAACAACAAAAACTTCTTATGAGATTAAGGAATTTCAGAGTTGTTTGGGAACATGGAACATGCAGGTGGGTGATGGCAAATTCAAACGTGCAGTGAGATGGAAAGTCATGGGAACTCAGTAGATTAAGGAACTGAGAGGTTGGGTGTTTGAAGGAGTATCAATATCTGTGTTGAAATCCCACTGTATGATGATAGGAGTTAGAAAAGGCAGAAAGACCATGAGCCATGCAGTGAACTTAATTGAAGAAGGAAGGAGTGCATCCTTGGAGTCAGGAGATAAGTTACCAGACTGGGTGAGAAATGCAGACAAAATGAACCTTAAGTGAGGAAAGATTTCTGAGTGATGGTGGTAGAGAGAGCCTGGAAGTGGCCATGGGAAGCAAGGAGTACTCCAACTTCCCTACCACCACCTGTGAATTGGGAGTATGATGAAAAAGGGAAGAGGCTAAAGAGAGACTAAAATGAGATTGTTTAGCAGGGGCTGAGGACAGCAAGAGCCCAAGGATGCTGGTGGGAAGCCTGCATCCAGGAGAGGAATTTGTGGAGGTCAAACGAGAACAGGCCACTGGAGAGCTTTGGATCACTCTACAGTGACTATAACTTTAGAAGATTTTTTTTTGTTTATTTTAAAGCACTCATTACCCTATAATGATTGGCAGTGAGGCCCCTCATTCATGATGAAAGATGCTATCTGCCTCAAGAGAAAGAACTGATGAATTCTGAATGCAAATAAAAAGCCCAAAGAGGGGGGCATGAACTGATTTCAGTAAACAGAGATGAGAAGAGGATGAAAACCTGTATCCCTTTCTAGGCAAAACAAGGAAGAAGATGAAGACAACAAGAAGTCACCCCGGAGAAGCAACAAGTCAAATCCAAGGACTGCCCTCTTAGGGGAAAGAATATCAGCTGATTCAAGATATAAAAAAAGGAAGAAAAAAAAGAAAGGAAAAAAATGTCAAAAGGAAGCACTTTTTAAAATGCATAGATAAGAAAAGAATTAAGTTCAGAGGGAGACAGCTAAGGAGAAGAGTTTTACAACTGATTTGTCCAATTTATTGTATACTCTTTTTAAAAGCTATGTTTTTTTGCAGTGGTAAAGAATTGGACATTAAGGAATGCCCATCAACCGGAGAATGACTGAACAAATTGTGGTATATGACTGTGATAGAGTATCATTGTGGTACAAGAAATGAGGAAGGGATGGTTTCAGAAAAATTTGAGAAGACTCATATGAACTAATGCAAAGTGAAGGGAACAGAACCAGAACATTGTTGACTGTCAAGAGCAAAATTGTAACAATGATCAAGTGTGAAAGACTTAACTGTCCTGATCAAAACGATGATCCAAGACGATTCCAAAGGACACACAATCCATCCCAGAGAGGACTGATGAACTCTGAGTGAAGACTAAAGCGTAAGTTTTTCACTTTCATTATTTTTCTTGCTTTTTTTGCAACATGGTTATGATGGAAATACATTTTGCATGATTTCAGATGTATGATTGATATCATATTTCTTGCCTTCTCAATAGGTAGGGTAGGGGCAGGCAGGAGGGAGAGAATTCAAAACTCAAAATTTTTAAAAAATAAATAATAAAACAATTTTTAAAAATAAAAAAGCTATAATGTAATAGATACTCATGGTGATAACAAGTCTCTTTTTTGGTCTCTATGCAGGGAAATGTTCATTTCCTTGGCCTTAATCAAGGTCAAAAGAATAATAAAAGCTAATGTTTATATTACTATGTGCTAGATATTATGTTAAGTATTTAACAATAATTATCTCATTTGATCCTCACAACAACCCTGGAAAATAGGTGCTATTATTCCCCTCATTTTATAGATAAGGAAACTGAGGCAAACAGGTCAAGTGACTTGCCCAGGGTCACACAGTAAGTGTCTTAGGCTGGATTTGAATTCAGGTCTTCTTGACTACCGGTCAAGTGCTCTATCCTCTGCACCCCAGTAGCAACTGAGTAAAGAAGTCAGGCACCCAGCAGTCAAGAGGTCAGAATAGGGAGACAGACCAAGGAGGCAGGCTAGGCTGTGACTGACTCCCAGCTCCACACCTCACTTTCTCGTGACCTTGAGTATAAACATTTCCATCCTCTGACATGAAATAAGGATGTTTACATACGTGATCTCTAACATCTTATGAGCTTGATTCCTACGATCAGGAATCTCCATATATCCAGTTTCTATTCTAATTCAAGTGGGAGGAAAACAGAGAAAGAGACTAAGAAGTCCAGACCAGTGAGAGAAGGGCAGAGAAACAATCCTGCCCTCCCACTTGGTAAGGGCTGCAGTGCCAGGGAGTCCAGCTGGGAAGGCCCTCCTTTCCCACCTCTTCATCATAGGGCTCCCTCTGCAGACCAGGGCTAAGCTCCAGGAACAATTATGGTCCTCACCTTTCATATCCTGGAGGAAGGCAAAAGTAGCGGCCTCATTCCAGCGCGGGATACTCAGCTGTCCCTGGGCATCCTCCCGGCTTGTATTGTCTCTTTTCAGCTGGTGAGGCAGAGAAAAGAAAGAAGTGAAGCTATTACCCCATAATGTCAGAGTAGTTTGGTTTTGAATTTGGGGGCTAAGGGCAAACTTTCAAGAACACTTAAGGACTGACCTTGGGGACTAATGGAACATCCTCCCACTGCCTGGCATCCTATCCTGTTCCTCTCTCCCCAAGCTGGATTCACCCCTAGTCAAAGACACTCCCGTCCTCTCCCGGTCTTGGGGGCTGAGTGAACAAAATAGAGTGGAAGGCCTTTGTCCCTAATATGTCAGCCTGGAGTTTGGATCTGACTGTGATCCTCTAGGTCAGTGGTTCTCAACCTTCCTAATGCCACAACCCTTTAATACAGCTCTTCATACTGTGGTGACCCCCAACCATAAAATTATTTTCATTGCTACTTCATAACTGTAATTTTGCTACTGTTATGAATTGTAATGTAAATATCTGATACGCAGGATGTATTTTCATTGTTACAAATTGAACATAACCCACAGGTTGAGAACCACTGCTCTAGGTTCTTAAACTGGGGCCTATGAACTTGGTTAGATAGATAAATGGATAGATAGATAGAGAGACAGAGAGACAGAGACAGAGAGACAGAGAGAGACAGAGAGAAATTGTAGTGCCATGCATTTAATTTCCTTTGGAATCCTCGGCATTTGATTTGATGCATTTAAAAACATGGTTCTGAGGAGGGGGTCCATAGGCTACTACAGATACCAAGGAGCCCAGGACACAAAAAGAACCTTTGCTCTATCCCCTCCCTTTTTCATCCTATCTGAATTTAAATTTGAGACACCCCCCTCCATGCCAAACACCCAACCTGCATTCTCTAAGCTAGTCTCTCTTCAACACGTTTACTGTCCCTGTCTAGACAGTCTGTGTTGCTTTGTCTCCCTATGAAGATTATAAACATCCTATAAAATTGGATGGGCAGCTAGATGGCACCACAGCAGATAGAGCACTGGGACTGGAGCCAGGAAGACCTGAGTTCAAATTTGGCCTCTGTTACTGGCTGTGTGACCCTGGACAAGCCACTTAACCCTGTTAGCCTCAGTTTTCTCATCTATAAAACGAGCTGGAGAAGGAAATGGTGAACCACTTCAACATCTCCGCCAAGAAAACCCCAAATGGGGTCACAGAGAGTCAGACATGACTGAAAAATGACTAAAAAACAACAAAATTGAACACCCCCAAAAGACACAGCATGTTTTCCCAGTTACCTCTGGGACCTGCACTTTTCTATGTTAACATTCTACATTTTAAGATTAGCTCTGACATTCCATGAACTAAGGCCCCTCCCATCTCTAACATTTCACACTCTTAGGGCTCTCTCAGTTTTAGCATCCCACTTCCTCAAGCCCTGTCCAGTTCCAATATGTGGATCTAAAGTCCTTTTCCTCAAATCAAGGTAGACAGTGAAGCTGCCACCTCTGTGCTGGTCATTACTCAGAGGCCCTGCCCAATGATTCAGAATCTGGGATTTTCAGCCCACCTAGGCTGGTCAACCCAATCCAGGTCCAGGGCTCAATCAGCCACAGGTCTCACCTCTAAAAACTGGTGGCCATCCTGCACCTCCACTGTGGATTCTGTTCCTGGGCCTGACAGTGCTCGGCGGAGCACCACCCCAGACTGGTTGTTCCCACGGAATGATGTTCTACTATCTGGCCCCTTCTCTTGGTACTCTGGACCACCTGGAGGGCTCTGCCTAGAGGACCCCCGTACAGCTAGGGACCTGAGGGTAAAGGAGGAAAGAGGGATGTTAGGGGATGAGAATCTGATTCCAAAAAATCTCTGAGAATCTCCTATGCCATGCAGTTCTTGACCCGGGATCCACAGGCCATGGACAGATTTCCAGAAGTCTGTGGATATGGACTTTTTAAAAATCACATTTTAATTTCCACTAATATCCACCTGAAATTTTGCTTTTCATTTAATTAGGAATTCAGGCAACAAAACATGGTTCTGAGAAGTGGCCCATGGACTTCAGCAGCCTGACTGCCCAAGGCATCCAGAATGCAAACAAGGATAAAACCTTCAACTGTATACATCCAGCAATTGTACAGTCTATGAAACATCCTCCTTGCCCCAAAGGAGGAGACAGTACAGGAAAGTAGAGATACTGATGAACCGGAATCCAGGGGCCTCACTCTACAAATGGCCAACTGTGTGACCTTGAACAAGGCTCTCACCAGTCCTAAGCATCAACCTTTTCATCTGTACAAGATGACAGTGGTGATAATGACAATGATGAGGATGGAGAGGATAATTTAGTGTTCATAGATGACACTTTAAGGTTTGAAAAATGCTCTGTATGTATATGATCCCATTTGATAATACACAAGCTTTGTGAACCTTAATTTTTAATTTATATACTTTGCAAATCTTGAATTGAGATACAAATAAGAAGTGTTATTATCATTAATGTGCAAGCTAGAAATTTGAACATCAAAGATGCCAGAGCAAAAGCATGCTGGGAGAATGGTGAAGCCTGCCTGTATTCTTGGTACATGGAAGGCTAGTGGGTCACTTGAGTTTGGGAGTTCTGAGACGAAACAGAGAGTCCCTGCTGAGATGGCAATCCCCCAGGGACTGGAAGGCCACCAGGCTCCCTATGGTGGGGCAAATTGGCCCATGTCAGAGAAACAGGGCAGGTTAAAGTTCCCACATCAGTCAGTATTGGGATTGGGCCCATGAGGGGGCCACTGTACTTCCAACCTGGAAGAGATAGGGAGACCCATATCCACTCCTTCCCTCTCCACAAAAAAAAGCCAAGCCCATGCCCAGTGCCCAGGGGATATGGAAAAGTACCAGGATTCAGCAAAATACTAAACACAATGGTAGGCACATAATAGGGCTCTGTAAGTGCTTGTCGACATGATTTGGAGCAGTCAGGAAACACTTCTTAGAGAAAGAGGAAACAGAGTTGGGCTTTGGATAATGTAGGCTATTCAGAGAGCAGAGGGCATAGCCAGTGTGAGGTACAAGATGAACAAAGCACAAGAGGCCGGGATGCACAAGTCAGGGATGAGAAGGGATCAGGCCAGACTAAGGTCCTCAGATATCACTGCTCCAAAAGTCTGGCTAATACAACTCTTGTGGGTGCCCCCTGCTGGACACCATCTCCTCGCCCATTTAGATTCCTGATCCTTGTGGAAAGCCAGCGCATCTCAATGGCCCTTCCCACCTCCAGATGCTACGAGAGTGCAGGTTGTACAGATTCCAGCAGGGCTGCTCCTACCCTCTCCTTCTGGCTTAGAACATCTTACATACACTCAATGCCCTGGGGAAAGTGAACAACTCTGTCCAACACCCTCTGCTCTGCCCCAGCTTCTTGCCTTTGCTCAGCTGTTTCCTTAGGAATTAATGCCCTAGCTACCCCCTACTTTGCCTACTGAATTCCTTCCCACATTTTAAAGCTCAACGATCCAAATGTCACCTGCTCAAGAAAGTCTGCCCTCATTCCTCAAAAAGTAATAAATTACCTTCCCCCTTCAGCCCTCACACGGCACAATTGCATACTAGACTATATTCTAGGGTGAGGATCTTGTACCCTGGCGGCATTTGGACCAGATCTTATTTAAACTTTGTTATCTCCCTTCACATCCAGCCTGGGGCTCTGCACACAGCAGCCATTTAATCAATATTTGTATTTATGGATGTAGACGTTTTGTTTCCCCAGTGAAATATATAAGCTCTTGAAAAGTAGGAACTGTTTCATTTTAATGCTTATATAAGACTCCTACTGGATCATGGGATCACAGATTCTGGGCAGGACAGGACACCAGAGGTCATTTTATAATTAGTAATAATTAGCATTGGTTATTATTGACTGTCCAGCTTGAGGGCAAGTTTGTGGGGTTTTTTGCAAGACATACAGCCCATACAGTTAAATGTCAGAGGCCCCTGGGTCTCTGCTCTAGGTATACCTGGACCATCCTAGTGACTGAGATCCCCGGGTATCTCTAGCTCTCAGAGAAGGTAGGGAGGGGAGGAAGGCATGATGCGTGGAGTCACTAACCAGTTCCCTTCTCTGAACTCCCAAGGATCCTAGGATCTCCATTCTAGAACTGGAAGGAGAACATCCAAATCCCGCCATTTACAGATTTTTTTTTACATTTTATAGGAAACTTTGATCCATTGAGTTGAAGCAATTCACCCAACATCATACAGGTAGTGACTATCAGGGGTAGAATTTGAACCCTGGTCCTTCTGACTCTAAAGCAATTTTTTCCCACTTTCCAATGCTGCCAGGGCAGAGTCAATCAAGCACCAGCTATAATTACATTCCTCCATCAAAATGATCCTCCCAAGCCTGTCACATTCTGGGGCTAATTCCAGGCTCTCAAAAGGCTTTGCCAAGGAACCTCATGCTCTAGCATGTCCTAGCCCTCCCTGGAGATGGCTCTGGAGAAAGGGCTGGTCCCAAGAGCACAGATTTTAAGCTAGAAGAGATCTCAAAGGACATCTAGTCCAACCTACTCATTTTTTACAGATAAGGAAACTGAGACCCAGAGAGGTGAATTTCCTTGTTCCAGATCACACAAGTAGTAGTAAGCAGCTAAGGTAAGGCTCAAAGGCAGGAGTTCTCTCACCTGAAGGAACAAGGTGGCTTGGTGGAGAGATGGGTGGACCTGGAATCAGGGAGATCTAAATTCAAATCCTACCTTAGATATGCACTATCTGTGCTACCCTGAGTCACTCAAAAATTCTCCAGGCCTCAGTTTCCTTCTCTGTAAAATGAGAGAAGTTGGATTAAATAACATCTAAGGCCTTAAACTGGAAGCTAAGGCTCCAAAGGCAGCAGGAACTGGTCATGATGGTAGAAGGCTGGGTGTCTGTCACACAAAGAGGACAAGACCCACTAAGCCGAGAGCCTCATCACCACCACCCACCAGGAAAGGAGTTTTCTCAGCCCCAGAAACTCACAAAGACCATCTAAAGTAACAAAAAGTAGGGAATCTGTCTCAGTAGACAGAGGGCCCACACCCAGGAAGCCACCTACTATGCACAATGTAATTTATATATATATATAATATACATAATATATTATATGCTTATTATTACTATAATCCTTGATTCTATGACTTTGTATTGGACCTGTGATTTGATTGGTTTAAAAATCCCCTACCAGTGTAGAAATATAGACAAGCTAATCAGTCGGTCAATAAACATTTATTAATTACCTACTATGTGACCAACCCCGTACAAGGAAAGACAAAAAACAGTCTCTGCTTTCAAAGAACTCACAATCTAATGGACCATGGTAGGTGGCTTAATGAACAGTACTGGGCTTAGAAGAACCAGAGAATTCAGGCTCAGATATTTACAAGCTGCGTTACCCTGGACAAGTCACTCAACCCTGCTTTCCCTATCTGTAAAATGGAATAATAATAACACCTACTCTCAGAGCTGTTGTAAGAATCTAATGAGATAATGTCTGCAAAGTGTTTTGCAAACCTTAAGACATTATAGAAATTGAATTATCAGTATTATTGTTACTTCTACTACTATTACTGTTACTACTACTACTACTACTACTACCACTACCACTATTGCTACTGCCTTTAAGAATGCCCTGGGACCACGGAAGATGCAGAACTTGAACATGGGTCTTTCTGACTCCAAGGCCAGATATCTATTCACTCCACCATTCTGCCTCTCACTCCACTATTATAGTTTAATTAGGAAACAGGGGGGATCTTGATCTGTTGTTTCACTGGTATGGTGAATCCCAGTGAGGAAATTCCCTCCACCAAGACTGAATCCCTGCTCTGTAATTTATAGTCTCAGGGAGATGCCTAAAGCGTTGAGAGGCTGAATTGTCCAAGGTCACACAGCTTAAACTGTCAAAGGCGGCCCTTGAACTCACAGGTTCCAGTCCATTACAACAGGCTGCCTCTCTATCCTACAAGCATCATTTATAGGATAATAATGGTGATAATTACAGTCATAATAACCATAATCATTGTCATTATTATTATATCTCCAATAAAGTTCTCCTCCCAATGTCTCAGCCAAGCCTGGAGGGGGCTTTCCAAGGCTATGACACTGCTAGTCCCACCTGGGTGGGGAAAATTCCAGTTCCTTTCCAGGGAAGGACTGTCTGACTGAACTCAGAGAGACATAGTAACAGCAGTTGACCACCAGGGGGGGAAGCCTTAGTTTAGCTAATCCCCTAAATTCTAATGCTCGCCCTAAGATGCTGAACAGCCCCAATTTATTCTGTATATATGGTTTGTACAGAGTTGTCTACCTGTTGTCTCCCCTGTTAGACTGCAGGCTCCTTGTGAATAAGAACTGTCTATTTTTCTAACTTTACCATTTTAATTAATATGAACTATGTCCTCCTTTTATTACAAATGACTGTTTTATAATATTTAAGCTTGCAAGATTCCTCTTCCTACACTTTCTAAGCTCTGTGCAATCACAGAAGCCATGTCCCAGGCCTGACACACTTTCCCTTTTCATCTTTACCTTGCAGAATCTGCCTTTGAGACTCAGATCAGATGGCACCTCTCCTTAAGGAAGCCTTCCCTGATCCCCAGCCCCCAACTCCCCATTGCGAGTGTTCTGTCCCTCCTCAGATGACTCTGTGTGTCTGTGTGTGTGTGTCTGTGTCTGTGTCTGTGTATGTCTGTTGTGTCTCTGTGTCTGTGTCTGTGTGTCTGTGTATGTCTGTTGTGTCTGTGTGTCTGTGTCTCTGTGTGTCTGTGTCTCTGTGTGTCTGTGTCTGTATCTGTGTGTCTGTGTGTCTGTGTGTCTGTGTCTGTGTGTCTGTCTCTGTGTGTGTGTCTGTGTATGTCTGTTGTGTCTGTGTGTCTGTCTCTGTGTGTCTGTGTCTGTGTATGTCTGTTGTGTCTGTGTGTCTGTGTCTCTGTGTGTCTGTATCTGTGTGTCTGTGTGTCTGTGTGTCTGTGTCTGTGTCTCTGTGTCTCTGTGTGTCTGTGTGTGTGTCTGTGTATGTCTGTTGTGTCTGTGTGTCTGTGTCTCTGTGTGTCTGTGTCTGTATCTGTGTGTCTGTGTGTCTGTGTCTGTGTGTCTGTCTCTGTGTGTCTGTGTGTGTGTCTGTGTCTCTGTGTGTCTGTGTGTGTATCTGTGTGTCTGTGTGATCCTCCAGTAAAATGCAAACTCCATGGGAACAGTGACATTCCATCTTTCTATCTCTAGAGCTTGGCACCCTTGGCAGATATCTAATACATGCTTGTTGAAGCCTCTAATCAGGATCAGAAGGTCAATGAAGCAACCAGCCAGCATGCATCAAACACCTAAAATGTGCCAAGCACTGGGCTCTGAAGAGATAAAGCAAAAGAAGAAGCCGTCCCTGCCTCAGGGAGCTTATACTCTAATGGGGGAGCCAACATGTCAATTAGGTATGTACAAGATGCTTAGAGAACAGATGAAAGGTCATCTCAGAGGGGAAGGCTCTAGCAGCTGAGGGAAGTATTTGAGCAATATCTTGAAGGACATCAGGAAGTAGAGGTTTGGAGGGAGAGCATTCCAGGCGTCGGAAACAGCCAATGCAAAGGTGTGGAGAGGGGAAAAGGAGAGCTAGACTGGAAAGTTCAGGGACACAATAATTAATGCATCAGAAAACTGGAAAGATAGAAATGGGTCAGGCTGTAAAGGGCCTTACACACCAAACAGAATTTATGCATGCACTTAGGACTAGAAGGGACCTCAGCGCTGGCTTCATTTTACAGATGGAGAAACTGAGGCCCAGCACTATTAAGTGACTTTCCTAAGCCTCCCTAGTAAGTCTCAGGGGCAGGATCTGGACCCACACCCTGACGTCAGAGCCCAGCTTTCTGCTCTTGGAATCCACTGGTTTGACTCATTTCTATCCCATTCACTGCCTCTGCTCCATTCCTGTCTATGCTCCCTCTCTCAGTCTCTTTATCTGTCTTCCCCTCTGTCCCTCTACAAGGCTTTCTGTAGGTCTAATCCCCTCCCCCTGCAGATCTGTCCCTCCAACTATGAATGTTTTCCCTCCCCCAACTCCCTATCTGACTGTCTATCCCCTTCCCACAATGCCCCCCATCAGCACCAAGAGCCTGGCTACTGAGGCAGCTCCCCCTCCTATAGCCTCCAGGCGGGGGCAGGAAGGGCCTGTGAATGAACTACTCAGGCTAGGCCCACATTCCTGAGCCAGGGGTTGGACAGCAGCCACGGCCCCCACTGCAGTGCTGAGCTCCAGCTCCCAAAGGAAAGGGCCCTGGGGGCCCACGAGGGGGGCCGGAAAGGAGCAGGAAAGAGAGGGAAGGGTGGTTCCTTCTACCCCTTCCACAGAAACACACTGAGAGAGAAAAACAATAGAGGTCTTGGAGTGTGTGTGTGTGTGTGTGTGTGTGTGTGTGTGTGTGTGTGTGTGTGTGTGTTTGTCGGTGGGGGAAGGGATCCTGCTCAGATATTCACACCAGCCTTGGCATGGAGATCAGAGCCTGGACACAGAAAGTGCCCTGGAGTGGGCAGACACCCTCTCAAAAGGGGACAAACCCGTCTGCCTCCCTATGGTGCTCAAACAAGTGAAAAGATGCACATAAAATCTCTCTGAGAGTACAACTTAGAGTCCTAGATCTGGAGCCAGAAGCCTTTGGTTGGAATCTTAGCTATGCTCTTAATGATCTGTGCGACCTTGAACAAGTCTCTTTACCTAGAGTACAGAAAATGATGAGGGTTAAATGAGACCATGACTCTGGATCTAAATCCAGGATCCCATGACCAGCTTCATGAAAGGAGGATTAAGAGAGGAGAGAAGCGGACCCAGGATAGAGCCACCAGGAATACCCACCATGGTAAAGACCAGCCATGATAAAAAGAGGAATGAGCCAAAGAAACTGAGAAGGAGCTGTCAGACAGGAGGAGAACCAGGAGACACTAACGCCAAGAAAATCCAGAGAAGACAATCACCAAGAGACGGGTGAGGCCACCCAAGGACAGCACAAGAATCTAAGCTGGGATCCCAGGCTGGCCCCAGGATCAAGTCCTCTCCTCCAAAATGAGGGGCTTGGGCCAGAGGGGCTCCGAGGTCCCTGCCTAGGATCCTGTGAGGACAGGTGGTCAAGAATGCCAACAGCATGCAATTGTGACAGAAGTGGAGCAAGGTCTGAGGTTATTAGGACATCCCTTCTGACTCCCTCATCCACATGCCTTTAGGGAAATGCCTTGTCCTCTTGCTCCCCCTCCCCTCTCCTCTCTCTCTCTCTCTGTCTCTCTTTGTGTCTCTGTCTCTCTCTCCCTCTTTGTCTCTCTCCCTCTGTCTCTGTCTCTCTGTCTGTCTCTCTGTGTCTCTGTCTCTCTCTCCCTCTCTGTCTCTATCTCCCTCTCTCTCCCCTACCCTCTCTCTCTCTCTCTCTCTCTCTCTCTCTCTCTCTCACACACACACACACACACACACACCTGTAAAATGTGGGTGACAGTCTTTGTGCAGCTTGATTCCTAAAGGATTTATCGCCGTACCACAGATGAATGTCAGCTGGCATTCTCCTTCACTTTTCAGCCCAATCGCCACCCACGGTTAGCACTCCCACCCCATAAGAAAGGAGGGAGCAGAGCATGGCTGCAGTACCTAGTCAGCATCTCTGAGGCACATCCTCGGGCAGTCACAATGTCTGACTTCCCTGTGGGCCAAAGGACATCAGAGGATGACGATGAGGAAAGCCCAGGAGACCATGGCTTGAGGGTGACGCTCCCTTGATGGGGGAAAGAACAGGCATGTAGGTTGGTAAGCCCTTAGATCAGAGGGCCAGGAGGCCAAGGGGATGGGCAGGAAGAGCTACCCTCTGGGACCTGGGCCCTCCCATCCCACACACTAGAGCCCAGAGGCTCACAGTCCTTTGGGCCAAGGTCGTTGTTTTGTGGGTTCCAAGGCTTGGGTCCCCCTCTTGTTCCTTCCAGATATCTTTAGAGGCCCCTGATCTGGCCTCCCTGAGCACCTTTGCAATCAAACCTGGTACTAACAAGATCCCGAAGCTTGGGCTGAGGAGAGGGCTTATAAACCAAGGCTCTATTAAATGGCACTCAGCTCACTCCTCTAGTTTTGGGAATCTGGGAACCCCATTCCTACTCCACATTAGGGTTTCCCAGGCCAAGGATCTAAACTGGGCTGGCATCAGTGAAGAAAAGGATTAAAATATAAGCCAGAAAAAGAATGGGGGTAGTTCCCTTCCTCTTCCACCCCTGGAAATACGGGAAACTATCCCTTGGAAAGACAGACTTGGGTTTCCAAAGGAACCCAAAACACTCCCTGATCTCCCTCCCTCTTCATGCTCCCCCTGGTCTGAGGAAAGCCTGCTGAGACCTTGGCTGGGTTGACCCATTGTTGCCTCTGGCCTATGTGCAGCCCCTGCCCTCCCACAGCCCATGGGCTTTACTACCTGGTATATCAGATGTGCTGCTGAAGGACCTGTGGAAGAGAAAGAGAGAGGATAAGGAGAATGGGGGTAAAGAAAGAGAGAATCCAGGCCGAGAGACAAAGACTTTCCAGCCTCTCCCCCATACCATCCCAAGGGAGAAGAGAGGTGCCAGGATGGGGTAGACAAGAAAGGAGTGCTCCGAGGTCCTCAGGACCAGCTGGGAAAGCTGCTGCCAGCTTGGCCCAAACACAGGATCATCCCCCAGGCTTGCCATGCCCCCCTGTGGTTTGGGTCTCATGCATTTTACCTCTTTGGGGGTGCTGGGTCCTCCTCTCGCTGTCGCCGGAGGATAGAGCCAGCACTGGGGGGGAAGGGGAGGATCGAGAGACGATTGATCTCCTTCTCACTATTTACCATCTCTTCCTGGGAAAGAAAGATTTGACAAGGAGTCTGGGGATCATACACCCGATCTTCCCTCTCCCCTCCAAAGGGTTCCCAATTTAACTCTGTACTAGCTGCATAGCCTTGAGCCTGTCACTTAACCACTGGTCCTCAATGTCTTCGTCCATAAAATGAAGATGTGTGAACAGTCTCATTCAGGCCTAAATCCTATGACCCTTTAGCTCTTCTCCCATTCACAAGTCAGGAGACCAAACCTTAGACAAGTCAGGGGCAAAACAGGGGAGCCCAAATCGGTCAGCCTTTGAGCCAGTCTCTCTGCCAGCCTCATGGTGTCCCATGCCTTTAAGCTAGACCCTATTCAGAGACAGGGACCTTAGAAACCCAGCCCTATAAAAACAACTCCCTTTTCTAAAGGATTTTACAAAGGAATTCCTCCTCAACAATCCTCTTCAAGCTAGGGGATAAGAGAACCAATTTTGTTTTGCTTTGTTTTTTCTGACAGGGAAAGTGAGGCTCCAAGGAGAGTCGTGCCATGTCCTACATGACACAGACAGGAAACAGTGAAGCCAAGACAATGACCCGGGTCTCCTGATTCCCAAGTCCAGGGCAGTAACTGCTCCCTTTCTCTCGTGGCTGTCCCCAAATCCTTTGAGTTTGGCCTCTTACCAACATACGGGGCTCAGATCCTCCAGAAGTGGTGGTCTCCACAGCCACATCTGGACTCCCCAGCAGAGAGGGGCATTCACTGAGACTCCATGTACTGCTGAGATTGGAGCAGAGGGAATGGGAAGAGTTGCAGGCCTGAGGAGAAAGGAGGGAAGGTCAGCAATGGCCCCACCAATCAAAAGGCTTCATTAAACCTCAAGTGCATGGTGGCAACAAGACAAGACCAGTCAGCTTTGTCCTCGAGGAACTTACACTCTATAGAGACCCCCTGAGTATAGGACCTAGACAAAGTCATAGGGACTCAGTAAAGGTTCCAAAAGCAGAAGACCCAGAGAATGGATGGATGCCCATCCCCAGCCCAACCTCTCCAGATTCCTGCCTCACTTTGGGCAAATCCCAAATTCAATGCCACATTCTAGAAGAGACCTCATTCACCCTCAGTCCCAGGCAGCCTGAAGGGCTGGCTCCATTCTGCCTTTCTTGCCCCTTTTGCTTTTCCTGGGCTTGGGTCCCTCTAACTCCTCTCATTTCAGATTAGATAAGGCCTTTCACATTGCTCTGATGAGCAAGGCATCACCAATTATAACCCTTCTGATAATTTAGTGAACCACCAGACCCTATCTCCCCTGCTTCTGAGCCCTCCAGACCCCTGGACCTTGCCATCTGCCCTACAGCTGCACCCTCCTAAGCAAATTATATCACACACACACACACACACACACACACACACACACTCTTTCTCTCTCTCTCCCTCTCTCTCTCAATCTTTCTCTCTCTCTCTCTCTCTCTCTCTCTGTCTCTCTCTCTCTCTCTCTCTCTCCTTTAGAGCATGGCCTGTCTGGATTTTCCATTTGTATCCCCAGCACTTGACCATGACTGCTTTTTCATTTAGCCAGTCATTTCTTCGGGGCAGTCAGCTCCCAACACATGCCCTGGGACAGCATCCCAGCCCCTTCCCCAGTACCAGCCCGTCTCCAGCCTGGTCCCATCCATCCCCTGGGGATCATTAATCTCACCTTCATGCCTGCACTGCCCTGAGCCCGCTGGAGCTGGGCTTCCAGCAAGTCCTTGGCCCCTTCAAGCTGGGTGACTGTGGTGAGCAGCTCATCCCTCTCGGCCTCCAGACCTCGAACCTGCTTCCGGTATTGGTCCTTCTCAATCAGACTCTTAGAATACTGGAGTTGGATATGGTCCCGGCTCTGAATGGCCTGCAGGGAGGGTTGGACCATGTCAGGAAGACTGAGTCCTGTTCTGGGCCCCAAATTTAAGGAGGGTTCAAAGCATCCCAGCTCTAGAGACTTAAAGGTCATAGTACAGAGAAGGAAACTGAAACCCACAGAAAAGAAATGAACTACCCAAGGGCGCTATGGTAGCAGATGGCCAAGCCAAGATTTGAACTCAGTTCCTCTGTAGCTAAATCTAAGACTCCTTCCACTACCCTGTATGCCTATTGCCCACTGGCACCTGAAACCATGGGCTCAAGATGCTGGTAGAAAAGAGCCCTTGAGAAACACTAGCTTTTAATGAGATAAGGAACCTGGAGTTAGGTTTAACTAATGTTTATTCTCTTTCTTGTTTTGTTTTGGGTTTTTTTTTGGGGGGGGTGATCAGGTTTAAGTGACTTGCCCAGGGTCACACAGCTAGTAAGTATCTGAGGCTGGACTTGAACTCAGGTCTTCCTGATTCCAGGGCCAGTGCTCTATCCACTACACCACCTAGTCGCCCCACTATTTATTCTCAAAGAATCCAATCTGGAAGGGACTTCAGAGAC
>CM053597.1:233254995-233276136 GCA_028646575.1 Pseudocheirus occidentalis | reverse complement strand
AGGTGGCCAAATGGGATTCCAAGTCCAGGCGTCTACTCTCAATGTCCAATGAATGTCCTTTCCCCTGCTCTGAGGAAGAAGAGGAAAGGAGAACAGAGGAGAACAGAGCACTATTCTTGTGCCTAGACCCTCATCTCCCCCACCACCAGGAGATTTCACAGGGACAGGAAAGAAGCGTGAGGGGGTCCCTCCGGGGCTCAGGACCTGCTTTAGGCCTTCCTGAAGCTCTCGAAGGGAACTGGTCAGTCTCTGATTCTCAGCCTGCAGCTCGGAGATGAGGTCTGGTGCTTCCGACTCCTTCTCCTCCATCTCCAGGGCAGAGGGGGCTGGGCTCCTGGCTCTCCGGAGCATGGTGCACTCTTCCTCCAGCCGGCTCACTTTGCACCGAAGCTGGTCTACCTGGGAGGAGAACAGGGAGGGAGAGACAATCAGATCAGGGCCCTAAGCCTCGAAGCACTTCCCACCTGTGTCTCAGCCCTTCATCTTTTAACAATCAATCCATCCAAGTATCATCAGCAACTACTGTGTGTCAGACACAGGAAAACCAAAGACAAAAGTGAGAGCAGCTTAGTTTCTGACAGAGAGGACAATACACAAAGGGAAATTAGGGCTGAGAAAGGCATTTGGGGGCTGCTTAGTTGCTGGGGGACAGCCAATCAGCAAGCCCTTTCCAGAAGCAATCGATTGATCTATCAATAAGCTTTTCTTAGCACCTACTGTGTGTCAGCCACTGGGAATACAAAGGCATAAATAAGCACCAGAGACAAGCATAGGAGCTTACACACTACATAAGGAAACCACTTGTTTATAGATAATAAAAACAAAATGTATGCAAAGTGAATGCAAATTAATTACAACTCACATTTTCTCCAGTGTTTATTGGACATTTTAAATGTCAGTGCATCAGTATGAATGGCCTCAGAGTCAGGAAGACCTGGGCTGCTCTCAGATATCTTTACTATGTGACCCTGGGCAAGTCACTGTACCTATCTGAGCCTCCATTTCCCCATCTGTAAAATGGGAGATCTGGACCCTTCTAAGCCTTTGAGATACAGAAAAACACTTTCTTTTTCAAGAACCATAGGAAATAGGTGACCCAGGAATTATTATTCCCATTTAGAGATAAATCAAGTGACCCTGGTTCAGTCACTTCATCACTGCTTGCCTCAGTTTCCTCATCTGTAAAATGTTCATCATAAAAACATCTCCTGGGGCAGCTAGGTGGCGCAGTGAATAGAGCACCAGCCCTGGAGTCAGGAGGACCTGAGTTCAAATCCGACCTCAGACACTTAACACAAAAACTAGCCGTGTGACCTTGGGCAAGTTGCTTAACCCCAACCTGCCCTCCAAAAAGAAAAAATATATATATAGTCTTAAATGCAGTAACTTATTTTTTTATCCTTAAGGTGAATAAAATAGAGACAGCAGAGTGAAATTTCAGAGTAAAATTATATTAATATATCATATTATATTAACAAATGTATTATACTAATAAAATTATATTACTATATCATAGCAATAAAAGTACATATTATATTAATAAAAGTATATTAATATAACAATATGCTATGTTAATATATTGACATATTAATATATCAATATGCTATGCTGATGTTGATGTATTAATATAAAAATATTTTTAGAGTAAAATTCTAATATTTTTTGCATTAACTGATGCACTGGTCCTTCTAGTGCTAATCCCCCGTGTGATCTTGGACATCACTTTCTCATCCGGCCTTCAGTCCCCCCACTTGGAAAATGAAGAATTGCAATCAATGATTTTTAAGGCCCCTTCTTCAGCTTTGACATTCTATGTTTTAAGGGCCCTCCCAGCCCTGAAATCCTCCCACCTTGTAGGAATCCTCCCAGATCAGGTATATTCTGCATACTAAGGTTCTTTCCAGTTGTGAGAGTCTTATGTTCTAACACTGTATAGTCTAATGTTCCTTCCAGCTGTGACCATCTCTGCTCCCTGATTCCACTCTCACAGTCGAAATAAATACTTAGCAAATGGAAAACTCAACTGAACCTTATCAGCAATTTGAAGGACCTTCCCACAAAGCCTACACACCAAAACACCCAGTTAAAAGCTAGGTAGAGTTACAGTATGTCCTTGAAAGTCAGAAAATTGCATGTAGAAAAGGCTTCCCAGAATTTCAGACTGCCACCAGAGTTGGCTGAGACTCCCACGAATAGCGCAAACCAAAGGGGCATAACCATGAAGTCCTTAGAAAAATGTCAGGTCAAGAACAGGGGCAGACAGAAGAATGCAGTCATTGTTGGCCAAAGGTCTCCATGAACTCATGGCATGGCGTCCCCTCCCACGCACGCTCCTGTCCTTACCCAGCTTCCATTCAGTGTGTGCCAGAGCCTGGTGCCCAGAGGGTGCCCAAGGTGGAAAAATAATCTTGGAAAAGAACACACCCCACAAAGCAGGCCCCAAAGGAAGATGCGCACACACACGCACATGCGCACACACACAGAGGCAGCTCATTCTTTCAGATCCCAAAGAGTTCTTAGCACTGGATATATATTAAGAAGAACAGCATTTGAATTGTGCCTCTACTTTTTCCATACTAAGTCACCTAATTTGTCTCAGCCTCAGTTTCTTAACCTTCAAAATGGGGGAATTGAAAGTAAATGGTCTGGGAAAGTCCTTTCTAACTCTATATTTACAATTCTATGACCCTATGATTTACTGTATGACCTTGGCAAGTCATCCGAGCCCCGTATTTCCTCCCCTATAAAATGAGGGTGATAGCACCTACCTCCTTGGATAGCTATAAGGAGTAAATTAAATGAAATCACATTTCTGAAGCACTTTATAAATGTTAGTTATTATTAATATTATTACAGATAAGGAACCTGAAGCTCAGAGAGGGGGAGCCTGTCCAAGATTAAAGACATCTCAAAGACCAGAGAACCAAGGGCCAGGCCCCTCCCCATAGGTAGGTCTGAAAGAAATCTTCATTTTTGCTTCCAGCTCATGAGAGATGAAAGACAAGCTGTTAGAACATGATGCCGTCCAAGCCTAGCCACACACACGCACACATGTGCAAGCACCCACACACACACACACACACACACCCCTAACCTATAGCGTGATAACAATATACACCCCTGTAGCCACCCATTGACACCCAGAGAACACAGAATTGTAGAATGTCAGAGCAGGACCCAAAGTTGGGAGAGAGGGAGATGAGCTGGGTGTTGGTTAATAGCGAAGCAGGGTAGTGAGGCCTCAGAAAGAATGCAAGGTCCTTCAGGACAGAGACTATTTTCCTTTTGCCCCTGTAACTCCAGCATCTACCACAGTGCCTGGCACACAACAGGTACTTAATAAAGGGGTTTTTTTATTCATTGACAGACTCTGACTCTCTCTAGGTTCAAGGCCACAGAATCCACGTAGGACCTGATGAATCACCTCTACTTCACCTGTGATGATCACAACCCATCTACACTCTCTGTATATAATCTGCAGCACAAACACACAAACCAAACTTCATGCAAGCTGCCTAGCACCACACGCGGAGCACGACAGTCAGCCTACAGACCCACAACAACCTCATAAACCACCACCAGGTGGACCCATGAGCTCCATTCATGCACAACTAGTATCACAGCCCAGGCCTGGGCTACAGCACAGACGGGCTACAGCACAGACGGCTCCTGGAAGCCCTTTGTGTGTGACCACTGGCAAAGAGTCAAGGAAAACACACTGGACTCCATCTCCAGGAGAGAGGTCTGGTCTAAGCCAGCTACACTCTCTCACCCCATCTGCTACATGACTCATATCAAGCCTTTGTAATAAACAAAAAAAAGTGGTGAGCAGAGGACAAGGGGAAGGAGGATGGGAAGGTCTCTACCACCTTAGAATAGCAAAGTGATCCACAGGGAGTGAGGCCCAAGACCCCACACTGAACTGCATGATGCTCTGGCCAAAGCAGTCAGCTATAGCGATGCAATCATAATGGAGAAGCAGCAGGACATATGAAGAGAGGGCTGCCTTAAAGGCAGAAAGGTCTGGGTTCAAATCCTGTTTCTGACACTAGCTATATGACTGGTCAAATCATTTTTCTCTCTGGGACTCAATTTCCTCACCTGTAAAATGAGGAGGGAGGGGTTTCAGACTCAGTGGCATCTGAGATCTCTTCCAGTTGAGATCTAGGATTTTTAGGTTCTTTATGATTTATAACAACACAGATGTTCATGCCCAAGGCAACCCTCTAAGAATATAATCTACAATTGATAAAGGAGTTTTCACTCCAAGAGTTCCCTATGCCAAAGAAATCTGGAGCAAAAACAATAAAAAATGTAACAGCCATTATTCCATTTCTGTTGGCTTTTAAGGTTTCTCGAGCCCTTTACATGTATGAACTCCTCTGACCTTCATGACCACCCAGATGTAAGTGTTGTTGTTGTCCTTATCTTACAGATGAGGAAACTGGGAGGTTAAGTGACTTGTCCAAGGTCCCTCATGCTTCATGTTAAGAGGCATGACTGGAACCCAGGTCTTCCTGATGCCAAGTACAGCACTGATCACTAAACCCCATGCAATCACATGAATTCATGCTGTACCAAATGATGTTTCCTGATGTCCTGACCTCCCTCCCTGGGCTGTTGTGAAGCTGAAATGAAATGATTTTTTTATAAAGCCCCAAGCAAACCTTAAATCAATAGATGCATATCACCCACTATTAATAATACAGCATTGTTACGGCACTTGGAGGTCTTCAAAGCACTTTACAAATTACCTCCTTTGATCCTCCCAACAACCCTGGGAGGGAGACGTTATTATCCCCATTTTACAGTTGGAGAGACTGAGGCATCCAGGGGTTAACTGACTCGTCCAGGGCCACAAAAGTAACAGGTGTCCAGGCACTAAGGACTTCATGACTCCAGGCCCAGCACTCTAACCACTGCACCACCTCAATGTTTCTATCGCCCATAGACTATAATCACTGATGTACTAATGATAGATCTATCTCTAGCATTATTTAAAAAAAAAAAAAAAGCTTGTCGCATTTGATCGATATAATAACCTGGGGAGGGCGGTGCTGCCAAAAAAATTCTCCCCATTTTGTGGATGGAGAAAATGAGGCTCAGAACAGTAAAGTCTATCCCAAGGTCACACAGCTCATCAGTGGTAGCTGGGATTCAAACTCAGATTCTCTGACCCCAAAGCCAATGTTCTCTCCATCAAAGTAGGCTGAGTATCCTAGAAGAGAAGTTTAAGGCGGGTTCTTAAGGAAGGATGGCACATGCCCAGACATCACACCCAGCCTCTGCTGACTCCCAAGAACCCCTGGCCCATACCACCAGTTGCAGGTCTCGGCTGCGCAAGACGGCTGTGTTCTTCTCCTCACTCAGCTGTGCCAAGCGCATGGCTATCATGTAGTTCTCCTCCTTGAGCCTTAGCAGCTCCAGGCTGCCCGACTCCCAGTCCTCACGGAGGCGCTGACACCGCTCCTGGGCCTGCAGCTGTTCTCCTAGCTTGCGTTCCAGCGTGGCCCGCTCCTCCTCCAGCACCCGGTTCTGAGCCTGCAGCTGCTGCTCCCTCTGTAGCTGAGCCTTGCGCTGCTCTCGAAGTCGCCTCACCTCCGTCATCAGGAACTGTGTCAGGCCTTCGGGACCCTCCTCATCTGCAAAGGGAGCAAGTGACAAGTGAGCATATCAGGCCTTGCTCCACTCTCACTCACCGTCCCCAAGGGACACTTCTACCCAGGTCCCAAGCCTGACTTAGCCCCTTAACTAGCCAGACAAATCACTCTCGCTCTCCAAATCTGTTTCCTCTTCCATTAAATGGGAAATAAAAGCATGTCAAGAGAAGCACTTTTTAGACTAGAAATCTGTATCACCATACCTATCTTGTTCAGTTGTTTCAGTTGTGTCCAACTCTTTGTGACCCCATTTGGAGTTTTCTCGGCAGAGATACTAGAGATTTCCTTCTCTAAACTCATTTTACAGATAAGGAAACTGAGGCAAACAGGGTTAAGTGACTTGCCCAGGGTCCCCCACAGCTAAGAAGTGTCTGAGGCCATATTTGAACCCAGGAAGAGGAGTCTTCTTGACTCCAGGGCCGGCCCTCCATCCACTTCTCCACACAGCTGACCCATCTATCTGGCTATCTAGATATAGATGTACAGATATATCGTGAATTGTTGCTTGTGGTCTTTTGTAGAGGATGGACAGCTGGCCTCAGAACTAGAATGCTCTGGGTTCGAGTCCCATCTCTGACACACACTGGCTATGTGACCTTGGACAAATAAGTCACATAACCTCTCAGTACTCTCTAAGATGCTGAGTTTCAGAGCAGGTGCTAACCTGCATTGCTGCATTCCCTTATCCTAGGGTTCCTTATAGCAATGAAATCACAGGTCCAGTCCCGACTATATTCCCTTATCATCTAAGTCAGTCTAATCCATTCAGGCAGGATAGCATCTGAACACTATCAAATCTATTCTTAAATCTCTCCAGGAAAAATGAACCAATTTCCCTCCTTGGAAGAGGGACTATGGGTGTGAAGGAGTACATACACTGGTAGATATGGCAGATGTGTGGGGTACTTATGCTGAACCAATTTTTTTTCTTCCCTCTCTGTTATTTATTTTTCGGGAGAGAGGTAGAGGAGGTATACATGAAGGTGACACAGAAAATAAATTATATTACTTAAAATTGATAAAGATGGAAAGGCTAGATATGCCCCTATTTCAGTGTTCACACACACACCACACAAACCACACACACATACGTTGCACACACATAACACACACACATACACCACACATACATACACACCACATAAACCACACACACACACACACACACACACACACACACACACACACACACACACACCATCCCACTCAGGACGCCCTTTCTCCTATCTGATTTACATTCTTTCTGTTGCTGAACTCAGGCGGATCTACTCTTCCAAAGGTTGAAGAGTAATAATGACCACTCACATTTGTCTACTGCTTTAAGGTTTACAAAGGGCTTTCCTCAAAATCATCCAGTGAGGCAAATGATGCAAGTGTTGTTATGCCTCTGTTACAGCTGAGGAAACAGGAGCCTAGAGAAATTATGGGAGACGGCCTCAGGGTCGCAGAGCTTATCAACAGCAGAGTCTGAACTCAACACCAGGTCCTTTGGCTCCAAATCCAACGTTCTTTCCATTATACTAAGCTTTTTTATCATCCACATGGTACAGAAGAAGAAATAGGCTAGACAAAGAAGGGGCTTATCCACCTGGTCACCTGATCCCCCTTCCCTATCTTCCTATGCCCTGATAATCCATGGAGCAGACACAGAAGGCCCTCCAGGCCTTATCTGGGATCCCTGGGATCCCTGGGATCCCCCATTGTACCTCTTCTGTACCCCCACTGTACCTCTTTTCAAAAATTCAAAGCAGCTGTTTCTACGGACTCTCTCCTGCAGAGAAGCAAAAGGCTTACTCACCCAGGATCATGGAGCAGCGCTGAGCAGGCTCCCTCCCTGTCAGCAAGGTGAAGTGTTCTGGGTAGTAGAACTCCAGGGACTCCAGAAAAGCCTCATAACCTCGTCTGCCACGACATCTCAAAATATCCATCAATCGCCCTGGGATGGAGGTGTATAAGATGAAGAGTTGTGGCTACAAACAGATGAAGTATCAGGCCTTCAAGCTAAAAGAGATCTTACAAATTATTGATCCCAACCCCTTTATTTTACAGACAGGGAAACTGAGGCCAAGAGAGGGGAATGGATCCACCTAAGGTCACACAGACTGTAAGCAGCAAAGTTGGGCTGTGGACTGGTGCTCAGGTATTCTGGCACAAACATTCATGCTTTAGGCCCAGTAGTGACCCTCGCAGAACTGCAAAAGTTCATAGAAATGTATAGCGAGAAGAAACCCTAACTTGAGGTCTTTTGGCACACTGAAAATAGCTCTAAATTTTATCATCCTTTGATTTCATTTTATAGAAGAAATAAGAGAGATGGAAGGGACCTTGTATATTAGGTACATGGCCTAGAGTCAGGAAGCCTGAATTCAAATCCCACCTCTGATACTTACTAGTTCTGTAACCTCAAGGTCATTTAATCTGTGTGCCTATAATATGGGATAATACTAGCAGCTACCTCTTAGTATTGGTGTGAGGATCCAATGAGTTAACACATGTAAAGCACTTCACAATGGGTTAAATTCTGTCTTATTACATCACTTTGGTCCATGCACCTCATTTTAAGATGAAGAAACAGACCCAGGGAAGGGAAGTCATTTACCAAAGAGTGCACAGCAGAGCTGGAATGTCTGACCTAAGTATCCTAGCTCCCAGGTTTCCACTGTATGACAACATTCACCTCCAGAAGAAAGCAAGCCTCCAACAGTACCTGCCAGGAAGCCCCCTCCCTGCTCTCTCTCCTTCAGGACAAAGGGTCCAGCCCCTCACCTGTTCGGTTGATCCTGCAGGGGAAACTGTAGGTGCTTAGCACCTCCTCTTCATCCTGCTCATCAATCACCCGACATTGGCGTAGATATGGGGTGAGCTTGGCAGGGTTAAGGGCTCGAGTCAACTTGTGTCGGATACCCTCAATCTTCTCCCATAGCTCTTCTTCCTCAGACCCCACCTCTTCCTCCACTTCAGCTGCCAAGGGGGGCCGCATGGCTGCATCCTCTGCATCTGCAGTAATGTGGGAGGAACATACAGGTGCCCTGTGGGGGTCAGGGCCTCTGAAGGCAAGGAGATGCCCACAGAGCCAAAAAGAGGAAGCAATGGGGGGATGGAACACTTCACAACAATCCTCGATTATGAGAGCCAGAAAGTCACCTTAAAACTGAGAATGTGAGAATTAGCAGGAACCTGAGAACAAAGAATGTTAGAAAGGCAGGGAGGAGCCTTAGAACATCAGGACCAGAAGACATTTAAGATTATAGAATGCAATAGGTAGAAGGGATCAAAAAATATCAGATCTAGGAGGAACCCTAGAACACAGAACATCAGAATTCGGAAGAACCTTAGAACAGAGACTGTCAGAACCAGAAGAGACTTAAGATTTTAGCGTGACAGGTAGAAGAGAATGACAGGTCTGGAGGAAATTGTAGAACATCAAAAGTCAGAGCTGGGAGAGACCTGAGAACACAGAATATCAGAACTGGGAGGGGGAGGCACCATAGAATATTACAAACAGAAAATAGCATAGATCATCAGATCTAGGAGAAACCTTAGAATACAATCTGTCAAAAATGGTAGGGGCCTTAGAACAAAGGTGTCAAACTCTCCAACCAGATTAAAATGTAATTGGGAAATGTTTAACAAAGTAAATAAGCATACAATAGAACACAGATAATGTTCGGTTTCTATTTGAACTCACACCAGTGCCTTAGAGTATATACAGAAAACTCCAAGTGGAAGGACTTTGGGGACCCAGAAAATAGAATGCCAGGACCGACAAGGACTTTGGAATACAAAACCTTACGAGTGCAAGGGATCTTACGACCCAGAACTGGTGCCTAATAGAGCTTGGAGGGACTTGAAACCTAAGTAATAGTCTTGCCTGGCTGCATCACTCACTGTCTACTCCAAGAAGCAGAGGGGGAAGGGACTGAGGCAGATGTGCAGAACGTGTCCACACCATTCCCATGCCCCTCTTCTGCAGGTACCAAACTCGGCATTTCTGAAATACTATCTGCCTTGTACGATACTCCCCCACACCAATCTTCCACAGGGTTCCTGATCTCCCTAGTGCATGGGGGAAATGGGAGGAGACGAGCCCGGCCCTACTTCTTCCTACCAGGAGTAGAAAGGGTTTGGGACTCTGGGAACCCCAGCTCAGGACCCATCCTGGGGTACCATCTCCCTGTTCCAGGGCCGGGGGGGGGCGGCGCCCACTGATCCTTCTCCCACTCTCCTCCCCCTGCACTCCAGAAACAGCTTCCTGACTCTCCCCGGGGGCAGCATCCTGTCGGCCAGAACACAGGAGTGCTGGGGAAGTGGGGTAGGGGCCCGCTGGGGAAGGAGCCAGACCTGCATGCCCACCCCAAGCAGGAGGCTGAGCTTGGATCCTCAAGTACTCTGAATAGCTCAGCTTTCCCAGCTAAGCGCCCACCCCACACCCTCAGATCAAATGTCCATCTCAGCCTGGCCGGAGCCCCGCACTCCGACAAGCTCCTGGGCGCCCTTACCCCGCATGCTGCCCGCCGGTTCCCGCCTGCTCCCACCGCCTCAGACTCCGGGGTCCCGCAGTTGGGTCGGAGAAGCCAGCTACTCGAGCCCAGCGGCTCTGCAGCTAGGGGGCTGGGCCCTGAGCTCCTCCCCTCTTCAGACCCTTGCCCCGACGGTCCCTCCCCTTTTCTCCTCCTCCCCCCCTCTCCTCTTCTTTCTCCTCCCACCCAGATTCCTAAGGTCCCATCCAACTCTAAAACTACTATCCAACGACACCTCCCCCCACTTTCTCTCACTCTCCTCTTTTCCTTCCCTCTCCTCTCCTCTCTTTCCTCCTCTTCGTTTCTCTCCTCTTTCTTCACCCTCCTTTTCTCCCTCCCTTCCCACCTCTCCTACAAGGGTAGGCCCCTCCCCAGTCCCTCCCTCTATCCCCCCCTCTTCTCCTCTTTCCTCCCCATCCTATGGACTTCTGACCCCTCTCCACCCTCCCAGAGGCCACACTCCTCCCCCAGTTTCCTGTTTCCCTCCCTTTTTTCCGAGTTCTACCCGCCCACACCTGCCCCGGCCCTCCGGCGTTCGCCCGGGCGGGCCGCACTCGGGCCCCCAAAGTCTGGGCGTCTCCTCCTCACCTCACAGCTCCTAGTCTCCTGGAATGCACCGGCAGTCCGTAGCGCGCACATACACACACACACACACACACACACACACACACAACACACAACACACACACTCGCGGTCCCAGCAGGCTTACTCGTAAACCACAGTCCCTGGCTCGACCCGGATCTTCCCCTCTCGTACCTCTCTCGGACCGGGATTTGGGGCAGCTCACTTCGCTCTCCAAGCCTCAGCCCTTTCAAGGGTGCTCCTGGCGAGAAGCCGCTGTGACCTCCTTCCCGCACGGGAAGCCCTCGGTGTCCTGGACACAGAAGGGCACTGAACCTTCCGAGCTGCCCCACGTCTAGCTGTGGCATCCCCAGCAAACCACTTCGGCTTTATGGCCTCAGTTTCCTCATCTGTTTAAAAAACGAAGAGTGTGGATGAGATGATTTCTAAGATCTCTTCTGGTTCTAATTAGGATTCTGTGACTAAGGCTTACATCACACGCGCGCGCACAGACGCGCGCGCACGACTCAAAGTCCTCTGGGGCCCAGGAATTGGACCCAGGAGTCCGTGCACCTCACCCCTAACTTTAGTCTCCTGGCTGCACCGATGCCGATTTCTCTTCTCCCTGAGTCGTCCGGGGTGGGGGAGGAGAAGGGGGGCCGTGAATTAGGCAGCATCCTGGGATAACCTTGTACAGACAGGAGAAAAGAAACCGCCACCACAAGTCCATAACCTGACGGCAGCCAGGCCGGTAGTTTCCTCATCTGTAATATGAGACTGCCCGAGGGCTCTTAACTTGCGGTCTGTGAACTTAAAAAATAAAAAAAACTACAACTGTTTCAGTATAGGATTGGTTTCCTTTGTAACCCTTTGTTTTCTCTGAAATTTAAAAACACGGCTCGGAGAAGGGGGTTCCTAAGTTTCACCAGACGGGCTGCCACAAGCACTCGAGACACAAAACGAGTGAGCTTGTGGCCTAACCGATCTCTGAGATCTCTGCTGGCCCCGCAGGTCCCTCCGGCTCTGTCTGCTCCCAGCAGCTCTAGCACGCAGACCCTCACTGAGGCAGAGAGGAATGGCAGTGAATCGAAGTCTAGGCACGCCCTCAAACCCAGTCTCAGACTCTTGCCAGGCTCTGTGTCTGCCTTAGTTTCCTCAAGTGTAAAATGGGGGTAAAAATATCACCTGTCTTCCAGGGTTGTGGTGAGGATCAAATGAAATTCTATTCCCAAGACTGTAAACTGGGCTGTAAGGCCTTTCCCAGCCCTGATATGTTCTACCCTCCCTCCAATCTCTGATAGTCTAGGTTGAAAGGCCTCTCCCAAGAGGGATATCCCCTGTTCTAAGGCCTCTCCCAGCTCTGATATCTTGTGATCTGATACTCCCAACAACCCCAAGGGATGATCAGGACAAAGGTCATCTTCCCTATTCCGTAAATGAAGAGGCTGAGATCTGGGGAATCGAAGTCCTCTGCCTAGGGAGACCCCCCTCCCTGAGTTCTTCAGTCTGCCCTGTTCCATTCATTGTATTAACTCAATCGAGTTTGAGATTTCAGTAAATCTTTCTACTCCAGAAATCTGACCAGGGCCCCATGAAGTCAGATAAAACCTAAGAAGTCAACCATCTCAGAGACTGAGAGCAGATAGAGAGGGGGAATGGAGGTCTCTGTGCCACACTGGAATAACACTGTTTCTCTGCAGTCCTGACCTGCCCAAGTAGCACTTCTGGCTAGCAGCAAAGCCACACACCTCCCACATCCCCTAATCTCCCCTTTCCCGGAACTGCAAGGGCCTGGTTACTCAAGACCTCTTACCAAAGTGAATAAGACACATGAAAAAAGTTGGCGCTGTTTACAGCAAGCAAAGAAAGGGCATTTTCAGAGCACCACTTTAGATGGGGTATACAGGGGGCCCCCACACGAACCTCTCCCATTTCTGAACTTTGAAAAACAGTATAGAGAGAGGACAGATTAGGCTGGAAAACTGGGGGAGACCTCGATTAATAAGCACTTATTAAGTACCTATTATATGCCAGGCATGGTGCCAAGTGCTGGGGATACAAAAAGAGGCAAAAGGCAGTCCCTGCCCTCAAGGAGCTTACAATCTAATGGGAGAGACCACATGTAAATAAATATAAGCAAGGCAAGCTATATACAGGATAAATAGGAAATAATTAACTGAAGAAAGGCACCAGAATTAAGAGGGGATAGGGAAGACTTTCGACAAAAGAAAGGGTTCAAAGGAAGCTGGGACTCTTATCAAACAGAGCTATCCCCTAAAATAGACTAGGTCATTTTGTAAAGTAATGATCGATCTGTCTTTGGAGGCTTTCAAGAGGAGACCAGATGATCAGATACACTGCAGAGGGAACATCCTGCCTGGAGGGGGAGGTCAAATTAGACAATGTCTAAGAGAGAAGCAAACATACCGGTACAATCTTCCACAGCTATTAGGCGGTGGGGAACTATACTTTTCAACACTCTCTACATTTATTAGCTGAAGGAGGGTCCCTTGCAACTGAGAATTCTGTAATTCCAAGATTCTTTGTTGTTGTTGTTGTTCAGTCATTTTTTCAGTCTTATCCTACTCTTTGTGACCCCATTTTGGGGTTTTCTTGGCAAAGTGGTTTGCCATTTCCTTCCGCCTTCATTTTACAGATAAGGACAAACAAGGTTAAGTGACTTGCCCAAGGTCATACAACTGAAATGGGCAGTGTCTAGGGCAAAATTTGAACTTAGAAAGATGAGTCTTCCTAACTCCAGGCCTGGCGCTCTGTCCACTTTGACACCTAGCTGACATTCTGAAATTCTAGGAATCTATAATTCTCTATAATTGTTTGATTCGGAGATTCTAGGCTACTATTTCCTTGAATGCTTCAATTAATCTAATGTGGATACCATCTGCATCTTCTAATGCTGTGTCACTTTGCGTCATGCTTTTCCATAAATCTTCCATAGGGAATCTACCTAACCGTTGTTTTTGGTTTGGGTTTGTTTTTTTGGTTTTTTTTTTTTTTCCATTATCTAAGGACAGGAGACTCTCTGTTATCTCTTGCTCTTGATAAATAACTACTTTCCCTTCTTTTTCTCATTGTGACATCTGGAGGAGAGGGTACCAGCCCCAACTCCCAGGATAGGGATCCCCCAGAGGATCCTGTGTTTAAGGTACTGGAGGGAGCCACACTACTGAAGCTATAGCTTGAGAGCCCCGCCCCCCACTGATGAATTTACTTTTAATTACCCAACCCTAGGAAACATTTAGGTTAAAAAAAATAAGGTATTTCCCAAAATGTCATGGTAAAACATCTATTTCTCCCATAAATACATACATACCCAGCAGAAGCCAGGAGAGAACATGTATGTAGATATCACAATTAGGAAAGCTCATATATCCCGATCTATCTCATTACATTTGTTTTATTGAAGCCTTCTGTTTTTTACACTAGAGTTGTTTCCAAGATATATTCCTCCAATCCCATAGTACCCTCCTATATAATACAGAAAAACAGTAAAATCCAACCAACAGAGAGAGCGTTCCCATACGACGGCCTATAAAGCATTTGGCATTTGCAGTTGCCCTACTCTGTGTCAGAGTATATAGAACATACAGGGTTCAGAACATACAGGGTTTTAAAAAGGATGAGCACCTCTGAGTTGAGAGCTGCTGGCCCCTTTACAGAGCTGCTCACCCACCTTTGGTGTCCACCTTTCACCTCTCACCTGCGCTTCCAAGACATTATAGCATTCCCAGCAGTCATACCCCAGAAGAACCATCTGAACCTAAATCAGGTTGAAGGTGACCAAAAGAACTAATCTGTTAGGTGGATGTCTACTCCAGGCACGTGAAGACTTCCCTGGCCAAATGGACCGATGAGAACAATGTGCTCTGATGGCCAAGAAAGTAGACCACATGAGCCCTATAGAGTGCTTACAGCTTGGTCAGACATCAGACATGCCAAAGTCACCATCCCAGCTGTCACCAGTCATCCTGACCTTTGTCTTGTCACTGGGCTTCAATTACTCCAGAAGATAGAGTGGGGTTGACAACTTTGTGAAACTCAATCTCATTAAATCCAGTTCACGCATGAGTCAAGGCATCACCCAGTGATGTCATTGGTCCCCTTCTCAAGGAGCAACTCTGATCACGTCAACAGCCCATTGTGTCAACTCCAAGGATTCTCTAAGGACTTATCTAAGTCCTTAGATCGAAGATCTTCCAGGATCAAATATAAAATCCTTTGTTTGACTTTTAAAATCCTTTAGAACCTCGTCCTTTCCTACCTTTCCAGTCTTACATGTATTTGCAATCCAATGACACTACTCTCTTTGCTGTTCCTTGATTACAAAGCACATCTCCCACTGATCTTCCCAAATACCTGCAGATTTGCGCCTCCTCACCTCTCCTTCCAAGCTTCCCTGCTTTCCCTCAAGCCTCAGCTTGACCATCTCCTGTAAAAAGCCTTTCCCCATCCCCTTTAATGTTAATGCTTTCCCTTTGCTGATTACCTCCAATTTATTTTACCTATATATATGTGTGTGTATGTGTATGTATATATGTATGCTCATATACATATATACATCTATACATGTATATACATAGATAGTGTTTGCACATAGTTATTTGCATCTATTTTCATGTTGTCTCCCCCACTAGCCTGTAAGTTTCTTGGGAACAGGCACTGTCTTTTGGCTTTCTTTGTACATCCAGCCCTCAGTACAGTGCCTGGCACATAGGTGCTTGTTGATTGATGCTCCCAATGGAAAAGAGGGAAATATATTTCACCATCTATTTCCTAGAAATCATATTGGTAATTACCTTCAATTTGATACCAGGTGGCTTTTGCATTCTTTCTAATCCCAGTCATTTCACATGCGACATAATGGGTGAAGAGGAAGACCTTGGTTCACATGCCTTCTCTACAACAGGAAGATAAGACACTCAACTTTCCAGTGCTCTAAACAAGGGGCGTCAAACTCAAGGCCCACAAAACCCCAACCTAGACCAGATTAAAATGTAAGTGGGAAATATTTAACAAAATAAAGATACAGTACAACAGAGATAATGTTGGCATTGCAATTTCCTACGTCAATAGGCTCCGTGGGGATCCTTATATATATATGGTTTGGTTGCCCCCCCTATCTATTTAACTTTGACCCCACTGCTCTAAGCAGTTCTCAGAGACCCTAAATAGCAGGAAAAGTGCTGACTCTCCTTGGGAGAGGAGTTTCTCTATCTGGCTTTTCCCTCCACCTGTGAAATCACAGGTACATCCCTCTCCCAATTTCCTTTTCCATCATAGTGGTTTGGCTGACTTCATTCTATATCAGTTCATACAATATCTTCCTATGTTTCTCTGAATTCTTTATGTTCATTAAAAATGAAATTTTTAATTAGTTTTATCAGTTTAAGAAGATCCTAGTGAGGAATTTTTTCTATCGATGCAAATGGGTGCCTTTTCTTTCATTTATAATCTTCGGGAATTTCCTGGGAGCACTGAAAGGTTCTGCATCGTTTACCTACATGCACAGCCAGTATGTGTTAGAGGGAAGACCTGAATGAACCCAGGCCTTCCTGGCTCAGCGGCCAGTTATCTATCTACTGTCATGTTCCTTGTCCTATAGTATCACAGTTCAATAAAAACTGACATCCTACAGGTTATGGAACCCACTCTTGTAGGGGAGCCTGCTTTGTTTCCAGTACTACATGTACTATTACAAATAGCCTGATAGGGCCTTTCTCACGGCCTCTTTGGGATACGTGTCCAGTAGCAAGATCACCGAACAGAGTGAAAGCGTATGAACAATTTAGTGACTTTTCTTAAATAACTTCAATCATTTTCCAAAACAGTGAGATCAGTTCAGCCTCCACAGAGAGTGCATTGGTGTGCCTGATTTTCCACAGCCCCACCAATATTATTTTTGTCACTTATCATCTTAGATAGAAAATGAAACCTCAAAGTTGTTATAATATATTTGCATTTCCCTTCTCATTAGTGATTTGGAGCATTTTTTTTCCTATGGTTGTTGATCATTTACAATTCTTATTTTGAAAACTGTTAACATTCTTTATCTACTTTTCTTTTGGGAAATGGTGCTGAATTTTTATATGAATTAACTCCCTGTATATCTTGGGTATCAGACTTTTAATCAAAATATCAGATAGAAAGGCTTTTCTCCACCCAGCAGTTTCTCTACTGGATTGGTTTCCCTCAGGGATATACTCTGAAATTTTCACTTTCAGGTGAGTCCCCCAGAGGAAAATTACTCTAGGATCAGGGTATTCTGTAGATCTATACTCCAAAAAGTATCACAAGACCCCACTAGTGTGCTCACCTTATCTCTCTGCTCAGAGAACATACTTCAAAGGGAAGGCATTTATTGAAATGCACAAAAGTGACAAAACATATGGCTCCCCCCAAACCTAGCACACATTCTCCAAAACATCAGTGGGAGGAGTGGAGATACATAAAGACTGCAAGTATAGACACATAAGGAACTCACACTGCCAGCACCCTAACTCTCCCCTTCCTCCTCCACGGCATGTCTTCTTTCCTCACAAGGCATGGCTCCTCTCATGGGTGACTTGTAGCTCTGGGCTTCAGGTAGAGGGAAATGGCTCTGAGATCTTGGTTTTTATTGTCTCTAATTTCTATTGCTCAGTTGACATCCTGGCCTAAAACCCCAGAATCTCAGAAAGGGAGAAAAAAATCACCAACTTTGTATTTAGGTCAATTTTTTAACTTAGGCCTCTTAGTTCCACGGTCTGGAGTACTTCCTATTACATTATTCTACCTCTACTTACTCAGAAATCAGGTGACCCTGACAAAAAGGGCAAAGAAGGAATCAAGCCCACATCTCTGATCAAAGAGCTCCCCTGGGAAGGGAGAGATATCTGCCAATTCCCAGGCTAAGACCTCCAAGGTCTCTTTCCACCCTGGGATTCTGAGAAGCCATCCCTGAGCCGGTGAATCACAGCCAACTTGTGGAGGTTCTCAGCACTCCCTCCGGGAGGGGCCATGAGACATGTGTCTCATCCTTTTACAAGAAAGGGTCTTGCCCTGAGAATCTTGCCAGCATAGTTTAGTGAAAAGAACGATGGACTGGGAAGTAAGGGTTCTGGGTTCAGATTCAATGCTACTTATTAAATGTACGACCTTGGGCAATTCGCTTAATTTCTCCATTTTCCCAGTTTCCTCATGACATCCTCCCTCAACTCTAAAGTTTATAATCATCTTATCAAAGAACAAGCTTCTCACTGTATTTAGAATCTCTATTTTTATTGTTATTATTTTATGTATCTGGAAAGAGAGATTTTCAGTCCAGCCCACACATTTAATAGAAATCTGAGTACAGACCTGATCACATAGCTTTTATGCATATGATCTTGATAGCTATTTCTGGTTTAACCTCTCTATATATTACAAAACAGGATTGAATTGATATCTATTTTTGTGTTAACCTGACAGGGCAGCTAAGTGACCCTGTGGATAAAGGGTTGGGCCAGGAGTCAGGAAGACCTGAGTTCAAATCTGGCCTCAGACATTTAGTGGCTGTGTGACCCTGGGCAAGTCACTTAACTGCTGTCTAACTCAGTTTCTTCATCTGTAAAATGAGAATCATAATAGCACCTACCTCCTGGAGGTATTGTGAGATTCAAATGAGATAATAATTGTAAAGCATTTAGCACAGAGTAGGTATTATATAAAAGTTATCTGCTATTAAGATGTATCAATAGTCTTCTGGACCCTCTAAGTGGGACCTTAACATTTGCAAATGTCTAAATAACACCTTAATTCTTGTTGTTGCATTTTGAGAATCAAATTTAGATTTATTTTCCTCACTCCTAACTTCTCTGTCTGCTAACACCCTACACAATAAAGCTTAATTTCAGTCTGAGAACCTGTTTAAAATGATTCTATAATCCTACTCCCTTCGTGGCCTCAAAATTCAATCTGATTCAATCAAGACCTCCAATTCCTTATTTTTCTCGTATATATACATATATATACATATAATAAATGCCTTTCCTTTGTTCTGGGCTAAGACTATTTGACACCTGTTTAATAACATTAATTGAGCATCACAGGGCAATCATTTCGAACACACAAATACCAAGACACCACAAAACAGACTCAATCCCACTGGTTATTTTCATGAACTTTGTTCTCTGGCTTCCTTCTAAGGTGCTACATGTCATGAATATTTTCAGATTTGTCAGGGATGTGGCTATGCCCTTCTTTCCAATAAAAGCATTCAGGCCTTCATCATCAGTTAGTTCAACAGCCGAAGGAGCACTGCCCTAATAGTTAGGAGGGAACTGGGGCCATCACTGATCATATGCTCCAAGACTCTGTTCTGAGGCGAGAAAGATATCTTACAGTCATATGTAACTGAATGCTGACTAATTTGCTGGTAACTGTGGGTAGGCATAGTTGGAAGGAAAGAAGGAAGGAAGGAAGGAAGGAAGAAAGGAAGGAAGGAAGGAAGGAAGGAAGGAAGGAAGGAAGGAAGGAAGGAAGGAAGGAAGGAAAGAAGGGAGGAAGGGGGGAAGGAGAGAAGGGAACAAGCATTTATTAAGCACCTACTATGTACTAGGCCCAATGCCAAGCACCTCACAAATATTATCTCATGTTCATCTTCACAATAATTCTGGGGATTTTGTTGTTGTTGTTCAGTCCTTTCAGTTGCGTCTGACTCTTCATGACCCCCTTTGAGGTGTTCTTGGCAAAGATACTCGAGTGGTTTGCCATTTCCTTCTCCAGTTCATTTTACAGATGAGTAAACTGAGGCAAAGAGGGTGAAGTGACTTGCCCAGGGTCAGACAACTAGACAAACCTGTCTGAGGCCAGATTTGAAACTCAGGAAGATGAGCCTTCCTGACTTCAGACCCAGCACTCTATCCACTGTGCCACCTAGCTACTTCACCATTCTTATCCACATTTTACAGCTGAGAAAACTGAGACAAGCAGAAGTCACACAATTAAGTGTGTGAAGCGGGTCTTCCTAACCCCAGGCCCAGTGTTCTCATCTTTGAGACACCTAGGTGCCTATTATAAATAGCCTAAGTACCTTTGAGAGTCAGAGATATATCGGTTGCCAGTGAATTAAGGAAAGAATGTTATGAAAGACTCAAACTTCTAATAATAATGGATTAAAGAGAAGTTAGAATTTAATTATCGATTCTAATGTGCCCTGAAACTGAACTGTTTTGAGCACTGCACCAAAGAACCATGGTCTATCTGGACAAATACGTAAGGGACACTTTAGTGGTGCTTGTCTATAATGATTCTCCCTAATGTCAGTCATCAACATTTCCATCCTCCCATTCAGAGGAATTTATGTGTGTGATCACATCCGTAGCTAATTTTCAATTCCTTTTTTTTTTTTTTTAGCCACAGCACAGAAATCTAGAAGGGTTCCAAGTATAGGTAGCATAGTGATGGCCCCTCTCCAAAGGATGAGGAACATGTCACCACACCCAGAATTCAGAGTTGTCCAAATGTTTCCCATATTATCTTTGCAGTCACAGGAACTGGGTTTAGTCCAGTATCAGTTCTGATCCTTTTTGCCTATGTGATCCTTCTTGGACAAGTCCCCGAACTTCCATTTTCTTCTAGGTAGGAGGCTGGGGTTGAACTAGATGGTCCTTCAAGTCATTTCACCTCTAAATCTATCATCTCATCACTTCCTTGGGCCTCAGCTTCCTTAACTGTAAATTAAGGGCTTGGTCCAGATGACCCCTTAGGTCCCTTCTGGCTTTCACTTGATGATTCTCTGATATGATGGCTTTCTGGTCTGAAATATTGTTGGAATAATTCTGATGATTCCATGATCTCTACAGCCAGAGTAGATAGTCCAAGGAAATCTTCTGAGTTATCTATCCACATCCATTTCAGGATCCAGGAGCTAGGCAAAAACCCTCTCTCTTATTCCTCATCTTTTGAGTGAGGCAAGGGGCCCCTGGACAAAGGCCAATAGGATCCCTAATGAAGCTCATGTTTTCTGGAAGTAAGAAGCATAAATCCAAGATGGAAGATGTTGACACTTGTGGAAAAATTTGGCTTGGTTATTTCCAGTGAGAATTGTCAATTGTCTCAGCTTGGTGACTCAGTAGCTTTAATTAGGTGGCTCAATGAATAAAGAGTCGGGAAGACCTGAGTTCAAACCTGCCTCTGGGTGATCCTGGTCAACCTAACCTCTGCCTGCCTCAGTTTCCTTATCTGTAAAATGGAAATAATAATAGCACCTACCTCCTAGGGTTCTTGTAAGGATCAAACGAGATAATAATTAATGAGTGATTAATGAATGTCTCTTTGTAAAGCCAATCAGCAGTAGATTCCTGAGAGAATGCTACTGTGAACAGCTTTTAAGATTCGGATTACACAGTATTAGTGAACACTC
>CM053597.1:233229476-233254495 GCA_028646575.1 Pseudocheirus occidentalis | reverse complement strand
ATTTAATAGGAAGGGATGATACTTTAAAAGGTGAAATTTAGAGGTGGGAGAGGAATAGTATGAGAAGAAACAGGGAGAGACAGAATGGGGTTAATTCTCTCATATAGAAGAAGCAAGGGATAACTGTTACAATGGAGGGAAAGAACAGGAAGGCAAAAGGGAAAGGGTCAACCTTACTCTCATTGAATTTGGCTTAGGGAAGGAATGACATAAACTCTAAACTGGGTATCTTGCCACACAGGAGAGTAGGGGGGATGGGGATGAGAGGTGGGATGATGAAGGGGAGGGCAAGGTGCGGGGGAGGGTTGCTGGAAGCACACACTTCTATAAAGGAATAAGGGCAGAGTAGAGAATAGAACAAGGAGGGGCAGGATGGGAAGGAAGGACATATAATCAATCTTTCACAATATGTCCATTGTGGAGATGTTCTGCGTAACTACACATGTAGGACCTGTATTGAATTGCTTGTCTTTCCAGTAGGGGTGGGTGACAAGAGAGGAAGGGAAAGAATCTAGAATTTATATATACATACATGCATACATACATACATACATACATATATACACACATAAAGAAAAAAGATCTATGCCATTCAGAACGCTATTTCTTATCCAAAACTATATAACCCCTCACAACGCTTTCTAGGCTCCTGCTCACGGTGTCATTTTTCCATTCCATGAATCACCAAGAGCGAATAGAGGTCATCTGGTTTAACTAGTCTTCAGTGACTCTTGGTCACACCTCAGGGAGAAAGTATAACTGCCTATTGTTTGTGCTAAGTCAACATACAGTAGCATCACTAGGGAGTCACCAGACAGTCTAACTCATCTCTTTTTCCTTTGTAATCGTTACTTATCAGTCACTTATAGATGGCTTCTATGGACCCTCATTGCCTATTGAATCGTCTCCACTAAATATGCCTAAAAATCATTATGTCCAACAAAACTCATGACCTCTCTCTATTTTCCCATTTCTGTGGATGGCAACACAGTCCTTCCAGGCACCCAAGTACAAAACCCCAGAGTCACCCTCCACCCTCCACTATTCTCACCTACCCTCATAGATATTCTCCAGATATTCTCACATATCTAGTCAGTTGCCAAGAAGCTCCTCCGCTTCTTCTCTCCCCCAACATGACTGCTGCACTCATCTCTTCTCTGCTGGACTACTGCAAGCCTCCCTGCAATTCTGCAGTCTGCCTTCTCCAATCCATGTTCTACTCAACTGAAAAATGACTTTAAGAGAGATTCCCATTCTTTCCTTCCACCATTTTTCATGGGGGTCTTAAAACACAGCAGAGTCTCATCCAAGGGAGCACAGGCCTGACATACTCTTCTTCTAACTGACTCAGTACTACTACTGTTAGCAGGCATGGGGATAACTCAATATTGACCTCAGAAATGAATGAATGAATGAAAAAGCATTTATTAAGCAAAATTAAACATAGTTCTGAATTTTGTCTACAATATTCCTGAGAGTTTTCATATCAGGGTTGCTCTTTCAGAAGGTGACTAGTATTGTCACTTTGCCCTCTGGTTCCAGGAGATGTATAGGCAGTTTTCTTTCATGATTTCTTAAAATATGATATCTAGGGGCCTCTTTTTTTCTTGATCATGAGTTTCAGGTAATCCAGTAATTCTTAAATGATCTTTTCATCTGTTTTGGTAAGTTGGATGTTGCTGACCTTATTTTTTCTTCTATTTTTTCAGTCATTTGACTTTTTTTCAACATTTCTTGTCTCATTTAGTGAAGACTAACTTAGAAGGTGTCTGTGACTTGACTGTGGTTTTATATATCTTGTGCTAAGCTGTTCATCCTGTCTTCAAATCTTTCCTCTAAAACTATCATTTTATTTCCAATTCTTCCTTCTGGTGCTCTTCTTTCATTTGCAAAATCATTTTAAACTCCTACTTCTGGTAGATTCTAGATGAATTTGTGTCTAAGCTATGTTGATTATTTTGTTTATAGATTTTTTAAGTCATTCTCTTCAGGGTATATGTCTTGGGCATCCTTTTCATCATAACAACTTCTTATGATAGGGGATAAGCAGGAAAGGAGGAAGGAGGGAGGAAGGGAGGAAGGAAGGAAGGAGGGAAGGAAGGAAGGAAGGAAGGAAGGAAGGAAGGAAGGAAGGAAGGAAGGAAGGAAGGAAGGAATGGAATGGAATGGAATGGAATGGAATGGAATGGAATGGAATGGAAGGAATAGAAGGAAGGAAGGATGAGGGAGTTGAATGATTTACCCAAGGTCACATAAGCAGTACTTAGTAGAGTCAGTATTCAAACCCAGGTCTCCAGACTCCAAATCCATACTTTCCACTGCCACCCAAATGCCAGCTTCTTTCACTCCTCAGTGTCACATTCTTCCATCCCAGTCTCCTGACACAAATCTGAATTTCCCTTAGCTTTTCCAAATGCTTGGTTGGATTTTTTTGTTTCTTTCTAAGTCCTCTTTCTTTCCAGGATTCCAAATCCAGGAACATCTCATTCTTTCTGATAATCAGAATAATTTCTGTCTGTTCCTGGGTTATCTGATGGTGTTGAGGATGAAAGGGGTGGGGCATGGAGGTCACCCAGCTGGGGAGGTGAGTGTGTTAAACAGTGCTTAAGTAGGGAGGTGTGGTTGGAGCCCCCAAAGCCCACCATCAATGGGGATCCCAACATCTTCTGATTGGTTGAGAGCAAGCCAGAGATTGACATATAGACAAAAAAAGTCACCTCATCTGGAGCACCAAGGTAGGCCAATCTTACACTCCAGAGTTGGGCAAGGGGAGCATTCTAACAGAAGGATGGCATCCTCCTATAGGCAGGAGTCAAACAGGAAAGGGACAGAGGGACATAGTGGCTTAAGGACCAAACCAAGTCTGGAGGCAGGTCAGCCACCTGCTAGTCAGTGCATGTCTCTGATCCTGTTTCATCATCTATCACATGGAGCTGCTAACAAAGTTTTCATTTGCTCTTTGTTAACCTCAAAGTGTTACTGAAATGTGAGCCATCCTAACAAGCAGGAATCATGGTAGGGGAAATGCTAATCAGACAAGATGGCTTAGAAAGTGCCCTAAGAAAAAGGTCAGCCCTTGGAGGGAAGGAGTTGTTTTGATGTTTGGGACACCAGCCCCCTCACAAGTGTATGGCACGGGTCGGGGTTTATTTAATGCAGGTTGGATTGCACTGGATTGTGAAGAATTCTCTGGAGGACTTTCTTGATTCAATGAGCCTTACTTCTATACTTCCCTTTGTTCTTTTTTGCCTTGTAAATAAATGCCTTAGGACAGGCATGCTGATGTCTGGGGTGTGCAGTAGGAGACAAAAGAAGGGAAGAGGAGAAGGGAGTTGGAATATATAGAGATGGTAGAAGTAGGATGATGGAATCAAATGAGAAATAGGATAGAACTTGATGGAAGTGGGATGGCAATGGGACAGCAGCAGAATGATGAAAAGGTGGGAATGAGATGGCAGCTAAATGGAGGCAGGATGGCAGCAAGATGAAAATGGGATGGTAACTGGATGGAAGTGGGATGGCAATGAGATGGCAGGAAGATGCAGCAGAAAGACAGGAAGAGGGAGATTTAGGCCCAGGACCACATCTCAGTGGAGCAGAATACTGAGCTTTATAGCTAATTCAGCTGCAGGGGGTTCAGACTGGAGCCCAGCACAGAGGAAAGAAAATCCTGGCTCAGGGACAATGGTTTCTCAAGTCATTTCTCTAGAAAAAAAAACACACCCCCTCCCTTCAAGGTGCTCCCATCCAGTCAGCCTTCCATACTCTGCCCAAGTAATCTCCCTAATGCACTGCTATCATTTGTTACTCCTGTACTGACCAGTTAAAAAAAAAATCTAAACTCATTCACACACACACACACACACATTAAATATATACACATATGTTTTAAAATCTCTAAGTCAGGTCCTGATCAGTTCAAATAACAAACCTTCCAAATGGTCTCATATATTTGAATTTGCACCATTCAAGGTCATAACTAAGCTAACTATGGTAACTGGTTCCAGCCCAATGGAAATATGCAGCATGAATCCCAATAATGGAGCTACTTCAGGGAGATTCACTCATCACACCCATCAGGAACTAGCCATATGTGCATTTATAAATTGCATCCATGTCATATAATATGTACATTATAAAAACATACACAAAATAAGCTTAGAAAAAAGAACCCATGATTAGACAATATTTGAAAATATTTCAATTTTATTTTATGCAATAAGACAAAAGGCAATTTTGCTCTCAGTAAAGATTAGTATATTAATAATATTGTTAGTGAGAGAAGTGGGATTGAATACGATGGATTTTTTTTAAAAGCTTGATTTAATTTTTTGTGAAACAGCAATTTGAAGGCCTGCTTGTAAGCTCAGGTTTGGTTTGGGTTTGGTTTTTTGTTTGTTTGGTTGGTTTTTGGAGGGGGAGGTTTTGACAGTGTGGGAAGAGGGATTGCTAGTTGGTTTTACTGGCTGTCATGGCTGAAAAGATGATTTCCAAAGCTACCTAGAGCCAAATAAAAGGAATACATTATAGACTTATTAAATCATGATATTCATTTTCCAATCCAATCCACCAATTATGCAAAGGTTTTGGTTGAAATTCAGTTATTAAATTTCTACCTTTTCTAATACATATGTGTGGGGAGATGGGGGGTTGGGGAGAAATGGCTTCTGGAGAAAAGAGAACAGTGCTATACCAGTGCAGATGGCAAGAGGCACTGGTTTCCTGGTGAAGGGTAGCCTTCTTTGTTGTTTCCAAGCTCTCTAATGGATTGAGGCTGAGTTGCAGATGTGAGAGTGCTGCACGTGGCTACCTGAATGCCCCTCACCTTGCACTGCCTGCTGCCTGCTAAGAGGCTTTGCCCACATCAGTCCTTCCCCAGCCTTCCTCATTCTTCTGGTGGACAGTGAGGGGAAGAGCTTGTGCACCCCAGTACTGACCTCAGTCTGGGGATAAATGAGCTGGACTAACAGGAAGGAGGATAGGAGCATTGAGAGCCAATCAGAAATAATAATTCCTGCCCACCTGCTCACCTGCTGCCTGCCTGTCCACCAGCTGACAGCAAACAATCCAGGCAGAGTAGACACTGTGCACAAGCAAGGAGAAGAGTCTCTGAGGAAGGCTGCAACTGTGTTGCTCCTCTCAGCCCTAATACCTTCTTGGACATAGGACATAAGTACATTGGATCACTTCGAACACTCTCTGGGCTGCTCACACTGCATTTTGGGAATACTCAACCTAGAGAATAAAGTATCCATGACCAACTGCAGGATCCCAGGACCTCTATAGGGTGATTCCAAAACACAGAAATCTGCTCATAAATGTTTAATAACCAGCTTTCCGTGGAAGAGGGGGAAAAGTACCTACAATAAGCCCTTACTTTTAGTGGGCATTATTCCCATTTTCCCCATCACTTTCTTTAGTCTAGATAACAACCAAAACTATAAACCAAGGCCTGATTTGTAGCATTTGCTGATTTCTGAGGTGTCAATGCTCACTCTAGTCATGGCATTTCCCACTGGTTCTCCACAACCCTGGTCCAACCCAGAGAGTCAGCCTTCTATGCTCTTTTCCCCTTCACACACTTTTTGTTGCAGCCAGTCTACAAGTTCCTTGAGATCAGAGTTGGGGATCATTTTTGCCTTTGTAGCCCAGACCTCAGCAGATTCCCTGGCACATAGGCACTAAATTAGGGCTTATTACCTGACCTACCTTCCTGCCCCATTGTCATCCTGCTCTAAGCCTTTCAAAGAGTGCTCCATCCCTGGGAGTTCACCCCTCCTCTGTCTCCAACTCCTTATGTCCTTTTCTTCTTCTTAATGCCAATGCAGATGCCACCTCCTCTGGGAAGTCTCCTCTGATACCATCTGCAGCTGAATCCAACAGCTGAAGGAGTCCTCTCCCTCTTTCAACTTCCCTAGGGTATTTTGTTTTGTTCTTAATGAATTGATTAAATTTATTTCCATTTAATAAAAAATCTTTTTTTCCCTAACTCTCACCTCCCTTGTCTGTGGGAGAAAATAAGAAAATGAGCCCTTCTAATGAATATGCGTGATCAAGCAGAATAAATCATGATGTAAGTCAAGTTCAAAAATGCATTTGTCTCTTTCTGCATGACAGGTCCATCTTTTCTCTATCAGGTGTTGCTTTGTCACCAGTGTTGGTCATTGCATTGATCAGACAGAAATTGTTCTCCTGGTCCTGCTTGTTTCCCTCTTCATCAGTTTAGACAGGTCCTCCCAAGTTTCTCTGAGGTTGTCTCCATTACAATCAGCTTTGCAGCAGACTTCATAGTTTACATTCTGCACTCCCCTCTTCTGCCAACAGCCATCACTGGCTGTGCTTAATGAATCATGATGTTCATTTCTCAATCCCATCTACCAATTATGCAAATTACCGCAAGGACAATGACTGGGCATTCTCTTCCTGTGTCCAAGCCCAAGACCTTACACATAGGAATGGGCTTGATAAGTGCCTGTTAAGGGTAAGCTCCTTGAGGGTAGGGATGGTTTCATTTTTGTCTTTGTATCTCCAGCTTCTAGAACAAGGGACAGTGCGAAGTGGGACGGAATCACAGACCTAGGTTCAAATTCTACCTTTGACACATACTGAGTTTGTGACCCAGGCAATTCATGTAACCTTGAGTGCTTTGAAAGCAACCCTCTAAGCCCATAAGGTTCAGAAAAGATGCCCACCTGCTTTGTGGAGGGACTTTCCTCACCTGAGAGTTTTCTATATCAATAGAAGCACAGCTCCGGCTCCTATACACTATGTAACGCTGAGAACTTGGCATATAGTAGGTACTTAGTAAAGGTTGAATGATTGGCTTGAATTAGAAAGCGAAGGTTCTCTGAAGAACCCACACCTGGGCTATGGTGAATTTTTTTTTTTACCAGATTAATACAGATCATTAAGCTCTGGCTCTGGCCAGGAGACCCTACCCATCTTTCCCCTTGCCTACCCTACACCTCTTTCTTTGACTGTTCTTTCTTTTACCTGGTGTTATTTTTGTTCCACCCCCTTAGAGGAAACCAGCTGGCACTAAGGAGATCACTGAAAATCATTTCTGGTCTGAGCAGAAGGAGCACAATCAGTCAGTGGGAGTGATCTTGAGTCAATCCTTACCTCCTCTCTGTGCCTCAATTTCCTCATCTGTAAAAAAGGTGGATGGGCTTTAAAACATAGGTTGAGACTAGAAATGGTCCTTAGAAGGCTTTTAATTAAACTTCCTCCTTTTACAGAGACTGACACTGAGGCCCACAAAGGGGCAGGTAGTGGAACTGAGATTAGAATCCAAGACTTTGGGTTCCCAAGTCAATACTTTTCCCACTTTGCTATGCTCCCTCTTTAAGGAAAGAAGGAAGGATTTAGGAAAAACTGACTTCAAACCCACCCCCATGCACTTAGGAGCTGTGTGACCCTGGACAAGTCACTTAATCTCTGGCTGCCTTGGTTTCCTCAATCATAAATGGGAATAACAACACCTACCTCCCTGGACAGTCTGAGGATTAAATGAGACAGTATCTGTGAAGTGCTTAGCACAGGGCTGGGCACACAGCAGATGCTTAATAAATGTTTGTTCTCCTCCCAGATAAGGGCCCTTCCATCTGTAGTTTTAAGGAATAACGGAAAGAAACAGACCTCGAGTCAGGAGAGCTGGATCCCAGTCCTGCTTGGGCCCCGGACTCCTTGGGTGACCTTGGGCAACTTGGATTATTCTCCGTGCCCAGAGGGTGTCTGGTGGCCAAGGGCACTGGGATTTTGGGCTCCAGGAAGAGAAACTCCTATCGATCTTTAACTGTGGAAGCCAGACTGGCCCTACTTCTCCAGGAAGGAGGGATTCCCAGACACTCAGCCTAGTCCTGCTGTGCCCTCTCCTGGTTATGGGGAAAAGAAGCTGCTCACAGCTGATTTCATCTCTCTGCTCTCCTACACCCAGCATCCAAGCAAGGGCCTGCTTCGAAATACGGAAGCTCACCACCCTCTGAGCCAGCCTGCCTCTGGGCCTCAGTGAGGTCTCCTGTAAAGAGTGGGAATAATGCCAAAGTGCTCTCTCCTACCTCTGATGTTCCCTGCAAAGTTCCTTCTAGACCTGACATTCCCTGTTCTAAACTCCCTCCCAGCCCTGACATCCTCTGTTTTAAGCTCCCTCCCAGCCCTAACATTCCCTGTTCTAAGATCCCTTCTAGCTCAGGATCTTGTGAGCCTAGGCTTCCATGGAACAATCCATACTTGGCACTCTGGGTGATGAAAAGAAGGGAAGCAGATTTCAGCTTTCCACATCCCTCCAAAGTATCCAGTGGAAAGATGACTAGATTTTGAGAGGCAGAGGACCTGAGTGAGAATCCTGACCCTCTGCTACTTTGGTTGGGTCTGGGATGGTAAGAGTGCACTGGGTCTGTGGTCCATTTATGAGAAATTGAGAGGGGCACCTGTTTGGATATTTCTGTCCTTACCAGAAATAAGTGACTTGTCTAGGGTCACTCAGCCAGGATGCTATCTGACCAAGAGAACCCCAAGTCTTCCAGACTCCAAAGCCAACTCTCCCTCCTGTGGTCAGACTGTATGATTACCACTCTAATTACTCTCATTCCTATCATCCTCTAAGGAAAAACTCCCAGAGAAGAACTCCATACAGCACCTGAAGGCTTGCAAACCCAATCAAGTGCATTCTACGAATGCAATGATAACCATTTCACAGAAGAAATGAAAACACAAAGAGGCCAAAGGACTTGTCCATGACTAGAAGTATCTAAGGTAGAATTGGAACACAGGCCTCTCGATTCTAAGTCCAGAGCTAACATGACAATGATGATTTTTAAATGATAATAATAACTAGCATTTCTATGCCACCTTAAGGTTACACATATTCACTCATTGCATCATCACAACAACCCTATCAGAGAGAAGTTGTTATCCCCATTTTACAGAAGTACAACCTGAGACTGGGAGAAGTTATGTGATTTTCCTTGGGTCATATACCTGAGAAAGCATTCAAGGTAGGATTTGAATTCAAGTCTTCCTGACTGTTAGCTCATTGCCCTCTCCACCACATGCAAGAATATGTAACTGAAGGTATCAAACTAACTAGACAGACAGACAGATAGATGGATGGGTGGATGAATAGATGGATGAATGAATGAATGAGTGGATGGACAGACACAGTGGATGGATGGATGGACAGATGGATGATTGGATGGATGATGGATGGATGATGGATGGATGAATAGATTGAGGGATGGATGGAGGGAGAGAGGGGTGGATAAATGAATAGATAGATAGATAGATAGATAGATAGATAGATAGATAGATGAGTGGATGGATGCATGGATGGATGCATGGATGCATGGATGATGGATGGATGAATGAATGAATGAATGAGCAAATGAATAAATAAATGAGTTGTAACTATCACCGAGGGATCCCCCTAGTCTATCTCTGTCACTAATTGTATATCTTAGGCTAAGTCAGTTTAATTCTCTGGAGGTTCATTCCCTCATCTGAGGGATGGGGGAAGGAGGGCCTGAATACTCATAGGATTTACAATCAGAAGAAGTCATTTAATACAAACCCCTCATTTTATAGCTGAAGAAACTGAAGCTCAGAGAGGGAGTGATTTGCCCAGGGTCACACAGCAAAGTCTTGTGCTCTCTAATAAGACTATAAAAGTAGGTTGAAGTCTACTTGTAGAGGAATCTTGAATGTCAGAGTGAAAGGTTAGGACTTTACCCTATAGGCAATGGGGAGCCATTCAGGAAGGGAGTGGCTTGGCCAGAGCTTTGTTTTAGGAGGATTGATTAGTTCATATGAACAAATGGCCAGGAAATCAGTGGGGATGGAAGCTCACCATGGGCATTATCATGGTTTCAAGGGTGTTCCTGTCAGGTTTTAGCTCCGTTTGATGGCCCCACCTTTCCTCTCCCCAATCTGGCTGTTTCATATTTCATGTGACATTTCCTGAAAAAGAAGAAAAAACAAAAACCAAGACTGAAATTGATGCAAAGTTATGAACGTCAAGGAGATGCCTGGCAACCAATGGGAGCTTAGGTCAGATTAAGGTAATGGATTTTTATCATCTGGGATCTACACCTCAAAGGCCATCTGAGACAACACCTTCAGTTTGCAAAGGAGGAGGAGCCAGAGACCTAGGGAGGAGACTCAACCCAGGTCTCACGAGAGTAACCACCAAAGCTGCTGACTGTGTCTCTGGACTCTTCTCTGGGCCTTTCTGTGAAGGCACAATGAGAAGAACCATCCTATATCAGGGTGAGACAAAGCATCATGGCACCCAGAGGATTTGGGTTCAAATTCTGCCTCTGCCCTTTACTACCATTGTGACCCTTAATCTCTCTGTACCTCAGTTTCCTCATCTGTAAAATGAAACTGTTGAACTGCATGACATCTAAGACATCCTCTGACTCTAAATAGATGATCTATATATTACCTCAGAGGTGATTCATCATATCCCAAGCAGGAGCAAGAGTCCTTTACACAACATTCTTGAAAAGTCACCATTCATCCCTCACTTGAACACCACTACCAAGTGTGAACTCACTCCCTCCTGAAGTAGACCATTCTAATTCCTAATACATTGAATCATTAGGAAGCTTCACAGAATCTCAGAGTTGACAGGGACCCCAATCTGTGCCTGAGCAAGGGTGCCTTCCATGGCATCCCCAAATAGCAGCCAAACCTCTTCTAATTAAAGAGCTCCAGTGACAGAGTCCATTCCACCTTGGACAGCTCTAATGGCCCTCAAGTTCTTCCTCAGCTTGAGCTGATATTGCTATTCTTGTGTAGCTTCCAGCTGGGGATTCTAGACCTAGAGTTTCCTTTAAGGAGTTCATAGACAAAGCAGAGACAAAAGATTCCCAGTCATGACAGAGAATAGTACCAAACAATAGAGGATCCTGACTGTGCCTCTATACCCCAGGAAACCTCCCAAAATAAGCCAAAAAAAAAAAAAAGAAATAAGTGATTACAGAATAACAGCAGTCTTCAAAAGAATTGCAAACTCTAAATGAACATAGGAAAAAGTTCTGAATCCCTATTAATAAGAGAAATGCAAATTAAAACAACCATGAATTTTCTCAACACTCCACACGAACCAGCAAAGATGACTAAACATAAAATGCAATTTGTTCATCCTGGAGGGGCATGGAAAGACAGGCATGCTAATACATTGTTGGTGGCACAACAAAGTGATATAATGATTGTGGATATCAGTTTGGAATAAAGCAAATAAAGTTATTAAATGGTCCCTACTTTTTCATCTAGTGGTCCTGCTATATGGGCATAGGACATTTCAAGGATATCAAGGGCAGAAATGAAAGGCCAATTTATACCAAAATAATCACAGCAACACTCTGCATGGTAGCAATGAATGGGACACAAAATGGATGCCCATTGACTGGGGAATGGTTGAAATCCATGGGCAGTATGTGAATCCCATTTGATATTATTGTGCAGTTAGAAATAGCAAATACAAAGAATTCAGAGAAACACGAGAAGATGGTTGTTCAGTCATTTGAGTCATGTCTGACTCTTTGTGACCTCATTTGGGGTTTTCTTGGCAGAGATAATGGAGTGGTTTGCCATTTCCTTCTCCAGTTCATTTTACAAATGAGAAAACTGAGGCAAACAGGCTTGAATGACTTGCCCAGGTCAGCTAGTAAATGTCCAAAATCGGACTGAACTCAGACTCATCTTCCTGACTCCAGGTCAGTGCTCTAGCCATTGTGCCACACAGCTACCTCGTGAGAAAAGTAATTTAAAACAATGCAGAGCAAAAGTGACAGTCAACCTTTCCACATATATTTGTTAAGCCTCTGTGTGCAAGGCACTTTGCTAAGAAGGGCCTGAGTAGATAGGGTGCTAATGGATAGAGCGCTCGGTCTGGGGTCAGAAAGACCGGAGTTCAAATTTGACCTTGGACACTTACTAGCTGTGTGATCCTGGGCAAATCACTGAAACTCCGTCTGCCTCAGTTTTTGCATCTGTAAAATGGAGACAATAATAATAAGACCTACTTCCCAGGGTTGTTGCCAGGATCAAATGAGATAATATTTGTAAGGCACACAGCACAGCTCCTATCACATAATAGACACTTAAATGCTCAGTCCCTCTTTCCCTCCCAATAGACACAAGGAAGACAACATTCCAGGCTGACAGATCACTCAAAGGAAGTCTAACCCCCCAAGGATGTTAGCAGCAAAAGTTTGGAAGAGCTGATAATGAAACAAACCTTTGAGGTTTGTTTGAGGCTTGAGGCTCAGAGAGAAGGTTGACAACTCTGTCAGGCACTGATACTCACTGCTGTTGCTGAATTGTTTCTCCTTATCAGAAAGAATTCACTGAGTTGGTAAGTTCCCAGAAATGACTGTGGTATAAAGACAAAAGGTAGCAATAAAGCGTATTTCTTTTGAAGATGCAAGCAAAGCCTCTGTGGGGTGATAGCCACTCTTGATAACAATCACATATAAATCTCACTCCCCTTCAGAAGAATCCCAGCAGGGACCTGACTATCCATAAGACACATCAGAGTCTGATTACAGCAGCCCAGGTCTCAAGCTGTGAGGAATCTCAGAATCATCTGATCCAACTAGACTGGATAACTCCCTCCCTTGTGAAGTGGGTCCTTCTAACTCCTGATAGCTTAAATTATTGGAAAAAGTCTTCAAAAAATCTCAGAGTAGAAAAAGGAACCCAGAGGTCATTGAATCCAATGTCCTTCATTTTACAGAGGTTCAGAGAAGTCAAAGGATTTACTCATGATCAAACTAGTAGGAATGGGCAGATCCAAGATTTAAGCTCAGTTGGACTCCAGATTCTACACTCTTTCCTCTGTTCTGTGTGGATTCTGGCCTTCTTGGTCTTCCACATATGGGGCATCTCTTTTCATTCTCTGTGCCTTTACATTGGAAGTCCCCCAATCCTAGAATGATGTCCCTCTTCATCTCTACGTTTTGTGCTCTGTCATTCCAGTCATATGTGTGACTCCATTTGGGGTTTTCTTGCAGAGATATTGGAGTGGTTTGCCATTTCCTTCTCCAGCTCATTTTATGGATGAGGAAACTGAGGCAAACAGGGTGAAGTGACTTGCCCAGGGTGACCCAGCTACTAAGTATCTGAGGTCACATTTGAACTCAGGAAGATAAGTCTTCCTGATTCCATGCCAGGCACTCTATCCACTATGGCGCCACCTAGCTGCCCTGATTATGTCTTCTGATACCCTCTATGTCTTAAAATCACTGCCTTCAAGATTCAGCTCCATCACTATCTTCTCCATGGTATCATTCTTGGTTCCCCCCAGCTGCTAGTACCAACCTCCCCAAATCACTTTGTGTCTATTTTGCATTCATCGATCTACTGATCGTCTGATTGGTCCATTTATCTATCGATCTATCCACTTATTTTTCTATCTGTTCCAACTCTCTCCTTGTAGGGAAGTTACTTGCCCAAGGTCACTAACCTCAGGTCTCCTGACTCCTCAACCAAAGTGACAGGTTCATCAGGGTGAGCAAGAGAAACCAGTCCAACAAAGCTCTATATTTGGCACATCTGTCTTCAACTCAGGTCAGACAAATATACATAAGTAAACATTATGTGCCAGGTGTACCATACCAGATAATGGCAACACAAGGACAAAAATGAAACCATTGTCTTGGGGGATAAGAACATGTGTGCAGGTAAATAATACCAGATCCTTTAAGGAGAGGGACAAAGAGAGAGAGACAGAAAGACACAGGGAAAGATAGAGACAGAGAGAGAGAGAGAGAGAAAGAGAAAGAGAGAGAGAGAGAAAGAGAGACAGAGAGAGAGAGAGAGAGAGAGAGAGAGAGAGAGAGAGAGAGAGAGAGAGAGAGAGAAAGAGAGCCAAGGAGAGTCCATTACAGGAAAGGATGACACCTTATAACCTTATGCAAATGCCTGGAGGCCAGAGATGAAAGTTGAGTTCATGGACAAGTAAGCAAGCCAGTTTGGCTGGAATGTAATTGCCTAAGGGGAAAATGTATGAGATAAGACTGGAAAGGTGGGTTAGAGCCAAACTGTAAAGAAGGGCTTACTGAGGAATTTGGGTTTGTTTTTTTTTTTTCCCCGAGAGGTACTAGGGAGTCACTGAACACTTCTATGGCAGCTTGGTGGTGCTTCAGTGGATAGATTGAATTCTGCCTTTGTTCAAATCTGACCTGAGATACTTAGTAGTTGTGTGACCCTGGCCAAGTCACTTCACCCTGTTTGCCTCAGTTTCCTCAATTGTAAAATGAGCTGGAGAAGCAAGTGGCAAACCACTCTAGTATCTCTGCAATAAAACCCCAAATAGGGGTCACGAAGAGTTAGACACAACTGAACAACACTTTTAAGAAGGGTATTTACATGGTCAGATTGCTTTGATAGTTATGCCGAGGATATATTAGAAAAACAGAGGCTTGAAAGCAGGTAGACTAATTAGGAGGTTGTAATTTGGGGAGTTTTTTGTTTTATTTTTCTCAACAGAAATGTTTTTCTTTTGTTAGCAAGTGAGAATACATTTGCCTTTTAAAAACATGAATTTCATAATTCATGCATTTTTGTAACAGAATTAGACTGTACAATTCATTGTATCAAACTAAATCAGTGTTTGGAGGCAACATAGTGCAACGGAGAAAGACTGGGAGTCTGGAGGACCTGGGTTCAAATCCTGCATTATACTCTCAGAAACTGTATAAGGCTCAGCGAGTCACTTCACCTTGCCATGTCTGAGTCTCCTTGTGAAACAAGGGAGTTAGGCTCACTGGCCTCCATAACTTAGGAGTGTAAGAATCTGGGCTTAGTAGTAATGAAAATAGCGACTCACTGTGGGGAAAAGATGGGAGGGGATGCAAGAGATATTATGGAGATACTCTGGACAAGACTTGGCAACTGACTCTGAAAAGCAGGGGAAGAGGTGAGGATGTCTGTGAGGTTGCAAGCCTGGGGCACTGGAAGGACTGTGGGATTCTCAATAGAAAGAGGGGTATTAGGAGGAGGGAAGGCTTAAGAGAGGAAACATTGAATTCAGCTTTGGACTTGCTGAATTTGAGATACCTACAGGACGTCCAATGGAGTTGGTCCTGCAGGCAACCAGTGACTCAGGTCTGACGCTAAGGAGAAAGATTTGCGTTAGATACCTAGATGTGGTTATCTGGGCAGAGCAGGGCACTCACGAACCTGGGCTGAGCTGGAGGAAATCTTTATCATGTAAATGTGCTAATTGGGTCTACTCTGGTCCTCACAACCACAAAGCAATACTTTGACTCAGCCCTAAATGATTCTCTATCGTAACCCCTACCTCCTCAAGCTTCCCACTCCTCCCCTTTCTCTCACTTTCACAGCTGAGAGCCCTGATTCAGACTTAACAGAGAAGATTGAGACCCTTCCCCTTGACGTCCATCTCTCTTCTTCCTTTCTCTATATCTCAAAAAATCCTGACATCACCCTTACTCCTCTACTCAGGAAAGAAGCAAAATGGGAGGGGCATCCCAAAACCTATGTTCTCTCTTGCTTAGGCAGACCACATGTCTTAACTACCCTGTATTCATACCAGCTCCTTGCCCCATCCCTCCAAAGAGATGCTTGAAGGATCCTGACTCAGTCAGCAAATGGGAAGAGACAGAGGGTAAAGCTACTTACTTCTTTTTAGCATTCACTGAGTCAGTAGTTTTTACTGTTTATTATTCCTTCATTTCTAATCCCCAAGACCTTTTAGTATTGAGACATATATATTCTTGGAAGTCACCAGGCAACCCTAACACATGCTCTGTGAGAGCCAACTCATGCTATATTTATAGCACAGTCATCTCCCCTATTAGAAGGTAAGCTCCTTGAGGGCAGGGTTTGTGTTTTGCCTCTTTTTAAATCCCAGAACTTCACACAGTGCCTAGCACATAGTAGGCATGAAATAAATCCTTGTTGATGGACTGGTTTAGGTGATAGTTGAACACATAAGAGTATATGACATCACCAAAGGAAAGAAGATAGCGGAAGAAGAGGACCCAAGACAGAGCCTTACAAAATGCCCATGATGGGGAAGTACATGATAAATGACCAAAAAAGAAATTCAAAACTGAAAAAGCAGCTGTCAGCCAAGTCAGATGAGATCCAGGAGTAATCATCAGATTACTAAAACCTAGGTAGGAGAGAGTGTTGGAGGAGAGTGGTCAGCTCAGAGGGTCCTTAGGGTTTGCAACCTCAGAGAGAACTGTGTAAGTGAGTCAGGTGGTGAGGTCAGAAGGCAAACAGCAGGAGTCTAAACAGTGAGTGGGAGGTGAGAAAGTGAAGAAAGCAGCTGGAAGGTGGGGACTTCAAAGAAAGGTGCCTTGAGGGAATGGTTGGGATAAGTGAAAGGGGCTTTGTTTGTTTGGTGACTGGTGGAAACTAGGGTTTGTTTGTAGACTGCATGGAAGAAGCAGTGGATGAGAACTGAGAGAAGAGAAGAGAGAAGACAAGCTTCAGGAGGAAGCAGAAAGAAATGGGATCAGGGCGCAAAGAGAAGGACTGGTCTTGGCAAAGAAAAGTCAGGGCAAAGGGCCGATGGAGATGGTGAAGACATTTTTCAGTTGTGAAGTCAAGGGGAAGACCTGGGGCTAACAAAGTAGGAGCTCAATAGAATCGATAAGATTAAAGAAGAGATCTTAAGCCAAGAGTGATACATGATAGCCCTGAATCAGGAGCCCAGTGGAGCTGAGATAACGTTCGTGGTGGGGGCTGGACAGGATTGTGTGACTTCCTTCAGCAGTGCAAGCAGAGGAGTTAAAGTGGAGCTCTAACAGAGATGCCTTCTGTGTAGGGGCTGGGCTGCCCTAGCCACCCTCTCAGCTCACCTCTCTGGTCCTGTGTCTCAGCATTCTGACTGGGCTCTGTCAAGGTGTGAAGGATAAGAGGACAAGGAAGGAAACGTTGAGGGAAAAGGAAGAAGGGTCCTGGCTTCAGGGAGGAAAGGGAGGCCAGAGCAGGGTCTCTAGCTGGGTAAAAAAAAAAAAGAAGTTGGGTGGGGGTTGGGAGGGTGGAAAGACTGAAAGGTGAAGAATGAGTTTAGGAAGAACAAGAAAAGGACAGATACTTATCAGATGGGACTTTCTTCAGCATCGTGGCTGTAGGGTGGAGGTGACCTCTCTGGTGAGATGACCGTCCTGGTACAGGGATTGAAGATAAAGATGTTGGGAGTTAAGGCAGTTGGTAAACTGAAAGGTCTAAGGCCCCTTCCAGCTCTGACATCCCCTGTTCTCAGGCACCTCCCAATTCTGACCTTTTGTTTTTGTTTTTATTTTATTTTCAGTTGACTAGTATTTATTTTCTCTCCTTCTTACCTCTCTCTGCACCACTGAAAAATGAAAAGAAGAAAAAGAAAGGAAATCCAAACCTTTATAACAAACATACATAGTCAAGCAAAACACATTTCCACGTTAGTCGTATCCACAAATCTGCACTTGGAAGCTAGCCCCTCTGTCATTAGTCAGCTGGAGTCGTGGTTGGTTATTGAATTAGACTGAGTTCTTAGTTGGATCTTCTGTTCTAAGGTATCTCCAAGCAGCCCTGCCATTTTAGGTAAATTGTGAAGTTCAGATTCAGCCAAAGGGCCACACTTGAGGCCCTAGAGGACCAGGTGTGGTGGCCTCGAGGTCGAAGGTTCCCCACCCCTGGCCTAGGCAGACTAGGCAGGGTTACAGTTTGTATCATTAGAGCAAATATCCAAATTGGTGGCATCATAGATCCATTTAAATGGCCCTGAGCAAGTCTGGAACACCTCTGAGCCTCAAGGTTCTTTCCTGCTCTCAGTCTATGGTTCTATGGCTCGGCTCTCTCCTGCATTTACCCAAATCAGTCACAAGGTGACACCGTTTCCTAGCATGCATTGAACAGCGCTCTCTAGCCTCTCAATAAGAGAGGCAACCCCAATAGTGTTCTCTTACTACGTTCCTGTCCCTTTGAGTAGGCACCTCTCTTCATGCCTGTCTCCAGAGTGGACATCTTTCTTAATAAATATAATATATAAGCCTATGGAGATTTCAGGTTGGCAGAATCTTAGACGCCTAACAAGCCCCGTACAAATAGTACAAGGATTATTATCCCCACCTCACAGATGGAAAAACTGAGGTTCTAAAAGGTAGGGGGTGATGTGCTTTTGTGTGTCATCAATAGAATATTGATGTCATCAGTCACCCAGGTAGAATTCCCCCTTTTATAAATTGGCCTCATGAACAGAGAAAGACAGCCACAAGGAGGAGGAGGCAGCAACAGGGATCAGCATTGGTCCTGGAGTCAGAGGACCTGGATTCAAATCCCACATCTGATGCCTACTACTTGTGTGACCTGGAGCAAGTTACCTGATTTCCTTGAGCTTCATTTTTCACATCTGTAACATGAGAGAGCTAGATGGTCTCTGAAGTTCCTTCTAGCTCTGCATCTATGATGCTTTAAGTAGAGTCAAAAAATGAAGGGGCTGCCTTGTGAGTTCTGTTGAAGGGGTTCAAGAAGAGACCAGCAGGGGCAGCTAGGTGGTGCAGTGAATAGAGCACCAGCCCTGGAGTCAGGAGGACCTGAGTTCAAATCTGGCCTCAGACACTTAACACAAAAACTAGCCGTGTGACCTTGGGCAAGTCACTTAACCTCCAACTGCCCTCAAAAAAAAAAAAGAAGAGACTAGCAGCTGATCCTCTGCCAGGGATCGGCACATGGGGTTGGAAGTTGGATTAGATGACGTTCAAGGTCCCTTCCAATCTTAACTCTTCAGTCCTATGATGGCCCTAGAACACTTCTGGCCTATTCAGAGTTTGGGTCAAACTGCATCCATGTCTTCCCTAGGGTTGGTCCACCAAGCTCAAGTTCCTGGCTTCACCTTCCACTCACCACCATGCCCTTTCCCCTACATTGGCATCTACCAACCAGACTCCCTCCCCAGGGTCAACAACAGCCCCCAGTTCAAAAACTCTCAGCTGCACCTTCTATAATTTCCTGAAACTAAACCTCTCCTAGCTCCCCGAATACAACAGTATCCTGGAGTCTAGCAGGTCCTGGTTTCCCTTCTTTCTTTTCTGCATCCCTTCCTCCCTCCTTCCCAACTGTTCTTTCTGTTTCTGTCTCTCTGTCTCTGTCTCTGTGTCTCTGTCTCTGTCTTTCTCTGTCTCTCTCTGTCTCTCTCTCTCTCTGTCTCTGTCTCTCTTTGTCTCTCTGTCTCTCTTTGTCTCTCTGTCTCTCTCTCTCTCTCTCTGTCTCTCTTTCTCTCTCTGTCTCTGTCTCTGTCTCTCTCTCTCTCTCTCTCTCTCTCTCTCTCTCTCTCTCTCTCTCTCTCTCTCTCTCTCCGGGGGGTAAGTTCCAGGTGGGAATGGCCTTGGGGGAAGAACCTCTAGGTGAGTCACTTGTTGTTCTCAGACATTGTAAACTAAACCCCAGCAAGATTAAAAACTTGGAAATGGGATGAATCAGAGGCCAGGACGCCACCAGCACCAGGCATGTCAAGGGAGATGAGCAAGCCTTCTCTCCCTCCACCCCCACCCTGACGCCTTAGGCACTGTTCGTCCCAGATGCTCACAGCTGTTCTGTTCTGAGGGCTATTGCAGCTGCAGGCTCTGGGGAGGGCGTCTCTCTGTCTGATGCAATTAGAGGAGAAAGGGCATCACCCCTGCTCACCACCATGGGTAAGGACCATGGCTTGGGGCAAGGTAGAGCTTCAGGAAGCTGGGAAGTTAGAACCAAATCTGAATCAGTCAGAAGTAGGAGGGTGAATTGTAGTGTGATCGCAAACACTGGAAGGGATCTGCCTGGTCATTCCATCATTTTACAGATAGCAAAACTTAGGCATGGGAAATAGTGACTTCCCCAACAGCTAATACGCAGACATTGAAACCTGTGTCCTCTGACTCCATATGCAATGTCCTTTTCTCTATATCAGGCTCCATCCCTCACAACACCCCGTTTCCCATCCCCATGCCCTTTGCACGGGCTGTCTCCCATGTCTCTCGAATCCACTTGCTCTTCACCTCTGCCTCTTGGAATCTCTGTTTTCACTCAAGATTCAGCTCCAGTACCATCTCCTACTAGGAGGCCCCTCCAGATCAAGTGGGATTCCTAAATGGAAAGCATTTCCTAAACCTTATTTATGCAGGGAATGCTAGCTTTTGTTACTAAGATCAACATCATCACCATCATCATCATTATCCTTCAGGTGTTAGTGCCCTCCTTCCTAAACAATCACGTTTTGTATATATTCTGTATATAGTTGACTTGTTGTCTCCCTCATTAGAATATAAGTCCCTTGAGGACAGGGCCATTCATATTTATCTTTTCTATCCCCGAAGTCTAGCACAGTGCCTGCCAACTAAGAGGACCTGATTATTGTTGAAGCCCATAGGGTCCATGGGAGAAGTAGAATCCTTGTCTCTGGGATGTCCAAGAGTAAGGCAGAAAGTGGGGTTTAACCAGGACCAGGTTGTTGAGAGAAATGCACACAGGAAAAGAAGCACGGGGTAGGGAGAGGGGGACCCCTCACCTTTATCTCCTCTCTATTGGTGTCTGCCTGTCAAGCAAGGTCAGATTGGTCCAAAGATTCCAGCCCTATAACCCTCCTTTGTGAGATGGAGGAAAAGGGGAGGAGTCACTTGGCAAAACTGGGAAGGAGAGAAAGTCCTCTTCTGGTGTCCCCAGCCTCCTTCGTGCCCCATAGTGGATTCTCAGTCCCTCATTTCTCTGTCTTTGAAACACTATTAAAAAACCCATTTTGAGGAAAGGATCTGGTACAGTCATTTACACTCTAGTATAAAAGACTGAGGACGTTTTACGTGTTAGCCCTCCCAGGGGAGGATTGAGTAAAAAGGCTAGATTTTGGAATAAAACCTTAAGGCAAAGGAATGGCGGGGGCTATAAACAATAGGGTCCCATTATAGGCTCTTCACTTCAATTCAGCTCAAATCCACAAACAACTCTGTGCTGGGTTCTAGGGAAGAAGTGAAGACAAACAAGACTAATTTCCTGCCATCAGGGTAGTTAACCCGTGCTGGAGTGGAATGAGGACCATACTTAGAGTTATTTGATCTTGGACAAGTAGTAGTAGTAGTACTAGTACCAGTACTACTGCTCCTGCTGGTATTGCCAATACTAGTAGCCTTGTTGCTACTAGTAGTAGGTGTAGCAGTAACAGTAATAGCTAACCTAATGAAGTAATAGCTAACATTTATGTAGCGTTCACTATACATCAAGCATGTGCCAAGAACTTCACAAATAACATCTCCCAGCATCCTCACAACCTTGGGAGGTAGGTGCTGTCTTTATCTCCATTTTACAGTTGAGTAAACTAAGGCTGGAAGAGGTTAACAACTTTCCTAGGGTCACACAGATGTCTGAGGTTAGACTTGAATTCAAGTCTTCCTGACTTCAGGCCGGCCTCTGAGACTCAGTTTCCTCATCTGTAAAATGTGCTCGATAATACTTGAATCATGTATCTCACAAGAGTTATTATGATGAAATTAAGAATTAGAACTATACTTCAAATGAGATTAATATTTGCTCTGCAAACCTTAAAACTAATGCCAGCTATTATCACAGGAACAATAAAACATTTAGATAATGCTACGAGTTATAGTAGCACAGTACTTGTTTATAGGTGCCAAATAAATGCTTATTGAGTGAATGAAGAATGCACTAGCTAGAGTGTTGCTCTGGGAGTCAAGGATCCGACCTCAGACACATATTAGCTGTGTGACCATGGGCAAGTCACTCCACTTCCGCTGTCTGTTTTCTCATCTGTAAAATGGGCATCTCAATAGCACCCACTTTACTGGGTTGTGTGAATATGATGAAACACTCCAGGGAAAGTCCTTGGCAAACTTCCAAGCACCACATAAATGCTAGCTCTCATTTTTATTTCCCTTATCATTACTATGAATGAATTCCCTACCAGCAGGTTTGCTAACTTGCTTCCTGTACAGCCCCAGTGCCCCCAGGGTCGGCACTGATGAGGGCTGTGTCACAAAAACCATGCCCCTCACTAAGACTCAGTTTCCTCCTCTGTAAAATAAGGGACTAGATAGCCTCTTTGGACTGATAACGGCATCAGTCAGGAGAAAGTTTAAGGAAGGGACAGATCATTCATACATGGAAGCAGGGAAGGCTGCATTGTGAGAGGGGATGTGCCTGGTCTGGGGCATACAAGCAAAGGAAGGAAGCAAACAACCAGGGAGAGGCGATTCCAAGCATGAAGGACGAACAACAGGAGTGCAGACAGAACGTGGGAGGGGGCAGGAGGAGAACAGGGAGGAGGAGAAGGAGAACAGCCATCGGTCCAATTTTGCTGGATCGGAGTGTGACTCAGAGAGGGAATGATATGAGATAAGGCAGGAAGGATGGGTTGGAATCTGATCAGGGAGAGCCTTGAATGCCAAATTCAGGAGGCTACATGGGGTGATAGAAAGAACACTGCACTTGGCTTCAGAGTCTCCAGACCTAGTTTCCAGGCTGGGCTGGAATCCTTAGAGTTGGAAAGGATGCCTTGAGCAAGTTTTCATCACTCCACTCTGAAATGGGAATAATTAACATCACACACGTGTGTATGTGTGTGTACATATATGTGTGTATGTATACACACCACACCACACACACACACACACCACCCAGGGGTTGTTGCCAGTCACTTAATCAATCAACAATAATGTATAGAGTGCCCACCAACGGCCAGGCAGTACACAAGGAGCTTGTGATACTAAGACAAAGGTGAATCAGTCCCTCCCCTCCATTGAGGCCCTGTATGAGCAAAGACAATCATCTGTAATCAGAAGGCACAGCCAGTGAGGGGATCAGGGGTCTCAGGGAAAGAAGCTGAGTATGGAACAAGGCAAAGGGTTCTGGCAGGCAGAAGTGAGGAAGGAGTGAATCACTGGTGTGGGGGACCTGCCACGTATTAGGAACCTGGAGAAGGTCGACTTGACTGAGTCAAAGTGTGCATGGGAAGAAAGGAAGTTAATGAGATGGAGAAAAGAGGCGGGGGCCAGGTGAAGAAGGCTTTTAAACTCAGTGGCATTGATGTTGTGGGATGGGCGCTTTGTAAACCATTGAGTACAGAAGAAATGTGAGCTGGCATCATTATTGTATTCCACAAGTAATTAACAGGGGAAAGGCAAGGCTCCTGGTGTGCAGGTGAGTGGGACTTTGGCATCTTACAACCCATCAGAGAAATAGGACATTCTCATAAAGGACCACAAAAGAAGTGGGCGGGGTAGGTGTGTCCCAGAGCAAGCCACCACCACCCAAAGGCTTTTAAAGACATCTAAAGAGGGGTCCCTTTCCAGGCTCTGTGCCCATGCCTCCTCTCCTATTATTCCAGGATACCCCCACCCATCTGTTGCTCTGTGAAGGAGAGAGGATATAGGACCAGCCTAGGATTCAAGTCCTTACTTTAACAAATGCTGACTGTGTGACCCTGGGTAGATGAGTTACCAGGGGTGGGAAACTTGCAGCCTCGAGGCCACGTGTCATTGCCCTGTAGGTCCTCGAGGGTAACCTTTTAACTTCACAGAACAAATTTGGATTCAGTCAAAGGGCCAAATTTGAGGACCTAGAGGGCTACCTACATGTGGCCTCGAGGCTGCAGGTTCCCCACCCCTGAGTTACTTCTCAGGTAACTCTGTAAGAGAATATCAGTTAGAGATGAGGCGCCAGTCTGCATCTGTGGATAGATATTCCATGCTGGGAGTTCTTAACACTAATTAAATCACAGATTTCTCCCTCTTTTCCTCCCTCTCCCCAAAAAAACTCCATTTAGCTGCATACATATTATAGTCTGCGTAGGAAAATACGAGCTCCTCAGGGTCAGAGAATTTTCTCACGGTTCGTTTAATTCTAGCTTCAGACACTTCCTAGCTATGCAACCCTTGGCAAGTGACTTCACCCTGCTTGCCTCAGTTTCCTCATCAGTAAAATGAGCTGGAGGAAGAAACAGCAAATCATTCCAGTATCTCCGCTGAGAAAACCCAACGTGGGATCCCCAAGAGTTGTACATGACTGAACAATAACAACAGTTCTGAAATAACTAGGGAATGTCTGAAGTCAGATTTGAACTTATGAAGATGAGTCTTCCTAACTCGGGGCTAGTGCTCCATCTACTGCACTATCTGGCTGCTATTTACCTGCTAACTATAATTCTTATCATTATTGCTATTTGCCCAAAGCCACACTATTAGTGTCTAAAACAGGACTTTAATCTACACTCAAAAAGTGAAGCTCCCTACCCAAGATCACACAGGTAACCACAGGGTCCCCTGGCTCTAACTCTAGTGTTCTGTCCATCTACACCATGCTGTCCTACCTCTCAGTGTCCCACTGTTCTAGTCTGGGCCAAACACACATGGGGACCAGCCTGGGCTGAGACCAAAATCAAGCTGTGACCACAGACTCACAGAAAGTCAGAGCAGAACAGAGGCACAGGCCAACCCCTCTATTTGACAAAAGAGGAAACTGAGGTACACCAGAGAAGGGAGACGATTTGCTCTGGAAAGAGTCAGAAGACCTGAGCAAATCACCCCAACCCTCTTAGCCTCTGCTCCCTTTTTTGTACAGTGGAGATAAAAATACTCAAATTACCCATCTCCCAGTGTCCTTGTGAGAAAAGACATCCAAAACGTACCAACAGAGAGTTTCATGTGAATGCCAGGCTTGAGTTCTGGGCTACAGTCAACATAAAGCACTATACAGGTTCTAATTGACAGGATGATTACTCAAGGACCCACAGTCAGTAAGCAACAAATTAGAACCCAAGACCTCTGACTTTAAGCCCAACTCTCTTTTCTTCTCATTACCACACCCTACTGCCTCTCTCTCTCCTCTTTGTCTCTCCCTCCCTCTCCCCACCACTTCTGTCTCTCTGTCTGTCTCTCCCCACCCCCATCTCTCTGCCTCTTTCTGTCTCTGTCTCTGTTTCTGTGTGGTGTATCCCTCTGTCTCCTCTCCCTCTCTCTCTCTCTCTCTCCCTCTCCCTCTCTCTCTCTCTGTCTCTCTCTCTTCTCTCTCTGTCTCTT
>CM053597.1:233189017-233228976 GCA_028646575.1 Pseudocheirus occidentalis | reverse complement strand
GATGGATGGATGGATAGATAGATAGATAAGGACAAGTAATCACCAACCACGGTGATACTTATAATAGCTTATACAGGATTTTAAGTTTTACAACACATTTTCCCCTAAAAATTCCATGCTGGGTCAACCGTCAAGCCTTTACTGTGTACTGGGCAATATGCTAAGTACAGAGATTACGTTTTAAAAGGCAGCCCAAATAGTCTCATTCCCATTTTACAGATGAGTTGACTGTGACCTAGAAAGAAGTTAAAGGTGCCTAAGGTCTTAAAGGGAATGCCAAGAGTCAGAATAGTCTTTCATGTACACTGCTTTGGACATGTCACTCTGCTCAGAAATTTTGTATTTCCTACTGTTTCCCCAGTAAAGTTCCATTTCCTTTGTCCAGCATTCAAAATTCACCATAGTTGGGTTTAATCTTCCATTTCTCATCTCTCATACTGTAGGGGGCAGCTAGAGGGCACCACAGTGCCTTTGGCACTGAACTCAGATTCAAAAAAACAAGTTCAAATGCAGCTCCAGATGCCAATCCTAGCTGGATGACCCTGAGCAGGCCACTTAAGCTCTGCTGGCCTCTGTTACCTAATCTGTAAAAAGGGGATAATAGCAGCACCTACCTACCTCCCAAGGTTGTTGTGAGGACAAAATGTGACTATGTTTGCCAAGTTCTTGCCAACCTTAAAACCCTATATAAATATTAGTTATTATTATTCTATGCTCCCAGGAAACAGGACTGCGTTTTGACTTTGAACAGATCTTGTTCCCTGGAATGTCTTCTTTGCACTCAGCCTATTGCTGCGGCCAGCACAGTCTGGGCCTAGCTACCAGCTGAGTGAAATAAAGGGGCAGAGAGAGAGAGCTTCTAGCTGAATAAAGGGAAGAGGGAGAGAGACGGGAATGTATTCCATAGTCTGTTTATTGCAGAACTATTTCATACAGAGCCAAAGATACATGGAAGATACAAGGTTTTTATACCCTTAGCAGAATGCAAGGAACCACCCTTGGTCTCCATCTTTCTCTGCCTCATCCCAAAACCAATCACTCTTCAAGCTCTTTATCCTAGGACCATGTCCAGAGGCACAAACAAACAGGGTGTTATAATCAAGACTTGAAAATTAACTCAGTACTGTCTTTAGATGTTCATGAAACCAATGAGAGCATCCACCCAACAAGATTATACTCTCCTTGCATTATCTGCCTAATGACCTTTGTAGAACTGGGGAGCTAATGTGGCCAAGGCCCCTGAAAGTCTTGGCCTACAACAGCCTATGCCATCCTTCCTCCACCCTTTCCCCCCCCCCCACATTTCTTTTTTTAAAGACCAGACTTGTGATTTCATTTGGTGTGGGGAATTCCCCATAAGGAAACTCCCTCTCTTAATGCAGATAGGAACCTGAGCTACAGTTGTTTGAGTTTTGGTGAGTTGTTTGGGGTACTAAGAGATTGAGGTGAATTGCTCAGGTTCCCATGGGTCAGAGAGGACCTCCAAGCCTCCTGATTCTGGAGCCAGCTCACACTGTCCACTATGGCACTCTGTCTTCTCCCAAGCTCTTGGGAGCCCATCTGGCCCTATTTCAAAGGCCTCTGGGAAGGTCTCCCTGCCTTCACTCTCCAGTCCTACCTATGCTTCAAATAGTTTCCATGACAATGGTTCTCAGGCATAGATCTGAACTGGTCACTCCTCTTCTCAAAAATTTGCAGTGGCTTCCCATTAACTCCATGGCCATAAAGGCCATTTGATGCCAATCTACCTTTCCAGATTTATCTCTTCCAGGCATCTGAAGGTGACATCTAGCCTAAGGTGACAACTTTCTATTCCCTGAATGAGCTCTAGTTCCTCCTGTCTCTATTGCTTTGTTCACACTCTCCCCATAGATAGATTGCCCTCCTTCCCCCTCTTTGCCTGGTGGAATTCATTTCTATTCTTTATGCCCAAATGAAATGCAGCCTCCTTCAGGAAGCCTGACTAGCTCCCAAACGGGTAAAACCCTCCTTCTTCAGAACTAACACACACTATGTACATTGTGGTGGCTGATATACTCACTAGCTGTGTGACCCTGGGCAAGTCACAATCTCAGTTTGCCTTAATCCACTAGAGAAGGAAATGGCAAGCCACTCCAGTGTCTTTGCCAAGAAAACCCAATACTGTGTCATAAAGAGTCGATCACGACTGAACAACAGCAATGTATTCTAGACATTGGAGTGGAAATGATGAGGTACAGGTTCTGGGAACCCCCTTGAGCTTTCCTTGAATCTTTCATTGTGGCTCTGCCCAAATCTTTGTTACTTTGTCCAGCAACTTTCCACCCCTGATCTTCCCAAAATATCTATATCCAAATCTGCTACACCCTTGAACTGGCCTAGCCCACCATTGTCTGTCCTCCAGGTAACCTCCAGCTACCTCCCACCCTTAATCTCTCATCACTGGAGTCTGACCTCATTAACTCCTTCTGAAGACCCTCCCCAAACTCTTCCCCTAGACCACTCCTAGATTCCTCCCACAACCTTTCTGTATATAAGACCCCATCTTGCCTCCATGAGGTTTGAGAGCACCAGAGAATCTAGCCCAGACTCACTTTGTGTCAGATTATTCTGGCCAGCTTGTCCAATGCAAGTGTCACAGATACTGAGGCTCCTTAAGAGTCTACCCAAGATGGCGAATCTCTAATAAACTTTGCTTTACTTTGGTTGAGAGAAGATTTGAGTCAAATTCATTCAGCAGGACCCAGCGTGTTGGCATTTTAGGATCTTGAGCACCCCTAACCCTATGCCTCATCATTTTATTATGACCTTCATCAGAAAGAGAATCGGCCTTGGAGTGAGGAAGACCTGGGGTTTCAAGTCTTTCTTCTGGCTGACCCACAGGCTCTGGGTATGTTTCCCAGAGAACTCCCTACGACTTTGGGAGAAAGCATTACCCTGCAGCCAGCAGTGAAAGGACTTCCTTCTTTCAAAGCTTCCTTCACCAATGAAATCTGAGGACCAGTCTCCCCAGCCCTAGAATGGAATGGGTGGCAGAGCTGAGGCTGTGTGTGTCTTATCTCCTCTCTGAGCTCTTACAAAAGCAGTATCTTATCTTGCTTTCCTAGCTCCCAGGACCTAATCACATTCTCTGTCCAGTGTTTGCTGACTGAATCAATGAGACACCGAGGCAGTGTTCAAACACAGAGTTTCTCCTTCCAGTGCCAATATGCATTCACCAGGGAAAGACTAGATGGAATGTGTTCAAACCCAGTCTCTAGATGCTAATTTCGTCACCCTTTCCATTAGGGAAAAGACCTTGTCCTATCTAAACTGTGTGTCTCTGCCATGAGGCTCTCTGTCAGCCCACAGGAATAAATGTTTGTTAGGTTAAAGACCTTCCAAGAACTACCCTAGCCCAGAGGTACTGGGGCCCCTTTCTTTAAGAACTATGAAATGTTCTTAGCAGTCATCCTGCCCAAGGTCTCCCCAGCCTGCTCTCCAAGAGAGGGGAGCTCAACCAGCATGTACCAAAATTCCAGTAGCTTGCACTTCCCCCCACCCACTGACTCCCCCCAAAAAGGTGACTGAGAACTATATGTGGAAACATAGGGCCAGCAGGGACCTTGGACATGTCAGCTGCCAGTTAAGTAAACAAAACGACTGGCAAGCTCTCCAGCTTCAGTGTCAGAGACCTTGAGAGGGGCCCAGCCCCCTCCCCCCTTAATGTTCTGTCCCAGCCTGTCCCAGCCCAGCACACACACACACAGTCACCACGGATATTGCCCTTCCTCTAGGCCATGTCAAGCCTGCTTAACCCCTTCAGGTAAGCACTGGGAAGAGGCTCTAATAGCTATCAGATCCTAAGAACCGGTAAGGACTTCAGAGGTTATAGGGTCTACCCTTCTCATTTGACAGATGAAAGAACTGAGGCCCAGAGAGGTAAACATTTCACACCAGAAAAAAAGTAGCAGAGCTAGAATTTCAACCCAGTTCCTTCGATTCCAAGATCCAGTCTTCTTTTCACTGAGGTATTTGTCACCTTGTAATCCCCATAAACCAGTAGATTCTAAACTCCCAGAGGACAGGGATTTTTCTTACTTGATCTTTTGTATTCTCCAGCTCTTTGAAGAAGAAATGTAGCAAAAGATTCCCTCAGGGAAATGTGCAATGTAAAATGGGGGGGGGGAGAGGAGGGAGACTGATCATGTGTCTCAGTCTACCTATTTTAGTTGGGTAGTTTGGGGGCTGTCTTGATATATCCTCTGTTTCAGGGGAAGAAAAGGAAAGCTTCCAGCACCATAGGTGGACAATCCCAACAGTGAAGTAAATGGGAGGATGTGAACAATCTTCACAAAGGATGGGTAGATGTGGCGGAGGTGAAATATCTATCCATGCAGGAAGCAATCAACTCACTGGAGCATCTCTCTCAGCATTGAGCACAGGGTTCTGTATGTAGGTAGAACTTTGGAATCAATTACATGACACGGGACAAGCAAAAGACCCCTCCACAAGGTGTGCCCACATCAAAGAAGTGGCTGTGCTCTGTGAGTGAAGCAGCATTGTAGTGGCCCAAAAGAAGTGGGAGGTGCACAAATTCAGAGACATCTCCACTTCAAATATTCATGTGGACTGTTTGTGCCTAAACTATGGCACAGCCTTCTGAGCTCGTACTGGTCTAGTCAGCCACAAATGGACACACTGTGTCCTGACTCCAACATCTCAATGTCATCGGTCCTGTTTGAGAACAAAAAACAACCATCACCAACACCATAAGAGACCTAAAACATCCTTGTTGAATGAATGAATAAGTGAGTGAATAAGTACATCTCTCCAGTTCTTACCAGCCAGCTTCAACATTCTATGTCCGATTCATGGGGATTAGGATGATCTGATAATGTCTGTGACAGCATCTGCTTCTTCTCCAGGCTACTCACATCTTATCTAGATGTTAATAGCCTGGAGAAGACAAAGGGGAGAGATATGTCTTCACATACCTGAAATACCACATGGAAAAAAGGGATTAAATTTGTTCTGCTTGGTACTAGAGGGCAAAACAGAAGGACAGGAGGCAGATATCAGCTTGATATTTGGGCAAAGCTCATTTACAATCAGAGCCATCCCACAATGGAACTGAACAGTTTTTTCAAGCATTGAGCTCCCTGTCCTTAGAAATGTGCCAGCAAATGATGGCCTGTTTGTTGGGATTCAAGGAAATGAGCAGAAATGTTCAAAGCTTGATTGTCACCTGTCTAGGATTCACAAAGGGGATGGGTACCATGGACCTTTAAGTCATTCATAAAGCACTTTAACACAGAACCTAGCACATAGTAAGAGCTTACTAAATCTGTGTTATCTTTCCCTTCCCTTCTAAGGGGGTTCCACCTCTGAAATGCTACAAGTCTGGTATTAAACCCTGATAGGGTTAGCTTAAGTATCCAATTAATCAGGTATTTATTAAACACCTGTGTGCCTGGGACTGGGAGATCCAAAGTCAAAAGTCTTTGTCCTCAAGGTGCTTATATTCTAATGGTTCATCTCAGAGTATTTACTTTCAGCAAAGGGAGGAGAGACATTTGGTCTGTCTTTGGGGAGCTCATATTCTTCTTAGGGCCATCAGACTAATGATACCTAGGCTATAAACTGGAGACACACACACATACACACACTACATTGGATGGGGTGCTAAAGGGTAAGTTGGGTGAGACAAGAAGTTCTATAGGAATTCAGAGAAAGGGTGGATCAATGGGGGTGGGAGGAGCCCTAAGAGCCTGCTTGGGTCCTCCCTCTGAGATGACCTACTATAACACCTACTCCTTATACTAGATCCAGACGGTTCTGGAGGAGAAAATGAGGCTGGTGATATTGCACAGTCCTCCCTCATTCAAATCCAATTCAACTGCAAGTCATGTCATCATTTCCCTGATGCCATGGTCCTCTTCGAAAACAAAGGACAAATACAACAAAGAACCTTGTAAACACCTAGTTGGGGCAGCGAGATGGTGCCACAGAGCACAGAGCACCAGGCTTGGAGTCAGGAAGATCTGAGTTCAAATCCAGCTTCAGACACTAGCTGTATAACCCTGGGCTAGCCACTTCACCCTGTTCACCTCAGTTTCCTCATCTGTAAAATGAGCCAGAGAAGGAGATGGCAAACTGCTCCAGTATCTCTGCAGAGAATCATACCCAAATGAAATAACTGAAAGATTACAAACACCAATTATTTACCAGAACTGCCTGAGGACAGGGACTTTTTTTTTTCTGCCTTCCTTTGGATCTCCAGTGGTTAACACATAATAAGGGCTTAAAAGTTTGTTGATTGTCACTGAGTGACTGAACACTCACTGTTTGAAAGTCAGGTCTGTCAGTGTAATAAGTTCCTGGGAACTTAATAGCAAAGCTCTGCAATGGTTGTACTTCTTAACCACATATGAAGAGGATAAAGACGTTTCCTAATCCCTTCTACTCTCACCTCCTTGAGAGTTAGGGCCTTATTGGGAAAGGGCATAAAACCAGCAAGTGGATGGCCAGGAGGGTGATGCAGAGAATGCCATTGCTGGGAGGGGGCCTTCAAATAGGGAGTAGACTTCCTGAGTTGGGAGGATGGGCTTGGCCATGACTCTGGAGTCCCTGGAGGGTAAAGATCATGGAAGCCCAGAGATAGAAAGGACCAGAGAGAGATCACCGATGTCTCATTTGACAGAAAAGCACATTCAGAGGTCACCTAAGCATCACTTCCCCAGACAAGAAGCCCTACCTGGACCTCAGCCTACTTTTCCAGTGTTTTTATTGCATATTGCCCCCATTCACATACTGTATGGTCCCACCAAACTGCCTTCACTGTCTACATTTTCCCACCTTTCACGCCGTTGCACAGGCTGTCCACCAGGCAGGTCCAATTCTTTGTGACCCCATTTGAGGTTTTCTTGGCAGAGAGACTGGAGTAGCTTGCCATTTCCTTCTTTAACTAATTTTACAGATGAGGAAACTGTGGCAAACAGGGGAAATTTTGTGACTTGCCCAGGGCTACACAACTAGTGAGTGTTTGAGGCTGGATCTGAGCTCAGGAAAATGAATCTTCCTGACTCCAGATCTGGTGCCCTGTGCACTACGGTGCTACCTACCGGTCCTTAGAATACCTAGCTTCCTTCGAAGCTTAGCTCAAACATCAGTTCTTACAGGAATGGAACCTTTCCCGAACCAAGCAGGTAATACCTCTTTCCCCCACCCCACCCCTGCCCCCAATCCCCACAGATACTTTGTATCTATCTTATATCTTCCTTCCCCCAACAGATTCTTTGCATCTGTCTTATATCTTACATAGGTACCTCCCGATTTCCTTCAGAAGAATGTAAGTTTCTTGAGGGCAGGGATGGTTTCATTTATAACTTGGCATTCCTAGCCCCTACCATAGTACTTGCCACTTAATAAATATTTTTTTTCTTTGCTTAGGAAATGCAAATTATGCAAGTCAAACAACATAACTGGGTTGTAGAGCAGTAAAATGTATCGAGGTTAGAAAGAAAAGGACCAGGTTGTAAAGAGCTTTGAATGCCAAGGGAATGACGATATTGGATCCTAGGGGATTTAAGAGGGAACCGATGGAATACATTGAATGGCAGGTAACAAACAGGGTTAGGCCTGGGCTTTGGGAAGATCACTTTGGCAGCTGAGGGGAGGGTGAACTGAGGCAGGCAGACTGCCTCCCTCCGTCTCTCCCACAGCTATTGCCCTAATGCAGGTGTGAGAGACTGGTACAATTGTAATAGGGATGTTCAGTCAATCAGTAAGCACTCATTAAATTAATTAGCCACTATGTGCCAAGCAATGCCCAAGTTGAGTGACTGAGAGCTAATGGAGCTGTTCTGGAGGGGAAGGATAGTGACCTCCATTTTGGACATGCTGAGATGCCCAGTCTGAGATGTCCAACAGGAAACTGGTGATGCTGGGCTAGAGCTAGGAGAAATAGATACTTTTTGTAGTCCAGTCATTTCAATTGCACCTGACTCTGCGTGACCCCATGTGGGGTTTTCTTGGCAGAGATACTGGAGTGGTTTGCCTTCTCCAGTTCATTTTACAGAAAAGGAAATTGAGGCAGACAGGATGAGTGACTTGGCCAGGGTCACATAGCTAGTAAGTGTCTGAGGCTGGATTTGAACTCAGGGAGAGGAGTCTTCCTGACTTCAAACCTGGCACTTTATGTCCTGTGCCACCTAGCTGCCCTTGTCTTTGACTGTAGATTAGATACTAGAAATAGAGATGAGAAGCATCTGCATAGAGGTGACAGCTGAACTCCTGGAAGCTGCTGAGATCCTTAAGGGAGATACCTCAGAAAGCAATAAATAATATCTAACATTTATAATCTGCTTGAAGGTTTGCTAAGTGCTTCACAAACGCTACCTCATCTCATCCTCATAACTCTGGGAACGTAGTACTATTCACATTTTACAGATGAGGAAACTGAGGCAGGCAAAATAAGGGATTTGCACAGGACCACAGAGCTAGTAAATGCCTGAGACAGGATTTGAACTTAAGACTTCTTGACTCTGGGTCTAGCCTTCTCTTCTATCCAAGGTGTCACCTAGCTGCCTAACTAGAGAAGGGGGCCCAGGATAGAACCTTGGGGCACTAGGATTCGGAGACAGGGAGGAGGAGAACTAGGGAGAGCAGTGTCATGAAAAAACTAGAGAGCAGAATCAAGCAGAAGAAGGCAAGTGCCAAGTGTTAAAAGCTGCAGAGAAATTAAGAAGGACATGGGTGGAAAAAAGGCAGTCAGATACCTCCAATGCTTTGTGTTGTGAGACCTGCACACACGTGCCTTTTGTCACATTGGGGTGGGAAGTCCCCACATGGCAGGGTCCATCTAAGCAGTGGGTGCAGGCCCAAGGCCAGGGAGGGAGTGTCCCCGGGACCCCGTAGGTCCTGGAGGTACTCAGAGCTCTGGCTGGGCCCCTGGCTCCACGCCCACCTCCCTATCACTGCCTGACAGGCCCAGACTGGACAGAATGACCCATTGTTCCTTAGCCCCAACACTCTTCCTGTCCCCTCCGGGGACTAGCCAAGAACAAAGAGAAAGAAAGTCCAGCCCATAGTCAAAGACCCCTCCTCACACAAACCCTTCCCCTCTACCATTCCCCAGCCTCAGGCCCCAGAATAGCTCCCTGAAAGCTAACTCAGCAAGAAATATAGCCACCGGCAGCCATCAGTTCCTCCTGCTGCTGCTTGCCATCCACCTGGCCAAACCAGGGCTGTTGACCCTGCTGGTGCCCTGCAGTTCTGCTATTGGGTGCTGTCTGACAAGCTTAGTAAGAGGGAGGGAGAGAGGAACCAATTCATTTTCTTTCCTTATTCCAGATTCAATTGAGAATCATAGAGCCATAAAGGGTCAGAACTGGAAGGGGCCTGGGAAAAAGGAATATCAGAGCTGGAGGGGCCATAGAACAGGGAAGGTCAGAGCTGGAAGGCACTTCAGAACAAGGAATGCCTGCAAGAGCTATATGGAGTCCTAGCACACAGAATGTCAGAACTAGGCGGACCACAGAATATGGAATGCCAAAACTGGGTGGCCTTTAGAACATGGAATGTCAGGGCTGGGAGGAATCATAGAGGAACTTTAGAATAGAGAATATCAGAGCTAGGAGGAACCATCGAACTGATCAGAGTTAGGAAAGATGTTGGTGATCATCCGTTACAACCCTTCCTTTCAGGGTTGTAAAGACTGAGGGCCAGAAAGGAAGACTGCCCATCTCACCTGCAACAGAACCAGGACTAGGCTCCAATTCCCTAGCTGGGTTAGGGATCCAGGAATTCCCAGCATCCCACCACACTGACTTTCTTAGTTGTCCTACTGCACAGGAAAACAATTGCTAAATGAAAGAATCCGTCCTGACCCCACCCGACCCCACCCAACCCCACCATCACTTCCCTGGAACCACAAAGAGAAGTCTGGGCCTAATGAAGTCAGACTTTGGAGTTGGGGGTCTGAGCACAAGCTTCCCTGGAGCCCTTTTCCAGTGTCTGGAAGTCCAAGGACATTTCCAGCCTCTGACAGCTTTTCTTGTTCAATGGGTGTCTCCCGAAGAAGCCTAGTCAGTATAAGCCGCCCCCCTTCCCACCCCAAAATGTTTACTGTTGGCCTCCCAATCTGACCCTCCCTCCGCCAGCCACACACACACTCTATTTCACCCACTCCTGCACTGACTTTATTCTATCCTCACACACCTCTTAAAGCCCTGGTTATCTGTCTTCTTCCCTATGCCTCTCAGTTGGCCCCAATTGTATCATTCAGTGTCTCTGACTTCAGGTAAGACCCTCTCACTAAAAAGTGAGAGTATTCATTAAGAACCAGAGCCATTCTCTAAATAAATGGCAAGAGATTATGAGCAGGCAGTTTTTAAAGGAAAAAAAATCCAAGCTACCAACAAGCAAATGAGGGACAGAGAAAAATCCTCCAAATCACTAATTATTAAGGAAATGTAAATTAAAGCAATTCTGAGGTTGTTTTTACCTCTTACCCCACCTGACTTTGTGTCAAAGGTAGCAAAAAAAAAAATTTAAAATTGTTGGTGGGATTGCGGGAAAACAGACACATTTAATGCATTAATGGTAGAACTGAATCAGTGTAGACATTCTGAAAGCAAATTTGTAACTACAGGCATACTCTGTTTTTTAGATACTGTGTTTCTTCTTCTTCTTCTTCTTCTTCTTCTTCTTCTTCTTCTTCTTCTTCTTCTTCTTCTTCTTCTTTTTAACAAATTGAAGGTTTGTGGTAGCCCTACATCCAGCAAGTCTATCAACATCATTATTCCAACAGCATGTGTTTGCATTGCATTTCACATTTTGGTAATTCTCACAGCATTTCAAGCTTTTCCATTATTATTCTATCTGTTATGGTCATCTGTGCTCCATGATCTTTGATCTTAATGTTGTATTGGGGGGGTCACAAACCAAGACCACATAAGATGATGAACTTAATTGATAAATGTTGTGTGTGTTCTGACTGCTCCACCAACCAGCCAATCCTGTGTCTCTCCCTTTCCTAGGTCTACCTCTTCCCTGAGACAAAACAATGTTGAAATTAGGCCAATTAATAACCCTACAATGACCTGTTAGTGTTCAAGTGATAGAAAGAGTCAATCAATGGGGCAAATTTCATTGTTGTCTTATTTTAAGAAATTGCCACAGCCACCCAACCTTCAATAACCATTTTCCTGATCAGTCAGTAGCTATCAACATCAAGGCAAGATCCTCCACCAGCGAAAAGATTATAATTTGCTGAAGGCTCAGATGATGGTTAGTATTTTTTAGTAATAAAGTATTTTTTAATTAAGGTATGTACATTGATTTTTAAAAAATATATACTACTATTGCATACTTAATGGACTACAGTATAGAGTAAATATCATTTTTATATGCACTGGGAAACAAAAAATTTGTGTGACTTGCTTTATTGTACTCTCACCTTTATTGAGGTGGTCTGGAACCAAATCCTCACTATCTGAGGTTTGCCTACACGTCCAAAGGTCAGTAACCGTGCATATTCTTTGACTGCACAATATCCCTACTTGGCTTATATCCTCAAAGAGCTCAAGGAAAGAAGAAAAAGATCCACTCTTAAAATTATGTTTGTGGAAGCTTATTTGGATGTACCAGAAACTAAGAGGGGGCCCATTAATTGGGAAATGACTAGATATATGGCATAAGAATATAATGGAATATTTTTTAAATTTATTTATTTACTTTTAGTTTACAATATTCAATTTCAGTCTCTTGAGTTTCAAATTTTCTCACTCTTTCGTTCCTCCCCTCCCACTCCCGACCCCCACCCCCATCATGGCAGCATGAACTCAAATTTAGGATCTACAGATATCTTCACAGTAATCATTAGTCAGGTTGTAAAGAAGGATTATAACCAATGAAATGATTAGTGGGAAAAAAGAAATAAAACAAAACAAAAAAAAGAAAGAGAGCAAGTAGTTTGTTTCGATCTGCATGCAGACTCCCAATCTCTGTCTCTGGATGTGGACATCTCTTTCGATCATGAGTCTTTTGGAGTTGTCTTATAACCTTGCATTGCTCAGAGGAGTCCAGTCTATCAAAGTTAGTCATCACACATTCATTAGTGTCTGTGATTATGTACAGATTTCTGCTGGTTCTGCTCTTCTCACTCAGCATCAGTTTATATAAGTCTCTCCAGGTTATTATGAAGTCTGTCTGCTCCTCATTTCTTATAGCACAGTAGTGCTCCATTACATTCATATACCACAACTTGTTCAGCCATTCTCCAATTGATGGGCATCCCCTTAACTTCCAGTTCTTTGCCACCACAACAAGAGCTGCTATAAATATTTTTGTACATACGGGTCCTCCTCCCACTTCTCTGATCTCTTTGGGATATAATCCTAGAAGTGGTATTGCGGGATCAAAGAGTATGCACTTATTTATAACCCTTTGGGCACGGCTCCAGATTGTTCTCCAGAATGGTTGTATCAGTTCACAGCTCCACCAACAATGCATTAGTGTTCCAATTTTTCCACATCCTCTCCAGCATTTATCATTTTCCTGTTTTATCATCTTAGTCACCTGCCAGTGAGATGTGGTACCTCAGAGTTGTTTTGGTTTGCATTTCTCTAATCAATAGTGATTTAGAGCATTTTTATATGCTTATAGATATCTTTAATTTCATCTTCTGAGAACTACCTGTTCATATCCTTTGAACATTTATCAACTGGGGAGTGACTTATATTCTTATAGATTTGTCTCAATTCTTTGTAGAATATATTAAAATACTGATGTTCTGTAAGAAATGATGAACCAGTTGGTTTCAGAAAATTCATAGAAGAAATGGGCAGGTAGGTGGTACAGGAGATAGAAGACAGAGCTTGGAATCAGGAAGACCTGTATTCAAATTCAGTTTCAAACTCTTCCTAGTTGAATGTACACATTGAGTCACTTAACCTCTAATTGGCTCAGTGTCCCCATCTGTAAAATGGAGATAAAAGTAGCTACCTCCTAAGGTTGCTGTGTAAGGATCCTATAAAATGCTCTATCATGTAAAGTACTTCACAAAACTCAAAGAACATATAAGTGCCAGCTGTTATTATTATTAGGAGAAGCTCTGCTCTTATATTTTGATTATATATGTATATATATTATTGATTATATTCTATACATTTGATTATAATATGCCTTCCTGCTCTCACCAGGCCATGCCTTGCCTCCAGAGTTTTAGTCCCTAACTCTGCACACTGTCCCCTTAGTCCATCTGATAAAAAGACTGTATTTGGCAAAATGTCTTCACCAGTTTTCAGGAGAGAGAGAAAAACAACAGACAGAGGACAGGCTTGTGGAGTAACAGAGGGTTTGGGCCCAGGGAGCAATCTCCATTCCTTAGAATAGGGCCTTGAACACAGTAGGTGATGGGGGAGTCTGTGTTGGTAATAATGCCTAACTTTCACACAGCATTTCAAAGTTTTCAAAGTATTTTACATATAGTATTTCATTTGAGTCTCACAATAAACTTATGCTGGCAGCCTTCCAGTTATTATAGCCATTTTACAGATTAAAAAAAAAACTAAGATTCAGAGAAGTTGTGACTTACTTAGGATCACAAAAATAGGAAGTGGTGGAGCTAAGATTCAAACCCAGTCAATAAATATTTTTAAGCACCTACTATGGCCTCAGATACTTCACCCATTTGCCTCAGTTTCCTCATGTGTAAAAAGCTGGAAAAGGAAATGGCAAAGCACTTGAGTATCTCTGCCAAGAAATCTCCAAAATGGGGTCACAAAGAGTTGGATACAGCCAAACAATAACATGCCAGACACTGTACTAAGCCCTTATTAAAGTATAAAATCCTGTGCTAGGCACTAGCAATACAAAAACACAAAAGAAACAGTCTTTGTCCTCAAGGATATTACATTCTATTTGGAGGGAAATAACATGAACATAAGTGGGAGGGAGCACAAAATTAGGAGCAGGAAAGGAGAGAGTAAGAAAGGCTTTCATGTAGAAGGTATTACTACAGCTGAGTCTTAAAAAAATAGGGATTATAAGAGGTGATGGTGAAGAGGGAGTGCATTCCAGGCATGAGGTAGGAAAAGACTGGGAGATGGGAAATGGAATATCATATATAACAAATAGCTAGAGGCTCAGTGTGGTTGAATCATGGAATACATGTAATAAGCCTGGAAAACTAATCGGCAGCCTAGGACCTTTGAGAGCCCATACAATCCTTATTTCCCCTTCAACATTGGAAGGGAAGGGATTTAGGCAGGGCCTTGAAGGAAAGAAGGGACTTGGATACACAGAGAAAGGTGGGAAGGGCATTTCAGGCTCACCTCTCCTCCACAAGGAAATATTCACTAAGCCCCTCAAAAATTGTAGTAACTCAAGCCCAATCAAAACTACATATGATTCCCATTCATGCCAAGGAGATGGTCAACGCTTCATATAGTAGTTAGAATGTGAACTCTGCATTCAAAGGTCCTGGGTTAAAATCCTATTTCTGATATTACTTTGTGACCTTGGGCAAGTCACTTCTCTGGACCTATTTCCTAGGCTGTAGAATGAGGGGGATGGGCCCTTTCTAGATCAAACTTCTAATGACACTTCTTTTTATAGTTTTTCTCCAGGCTGGCTAGAAGTCCAGGCTTCTGAACAGAGAGAGAATGTTCCAATGTCCTTTCCTCCCAACCACCCCATCCCCTAGTCCCCCCAAAAGGACAAATGCTCCATTGTTTCGAGGTTCAGCATCTTCCCCCACCAGGGCTAAGGAGCTCAGGTAAAAACTAAAACTAAATCAACATAGCAAATTCCCACAGAGGACACAGCTACTCCCCCTGCCCTGCCCCACAAAATAATGATAAGAGTAACAAATCTATCAGCCATTTACCAAGCATCCCCTGGGTGCCCCACCCTGGGTCCCCAGTGGCCGTGAGCGTTAGAGAAGAAGATTCCATCCTGCTCTGGAGAACAGAACAATTCGATGGTAGAGACAGGAAGCAATTCCAAATTATAGAACAATAGTAGCCCGGATAGAAAACAAAAGCTCTGAGTACAATCATCAAATGTTCAAGCTATAATTGGCCATGGAGAATGGACTGTCATGCCTGGGAGGGGCCACCTTAGAACAAAGGATGTCAGTCCTGAGAGGGACCTTAGAAAACACAATGGAATAGCAGAGGGAACATAGAATGTCCAAGCTTTGAATGTCAGGGGTTTTAAACTAATAATAAAGGAGCTGGGAGGGACTTTAGAATAGGCAATGCCAGAGATTAAAAAGTTCTCAAAGCAAGGAATATCAGAGCTAGAAAAGATCTTAGAATACAGAGTATTAGAGCTGAGAAGAGCCTTAGAACACGGAATATCAGAGCTGGGAGGGAACTTAGAACATGGAATGTCAGAACTGGGAGGGAACTTAGAACATGGAATGTCAAAGCTGGGAGAGGCCTTAGAATTTGGGGTGTCAGAGCTGGGAGAGGCCCTGAAGCCTGAGCAATCCAACCTGTTTGGTGATGTAACTACAGAGTCTAAGGGCTGTGGCCATTGCAAAGAAATGAGATTGAGGACACAAGGTGGAGTGTGGTAGAGGGAGAGTATTCTCATTGTCCCAGCATTCTCTTGTGATTTACTTGGCACCAAAAGACTTCCCTCCTTCTCTCTTCCCTCTCCCTCTCCTACTTCCCTTTCCCAACTGTTTCCTCTCTGTCCTTTCCAGGGTGGGGGTGGGAAGGACCTGAGCCAGCCCAGCAGCTGACTTCACGTGAGTATGATAGGGTGAGGGCAGGCCTCTTGCCAGTGGCCTCGGTTGGCTAACACTGGTCAAAGACAAGAAGCTTTTAGAGGCATAGATGAGGGGGTGGACAGCTGAGCCCGGAAGGCAATGGGTGGACCAACGGGAAGACTGATGGGGAAACCAACTGAATGCCTAGTGGGCCTGTAAGTGTGGATGGACAGAAGGACGGGCTGATGGATGGACAGACAGCTTGGTGAACAGGAAGATAGTTATCCAGTCGCACAGCCCAAGCAGTGAGTACAGATGGGCAGAGAGATGGAGGCACATGCCATCAGGTGAGCTGACAGACTGATGGAAAGAACAGGCAATAACATGGTAGAGAGAAGGGATAGGAGAGGAAGAGAGGACCACTGCCCTAGGTTTAATTGGAGGCCAGAGCTGAGCTTCTTCATGGGTTACCATCAGGGTAATGGGTTGAACACTACCTTTGTGGGAAGGGTGATGCCACCAGCATTGTCTCCTCTCCATCCCTCGTGTCCATTCCCCAAGCCCCAAATCCTTCCCATGCAGTCCCTACTTCAGCCCATCTGATCCGAGGCATGGAAGCCAGAAGAGTCTATGGCCATAGGCTGAAGGGAGCCCCTCCCACCTTCCCGGGAGAAGGAAAGAAATGGGGGAGGGGAGGTAACAGGCAGCCCTTTCCCCAAGGTAGTCTCCCCCTGCCCCCATCTGGAAGGGATTCGTTCTGCATTCTGCAGCCAGGGATGACTATGCAGCCCACACTTAACCCTTGAGTTGCACCCAGGCTGCTGGCAAGGATGTGCTGACGACCTTGATAATCTGCCCTCATTCTAATTCTGTTCAATTAGATTAGTTGGGGGAGGATCATTAGTGAGACAGGTTAGACCTGACCGGTTCCCCTTCACCTCCTCCAGAAGGACAATTAAGGCAGAAAAACCTAGAGTACAGGCATCCATAGATGCCATCCCACAAGCATTTTTACATGCATGCCACATTCTGTGCCAGGTACTGGGGATTTTAAAAAGGAGGGGGAGAAAGAGAAAGAATCCTTTCCTTGAAGGTGCTTATATATTCTAATAAGGGAAGCCAAAATGTACAGGGGACCAGTGCCCAGGGAGGGCCATTTCAAAGAAATGTTGAATGGGGCCATTCGAGGAATAGATCGACAGGCCTTCTCCCTCCCAAGACAGAGTCTATTTGATCAAGGTTTCAGAACTGGGAGTGGGAAGGTAGAGAGGGTAGGTGAAAGAACAGTAGACAGCTGGGGGCCAGGGGAGAGGGGGAACAAAACGTTGAAAAGAGTAGAGTTGGAGGAAACAGAGAGCAGAGATACTGGAAACATGGCTTGGGCCAGAGAGAAACCATGATGGTGGGGCAGTCACCATTTGGTATATCAGGACTCGGTGGTAGAACTTCAGGAGATAAAATAACTGAAGCATGAGGGTATGGTCTCTGGGCCAGGTAACAAGGCAAGAAGACGGCTGGGAGTGAGGAGGGAAGCATCATTGAATAGATGATTCAGTGATACTCAGTAGTGAGTATGGAGTCAGCAATTTTATCCTGTCCCCACTCCTACCCTTCCCCTCCCAACTATGGCCAGACTTTATAATAATAGGAAAAAACAAAAACCCAAACTAGCTGAAGTCACTCCAGTCCTGTGGTGTATTCAGTGCTCTGCACCCAGAGTCCCCCACTTCTGCAAAAAGGCTGAGAGAGGGATGTCCTCTCATGTTTCCTGCTTCCCTCCCTCCCTCTGCTCCATCTCCCAATGCTTCTGTTCTGCCTATTCTCACTTCTGTGCAGTAAGATTCTGCACAACACCCACGTTCCCCAGTTTGCCTACCCATTCCCGATCGATCTGTAAGCATCGACCTGGCCTCCAGCTCTTGGCTTACTACAACAAGCACTTTAAAATGGACCATTTGAGCTCCTCCCAAGTGCTGGATGGAAATTGCGGGGTCATTGATCTAAAACAAGAATCTTCCTTAGATGACATTTTAAAAAGCAGGAAAATGAGGCCCAGAGAAGACAGCACGTAAGGGGGCACTCTTGTTAGAAGCTCGCCTGGGAGTCCAGCTCCAGGCCCTAAGAAGGGGGCTATTGACATGGGGAGGGGCTGAGGAGGGTGCTAGAATCCACATGGTAGGCTTGTCTGGCTGCAGAAAGGTCACTCTGAATTCTCATGGTTCTCATGGGTGATTCCCCAGGGCAGGCCCCAGTTTTGCTTCACTTGCTTCCAGTGCTACCCACGATCAGCTTCTGGTCAGCCCCCTTACTACTAGGACCAGAGACTAAATCCTTACCTTTTAACTCTCATCCCCTGAACTTGTCTGCCAGACAAACACCTCAAGGAAGTTAGGTTTTCCTGGGAGAGGAGATGGGAGATAGCTGCCCACCTCCATCCTAGTGGGCAGAGAGCCAGCTGGAGGGATGGAGTCCCTCCTACATACACACACACACTCATACACCACATATACGCCACACACCACATATACTCACACACACCACTCGCATGCATGCACACTCACACACACACGGATTTTATCCCACTTCCCAGCTCTCCGGGTGACTGCTCACTGACCATGGATCATGGATCATAGGGTTAGAACTGGAAGATACCTCAGCGGCTGTGAAGTCCAGCTCCCTAATTTTACGAAGACGACTATCGAGGCTCAGACAAGGCCTTGCACAGGTACGAAGCGGATGAGATTTTTAGATTCTTTGATTCCCAAATCCACCCATATCACACAACGGCCTTCTGTGTGACCGAGGAGGAAGGGCAACGAGGAAGAAATTTCTCCACAGGAGATCTGTCGGGGGAGCGGAGATTCCATGCCAGGTTACTGGCACGTGGCAAATCGGAGGTTGCCATCCCAGGCCGCCATCCCAGGCCTGATTGCTGCCATCCCAGGCCTGATTGCTGCCGTAGGAATAGGCATTAGAGGCTATTGGGTCCAACCCCCTGGTTATTTTACAGATGAGGAAACTGAGGCCTAGAAAGGGATGATCGTTAGTGGAAAAAGCAGCGTGTTTGTATGTGTGTTTGGAGAAAGGAGGGGACGGACTGAGAGTAAAGGCCCGAATTCCCCTCCCCCCGAACGGCCCAAGCAAATTCTTGCTGTCTTCGTTCCTCGGAGGGCATTGGCCACTAGCGGCTGAGATCCCGCCCCGCCCTCCACGCCCCCTCCTCCCTTCTCTCTCGCTCCCTCCTTCCCTCCCTCCCCTCTGACTTGAAAGGCAGAGCTCCGGGTGGCCGTGGGACAGACGGACAGACGGACCCTGGAGGGCAGGGCACCGCTGCTGAATCCGGGCGGTCCAACCAGCCAGGGAGGAAGGAGCTTTTAGTATCCCCCGCCCCACTCTCCCCACCCCACCCCCAATCCTGCCTGCATCTGCCTGGAGTGCCCGGGGGCAGGGCGGCCGAGACTCGTTGGGGAGGGAGAGAAACTGCCACCGCTCCAAAGTTTCTTTTCCTTCTCTGCCGGGGAAAACAAACCAAGAGAAAGCCAGAGAGAGGGAGAGAGGTAAATGTGCACATCGCTACAGGGGCAAGGAAGAGGGGCAGCCGTCTAAGTATGGGTCTGGTGCCCACTTCGGGCACACTTCCGCAACGGGTGCCCGGTGAGGCTGGCCAGCACTGAGCTAGGCGCTCTAGGGGGAGGCCCTCTGCCCGGAACAGGGTTTGTGAGAACTGCCTGGAAAAGGCAGAAAGCTCTGGGGGAGTTGCTGTGGGTTTGGGGGTGAAGGATTTTGGGTGGAAAGGCCAGTGAATTAGCAGGGAGGGAGAACAGACGTTAGGAAGAAGAGAAAGGGGGAGCCACGGAGGGCTGGCCAGAGGGACGAGGCTGGAGCCTGGTCTCCACCACCCCCCTCTCCTCATTCCAGCGTCTCAGACAGGAAAGGGAGTCGCTGCGGGGGGGGGGGGTGCGGGGGGGAGTGGGAAGAAGGGGGAGAGGAAAGTGCTGTTCGAAGATTTTCTGCCTGGGACTAATAGTCGGCGGCGGGCTACACCCCCGCACCGCCCTCCCCCCCCCCCCCCCCCCCCGGCCTTAGACGCCGGCCCTGAAAGCGGGAAGGAAGACTGGGACGGGGGATGGGGTGGGGGGACACACAGACCTGGAGGCTTGCCCTGACCTCCCTAGTCCTCAGCTCTCCCTGCCGACGCCCGGTCCGGGCCAGCCGCCCGCACTTAACAAGCCCGAGGATTTGGGGAAAGCCGATGAAGTCATCACCTATTCAGTTCCCCCCCCCTCCCAACTTGGGGATCTCCCTACTTCTCCAGCCTCCTCAGCCTACCCCACCCCGCAACACGCAGAGGGGTCTACCCTCTTGGGATCCTCTCCCGCCTTCCCTAACCACTCCCCAGCCTAAAACCGCTGATCGTGTGGACCCTTTTCCTAGACTGGCAATGGGGAAACGACGTCCTGGGGGAGGAAGGAGGGGAAGGGGAGGGAGGAAAGGCTTCTTTGCTCAAGGTGACAGGAAAAGAGAGAGGGTGGGACGGGACAGGAAGGGAGGGAAAGGCCAGGGAAGAGAAAGGAAAGTCCTTGGTAGGCTAGGGAACCTGGAAGGGAGAGAAGGGGAAGGGTTTCGACCCGAGCTGGAGATTGAAGAGTTAATTCCAGATGGTGAGACCCTTGTAACTCCACATGTAAAGTTAGGTACGTCTGTGCACTCTGCGCTCGGGGCACAATCAATGCCTGCTTCCATTCTATGGGATGGGGGGTCGAGGGGTGTCCTGAGACAGAACTGAAAAGAAGTCTTAGGCCTTCCAAAGGGTCAGGGTGAGGTGGCTAGAGATCAAGAGATGATATCGGAAGGTCTGGGTTCGAGTTCTGGCTCAGACACATCCTTACTTTGTGACCCTTAGGTCACATCTCCCAGCCTCAGTTTCCCCATGTGAAAAAGGTAGGATGGGGCGGAAGGCGGAATTATCTTTGCACTACCTGCCTTGTTGGGTTTCAGCTGCTGGTTTACATCCAGAAATATGAAAGGGGCGGGGAAGGAAGCCGGGGCTACCCATGACCCTCTTTCACCCCCTAAACTCCTAGACCTCTGCAGACCTCCTTAAGATTTGCCCATCAGGCGGGTGTGCATGGCAGTGGGGGAGGGGGTAGGAGGGAGGGCTATGAATGAACCCTGCTCTAACTGCCGTCTCTCCCTCCTCCCTCCCAGCCCGCCTGCGGAGACCTAGCGCTCCCTGGCACCCTGGCACCACACTCTGGGGCCTTGCTTGACCAGCTCTGGGGGCTGGAACTGCCTCCAGGCTGTGACCTCTCTGCCCGCAGCCCAAAGGACACGTGGCGCCCGGGCGGTGGCTTGACCCACAAACAGCAGAGACAGCGCCCTGGGAAAGAAGGGGTGGATGCATTGGCCCTGCATCTGCTGCTGTGTGACCTTGGGCAAATCACTGCCCCTCTCTGAACCTCAGTGTTTTCCTCTGATTCCCAACGGACCCTTCTAGCTCTCAGTCCGAAGATCCCAAGAGTATTTTGGCCTAAGGCAGTCATGGAGACTATCTGGCACCCCTGTGACTCTGGAGACCTCTATAGTAGGTCCGCTGCCCAAGTCTGACTAGTTTGGAGCCCCCAGTTCTGCATAGCAGGCCTCATGGCTGCACAAGCGCCCCCTGCGGGAGGCCCGGGGTTCTAGCTAGGGATTTAGAGCTAAATCTTGGGATTCAAATCTGGAAGGCATTTTTAAAATCCCCTAATTCAGGGTACTAAATTAACCTGGGTCCAGTGAAGTTCTTTTAAAAATATTTTCATCATTATATCTGGTTTTCTTTGTATTTACCACCACCACTTAAAAAAAAGACGAGAAAATAAATTCAATACAATTCAACAAACGTACTAAGGGCTTGCTATGAGCCTAGAACTGTGTTAACTAAGGTTCAGGGAGGTTGTGATTTGCCCAAGATCACACTGCTGCTCTCCTGAATTGAAGAATCACAAAGCATTTCTCCCAATAATGGGTGCGGGAATTATCGTGTCCATTTTGCAGATGAGGAAACTGAGGCTCAGAGATTGCCTAGTCACATGGCTAGTCACTGACAAATGCAGGATCTGCACCCAGGTCCAGTCTCTTTTCCTTTATACCCTCTGCCTCTCAAGGGAGACAACCCTGCGATTAAATGAGGGCAGATGATAATCCCTCTTAGCACTTTCCCATCAGTTATCTCATTTGGTCTTCAGGCAGGGCAGGGATGATTATCCCCATTCTACAGATGAAGAAATTGGCACCAGGATTTGAGGTGATTTTACCAGATGTCACTCAATCAGGAAGTGGCAGAGAGGATTGTGGGAATTCAGAGGAGGCTGGATTGCAGCAGCTGTGAAATGAAAAATCTGGGGGATTTCACCTGAGTAAGAACTCCCAGGGAGGAAACCCTTCCAATGCAGACCATTCAATTGACTGATTGGCTGGGTCGCCTGGGTCATTATGATCTCACCCATTCCAACCCTGAGGAGACTGAGGTTCTGAGAGGAATGACTCAGCCTGGGCTCAAACCTGCCTCGGAAGCCCTGGCCTAGGCTCCCCTTTGCTGATCCTACATGTCAGATTCTGAGACAGGTTCGCCAACGACTGGGCTGTAAGAACTCCTAAAGAGTTAGGTAGAGAGGAGGGGAGCTGGCCCTTCCATGTGGGAAACCACATGACTGCAAAAGGACCTTTAGGAAGAGTCTTAGAAGGCTGCTTGGGATGCTGAGAAATGACTTGCCCAAGGTCACACAGTCAATATGTCAGAGGCGGGTATTAATAGCTAACATTTATAAAGCATTTACTGTTTGTTGTGCACTGCGCTAAGCTCTTTATCATGAGCCTGGGAGGTTTATTATCTCCATTTTACAGATAGGTAAATTTTAGGCAAACAGGTTGAGTGGTTTGCCCAGGATCACACAGCTGCTAAGTGTCCAAGGTTAGACTCAAACTCAAGACTTCTTGATCCCTAGGCCCATAACTCTAGCCACTTGGCCACCTAGCTGTCCCAGGTATTCCAACTCCAGAGATTCGTGGAGAGGGAATGATCAACCCATGTCTGGTTGACTTTGGGGAGATCCACTATGAAATGGGGAATCGGAAGCAGTGTGTCAACAGAAGAAACAGAAGGCTTTGGAGTTAGGACCTGGGGTACAGGTCTCCCTAGAACTCCTGCCTGTGTAACCTTGGGCAGATCGCTGGAGTTTTCTGGAGCTGTTGCCTCATCTGTAAAATGAAAAAGTTATGTGATTTCCAGGGTCCCTTCCAACTCTAAATCACATTCACCCGCCCTCTGCCTCAGTTTCCCCCTCCATAAAGACCTCCGATATCACTTCTAAACCTAAATCTATAATCTTTGGGATCTTGAAGGATCATATTTTCTGGTGTTCTGTATAGAGTAGCTCACCTCATCCTTTCAAAAGGTGCTGCCAGCATTCCCATTTGATAGAAACTAAGCTCTAAGAGATGAGTGACGGACCCAGGGCTCCTAGAGCTCAAGATCTCGAAGGAACTGAGGATTTAGCTGGGTTCTACCTGGTCATTCCCTGTTCTCACTGGCCAGCTAAGCCCAGGCTTCCTTCTCTAGACCTGTTTCAGGGGGAAGGGCCGGCTTTGATGAGTTCTCAGCCCCCTTTCTAACTGGGTGATTCTGAGCCTTGTCTTCACTTTCCCTTCTGTTCTTCCTCAGGTCTCCACCCACTGGAATTGGCCATCTTGTTCCCAGCCAACCCACACCCCCCAGAAGAAGGGAGCTGGTAGATTAGCCTGCTAATCCCCTTGTCCTCTCAGACAGTGGGGCTAGACCAGCCGGTCAGACCTGCTCCAGCTACATCCGGGAGAACTCCATCCCAAGTCCTTCCAAGGCCATGGCTCCCCCATGAGCCACACCCTTCAGGGTGGCACCTGTCCCCTGAGAGAAGGCCAAGCAACAGGAAGAGGCTGAAGAAGAGAGAACAGTACCAGCATCTCAGAAACTGACAGATCATTTCCTTCCCTCAACACTCCAGGACAGCCTGTGGCAGGGGAAAAGCCAAGGTCAGGGCATAGCCTTCCAGCCCCTTGACCATCCATCACCCTCCCAGAAATAGGATAGCATGGACATGAGGAGGATTGAGCAGCCCAAGGCAACTGGGCCAGCACTGGGCTGGATGTCTGGCTCCCATAGGAAAAGGAGACTGACCAAGGCCGAGCTGACCACAGACATGATCAGTCCACCCCTGGGTGACTTCCGCCACACCATGCACGTAGGCCGAGGCGGAGATGTCTTTGGTGACACCTCCTTCCTCAGCAACCATGGTGGGTTGGGCCGCGGTGGCGGGCGTTCTCCCAGAAGCTTCCTGCTTCGGACCCTGCAGCAGGTGCGACGGGGAGGGCCTCCTTCTCGGGGCTTCACCTCCTCGGCAGCCTCCTCACCTGACCCACCTGCCATCTCTCCCATCATCAAGAATGCCGTGTCCTTGCCCCAGCTCCACCAGGCAGGCTATGACAGTGTGGTGGTGAGCAAGCTGAGCTTTCGAGATAGCCCCCGGGGGTCCCCAGATGGGCACCATGGCTATGGTAAGTGAATTCTTTTTTTTGGAGGGCAGTTGGGGTTAAGTGACTTGCCCAAGGTCACACGGCTAGTTTTTGTGTTAAGTGTCTGAGGCTATGGTAAGTGAATTCTCACCACCCACCTTGGCCCCTGCTGGCTCCCTCCAATTCCCCCATATCTTGTTTCATGTTATTTTTCTCAAGACACCTCTGTGAGGCTCTGTGCCTGACCTGACCCCCAGATGGCCTTAATGGATACTTGTCCACTTTGGGGTGGGCGGACATTAAAGAAACCCAAAGGATCTGGAGACTGAAAAGCTGGGTTTGAATGCAGGCTTTGCTCTTTCCTAGCTGGGTGACCTTGGATGAATCATTTCACTTCTGAAGCTGTTTCTGCTCCTCCCCCCCCTCTCCAAAATGAGGCTGAATTGGGCCTCAGACTCAATGATGTGACATTTTTTATCTTGTTTAAAGTCTGAACAGTGTTTGACCCTTCCCAGGGAGATATATATTGCAGGTAGTATCATTCCCATTTCACAAAGCAGTAAAGAGAGGCCCAGATAAAGGAACTTCTGTTGGAGGAGAGGTCCGAACCCAGCTCTTCCTGACTCCCAGGACCAGCACCCTGTGCAGGCCATCTCTCTGCTTCTCAGTCCTGTGCTTCTGGAATTTCCCTAGGCACTTCTAGCTTAAATATTCCAAAGCTTAAGGGACCCAGCTTCTATGGATAGATGGGGTAGGGGGCTGAGGAATCAGGGCCTTGCCTGACCTGGAGGCAGTCATGGAGCAATGCTGCCACCTTGTGGCAAAAAAAAAATCACAAGCCCACAGTTCGGTTCATCCCTCCAGCATTGGAAGGTATTTTTAGTCCAATTCTCCTATTTTACAGGCCTAGTGAGGTGAATCACCTGTCCAAAGTCTCACAGACACACATGTAGTAAGCATGAGGGGTGGAATTTACACCCAGAATGCCTTCCTCTAGAGCCAGAGAGACCTTGGGATCTAGGTCTGGTGGCCTGACCTAACCAAGGACATCAGTCCCTGGTTTCTCTGTTGGTGGAGAATTGCTCACAATGGCTCAGGAGGATTCAATTCAACAGGAGGTAGGGCCCGGTCCTGGTGACCTTGAGTGACCTTCGGCCAGATAATATGATGTAAGTCCTCTGAGGGAGGGGGCCTACTTTGCCTTTTTTATTTTGTCTCTAGTTCTTCTCACATGCTTAATGAAGACTTACTGGGTGAATATTGAACGCATAGATTGTTAGTATGGTCTGTAAGCAAAAAGGACCAACACACTGGCAGCCAGGTGGTGAGATGGACAGAGCGCTGGACTGTTAAGTCCTGAGTTCAAATCCAGCCTCCATTTGAACTCAGAAAGATTCATCTTCCTGACTCCAGGCCCAGAAATCTATCCACTTCAACACCTAGCTGCTCCTAGAGTAAGGAAGACATGAATTCAAATGCAGACTTAGGCACTTAGTAGCTGTGTGACCCTGGACAAGTCACTTTACTCTGTTTGCCACAGTTTCTCCTCTGTAAATGAGCTGGAGAAGGAAACGGTCAACCACTCCAGTATCTCTGCCCAAAAAACTCCAAATGGGGTCTGATGTTTAGAAATAGAGAATCAACCTCTTGAGTCAAAAAGTTTTGGGTTCAGATCTTGATTCTGATTCTTTCTGGCTGTATAACCCTGGTCAAGTCACTTCCCTTAGTGCCAAAGATCCATCTCCAAAACTCTTAAGTTGGAGAACAGAGACAATGACTCTTCATTAGCAGAGAGGGAATTTCCTTACTAGGAATCTGGTGAAATTACAGGTGTGGCCTAAAAAGGGGGTGGGGGTGGGAGGAAATAATGAACTAAGAGTCATGGGGACCTGAGTTCAAGTCCTGCATTCTCTACTTCCCATAGATGTGATTTTAATCAAATTATTTAACCACCAAGTCTTAGTTCCTTGTTCCTTTATTTATAAAATGTGGCTCCAAATGGACGTTCCATCCGCCTCGCTGGGGGTGTCAGAGGAGACCAGGTACTTCATCTCTGGACTCCGTGCCTTTTCTCCAGCTGTGCCCCATACCTGTATCTCCCTCCTCATCTTGCCCTCCTGGCTTCCTTGGCTTTCTCCCAAGTCTCAGCTAAAGGCCTGCCTTCTGCAAGAGACTTTTCCTGAGGTCGCTGAACAGCAGCACATTCCCGCTGCGATTATCTTCAGGATATCCTATGTTCCCCCTTGGACTAGGAGCTCCTTGAGGGCAGAGATGGTCTTTGCCTACCCTGCCTGGTACACTTGTTATTCAGTCCTTGTTAGTCATGTGACCCCGCTAGAGTAGTCTGCCCTTTCCTTCTCCAGCTCATTTTATAGATGAGGAAACTGAGGCAAGCAGGCTGAAGTAGCTTGCCGAGGGTCACACAGCTAGGATGTGTCTCAGACTGGATTTAAACTCAGATCTTCCGGACTCCAGGTCTGGAGTACTGTGCACTATGGCACCATCCAGCTGCCCCACCTGACACACAGTAGGCCCTTAATGTCAGTTGACTAATTTCTATAGAGCTCTGAATGCACTGGTATAAGTGATTAAAAATAGACCCAAATGTCTAAGCTTTTGAGGTTCACAAAGGGCTTTCTCCCTAGCTACCTTCTGAGGTAGGCAATATCCCCATTTTAATGGATGGACAGACTGAGGCTCAGAAAGGTTCCAGGTCAAACAGCTAGAAGGCAGAAGCTTGGGGTCCTGCCCACACAGCGAGTCCTTCCTAAAATGCTTTTTCATTCATTCAAACATGGGCTTTCACATGACTCCTGGCCCAGCCCTGTTCCCACTCTAAGTGGGTATTTCTACCACCCATGCAGGTCAGGCACAAAGCCCTCATTCCTCTGCCCAGACAGCTGAAGGGACCCCTGCTCTGGGCACGCTGACCAGGCCTCTGGCCTATCTGACACCCATGGCTAGCTGGGCTCCAGCTCTCCTGGCAAGGCCCCAAGGACAGAGTCTTTGCCTTCAGCGAGAGGGCTTCAGTAGAGGCTGAAAAGCCCAAGGGATTATGACCATGGTGTGCCTCTTACCTACAGGCTCAGTGGAAGCTGGTGTCCGAGGACCTGGGTTCAGGTCCTGTCATGCCTTTGCAGTTTGCTATTTTCTGTGACCTTGGGCAAGTCACCTGTAAAAATGAGGGTTTACCCTAGAGGTGCTCTGAGCTTTTTAGGACCTGAATTATGTTGATGTTATTCTCTAGCCAAAGCACATCTAGTTTGGAGAGAGCCCATAGTCCTCCATGCCCATCCAACATGACTGCCCCCAAAAGATTTCAGGTAACATTTATGGGAATCTTGAACAAGGCAACAAGATCTTTTGCTTTTGCTTTTTTTTTTTTTTTTTTAAGGAAAGGAGATCTTAAAATTCAGTTTGGGTTATTAACCTTCCAGAATTGAGCAGCTGAATCATAATGCCCGCCCTCCTCCCACCAGGGATTAAACAAAGGGACCTTTGGCCTTGCACAGACTGGGGAGAAAGATGGGCACTAGCCAGCCTATCACTTCTACTGGCCAGGGAAAGGAGAGATTGCCCTAAAATGGGCCAATAACCCAATCACTTCAGGGCCTAGAAGGCAAGATTATGAGTTAAACTGGGTTATCGCCCTTAATCCCTTTATGGAGAAGACCTCTTTGTTCCAGTGTCCTGACCTACCTACCACGTTCTGTAGGGGCTTTTCCAAGTCTGGAAAGAGCTTTAGAGAAGAGTATTATTTATTATTTCTTAATGGGGCAGCTAGGTGGTGAGGTAGAGCACTGGGCCTGAGTTCAGATCAAGCCTCAGACATTTACTAGCTGTGTGACCCTGGGCAAGTCACTTTACCCCCATTTGCCTCAGTTCCTATAAAATGGGGACATACTGGAAAAAGACATGGTAAGCTCCTCCGCTGTCTTTACCAAGAAAAGTCCCATGAACAAAGTCATGTAGGGCTAGACACAACTCAGTGACAAACATGGTTCTGAAAATATGCTTCCACACCTTGTGTGTAGCCTTGGACAAGTCATTTCCATCTCTGGACCTCAGTTTCTCAATTTGACCTCTAAGACTCACCTCTAGGTCCCCTCAGCCTCTCTAGATGGCCTCAGAGAGTCCATGAGCCATATATATGAACAGAAGAGCACTTCTCATGCCCTGACTGTGGATCAGGCACTGGACTAGGAACCTGTAACAGGGGCAGAAGAGTGCTCCCCAGGTGCTCAGACTCTCATGGGTAGAGGTGACAGCAGACATGTGGAGGAGGGCTTGGCTGGGAGTACCTGGCCAGCCAGAGGCTGGATGGAGCAGCCAGGACCAGCCCCTGGGGCTCACTCAGCCTACCTCCTCTCTCCCTTCCAGGTCTGGATTCTGGATTCTGCACCATCCCCCGCCTTTTACCCACTGAGAGGCCCCTGGACAAGGACAGCTCCTATCCTTCAGAGTCTGAACTGCCTCACTCGGACTCCGAGCCTGAACTGCATCACTCTGATTCGGAACCCAAGATACATCGCTCTGACTCCATGCTCTCCTTCCGCCTAGACCTGGGTCCCTCCCTCCTCAGTGAGCTCCTCAGTGCCATGAGCCTGTCGGAGGCACCTGGGAAAGAGCCAGACCCAGCCCAGACCGCAGAGCCCCAGCCCCCAACCCCAGAGCCCCAACCTCAGGGACACTGTCCCAATGGGGTCTCAGTGTCAAAAAGCCCCATTGGAGAGAAGCTGGGGAGCCTCCAGCCTGACAAGCTGAGAGCACCCACCAGTCTGAACCCAGCCAGGGGATACTGGGTGGGCAACTGGGGCCCCAGGCCCCACTATAGTGAGGTAACAGCCCGGCAAGAGCTAGCTGGAGTATTGCCCCAAAGTCGGGCCTCGTGGGAGAGCCAGGATGAGGGACGGGGGGTCTCCCCTTGCTGGGCAAGGAGCAGCTCAGAGGAGCCAATGAGAGTCCCAGTTCCCAGCACAGTTCAGGCAACTGCATTCCAATTTGCTGATGAGGATGATGAGGTGAATATGTGAGTGTAGGCCTGCTAGGTCCAGAGGATGAGAACCCCAGCCCAGCATCAGGACCTCCAATGAAGTCCCTTCTCCTACCCCATCTTGGAGAGCAGAGGATTTGAGGTGGAGGGGAGAGATCTGCTTCACCCAATAGGAAAAGCCAGGAGCCGGAAGGAAATGGAGGGCATGGGAAGGGACAAGAAAGGAACTGGCATTGCTTTAAATTCCCCCCACCCCCAGGCCCTGTCCTACCACCTCATCCTCCCTGGGCCAAACCAGAATCTGGAGCGTGGGGGAAGCAGATTCTGGTACTTCCAGAGATCTGGCAGGAATCTCCTTCCCTGCCCACTCTATTCCCACCAACCCCCTACACCCATATCCTTCAAAGAGTGGTCATCGGAGCAGGGCAGGCTTGCCCCTACACCCTCCTCTCCCTTCCATGGTCAGATGAGGCTTCCTAAATAGGGCTAGGTAGGTGGGTGCTGAAAGAGAAACAGCTGAGACCAATTTGTTCTGAGGACAGTCAACCCAGAGGGCCTGACAGCCTGCTCTGACCCCCTCTAACCTTGGGCACCAGATGCCCAGCTTCCCCCAATGCCACACCCACAGCCTAGCTGGGACCATACAGTGGAGCCTTTGTGACTAGGGGAGAGGAGGGAGGGCAGGACAGCACAGGGGCCTATTGTCTTCACCACTACCACTCTGTTGGCCAATCCACAGGGGGTCCATTCCAGGCTGTGGGGAGGAGGCCTCCCTCATTTGGGGGTGCCTCCTGCCCTCCCATTATTGGTCTCCTTATTGGGGAATGAAGTATGGCTTCCCAGCCCTCTCCCTGGACCCCGGGATAAGGGACCCTCTCCTATCACCACCCCAGCACCACCTCCCACTCCCATCTCTTCCAGACTGTTCTAAAAGCCATAACCAAAGGTCACTATGACCTCAGCCAGGAGGAATGCCTGGCCTTGGCCTTCTGGCCATCCAGAGATCTCTCTGTCCAGCCTGATTAAAAAAGGAGGGTTGTTTTTTGTTTGATATTTTTTTTATACAAACTCATCCCTCCAGATGATGCCGAGAAACTGTCTGTCTTCTTGTCTGTCTCCCTCACCACCAGCTACCCGAGGGTCTGAACAGAGCCCAGCTCCCTCTCAGAAAATGGTGGGACATATATCCTTCACCTCCACCTGTGGGATGGATGACACGGGCCAAGGCGCAAGGGCCTCCCAGCTTCCCCCAGCCACAGGCCTTGGGGGCAGAGGGATACCGATTGGTAATGAATAACAAGGCAGGAATGTCCTGGCCGATAAAGGTGCAGGTGTGTGCCTGTGTTCAGGAGACGGGGAACGAGCAGCCTTATCTCCCCTTTCCGGGAACATGGGGTTTACACCCTCCCCTGCCTGCCCCCAGGTGCCTGGCACAGGGTACTGCCAGAAACCACAGCAGCTCACAAAGCACAATAACCCTGGGAGGCAGGCAGGAGGAAGAAGCTTTTTTATCAAGGGGGAAACCGAGGCCCAGAAAGGCCATGAAGTGACTCGAGATCAAGTACTTCCCCCAGCTAGAAATGGGTCTCACTTCCTTCTCCCCCTTTCCTCTTGGCCAGAGCAATGGAGGCCTCAGAGGCAAGAGTCTGGGTTCTAATCTTGGTTCCAGAACTGGGTACTTCGCCCTTCTGCACTTGTGCTCCTGAAGAGGCTGTTCTGCTCAGCTCCCAACTATAACATCCCCTGTTCTAATGCCCCTCCCAGCTGTGACATCCCCTGTCCCAAGGTCTCCTTTGGTGCCCATTACTGGCTGCTCAGCTCCCAACTATAACATCCCCTGTCCCAAGGTCTCCTTTGGTGCCCATTACTGGCTGTCATGGTGCAGGGGATGGAGAAGAGAGGAGCCCAGTCAAACTCCACCGGTGGTAGGGATTGGGAAAGGCAGATGTGCCAGAGCCCCAGGAAACACCAAAGCCTGAGTGTTGAGAAAAATGGAGAGAGGCCTTTATTGAGGCTTACATGATGTTAAGGAAGTGGGCAACTGCCCAAGCCCACCACCCTCGCCCCTCACTCCAGCTTGAAGGAGGTAAGGCAGATTCCACCCTTCACGCAGCAGTAGGGGAGGTGGCTGTGTCTCCCACGGTTGGGGAATTTCACCTGGTGACCATCGGGAAGTTTCACGTGAAATTCATCTTCCCCAAAGGTCACGATCAACTGTGCAGGAGGGAAGAAGGAGAGAGAGCCAGGAGGTTATCCAAGAACCCCAACCAAACAAATGACCATAGGTGAATCCTAAGTCTAAAAGGAGGCTGTCGGTGTCCAATCCATTCATTTCCAGATGAGAAAACTTAGGCTAAGTGATTGGCCAAGGACACAGAGAGTAAAGTCAAACATTCTCCATCCAAAACCTATGTTCTCTCCCCCACATCACCCATAGCACCTGTTAAAACTGGCAGGTAGAGGTGAGGTCTGGGAGATGAGACAGTAGCTATTTCCTCCTAAACAATAAAGGAGTTCCTGAGTTCAAATCCTTCCTCAGACACTCGCTGTGTTCCCCTGGGCAAGTCGCTTCACCTGTATCTTTGCCAAAAAAACCTCCAATGGGCTCACGAGTGAACTACAGAGGCAGCATGGATCTACTGGGATGACCTAGGCATGAACCTCAGCTCTGTCCTAACTGGCTGTGTGACATCAGGAAGGTCCCTTTCCCTCTCTGGGCCTCAGTTCTCTCACCTGTAAAATGAGGGGAGTGTTCTCCCTTGGACAGCAATGTCCAAGGTCCCTTCCAGATCTAAGGACTAGAATCCTAATAGCTCAAAAGTCCAAGGGCCCCTTTAGGTTTACAAAGTAGTCTCCCCTTAATTCACAAGCACTTATTCTGTGTTGAGCATGTTCTGGGGGGCAGTCCCTGCCCTCAGAGAGTTTATATTCTGTTCAGGGAAACAAAAGGTCCAAGCATCAAATCCAATTCTCTCATTTTACTGATAAGGGAAGTAACCCATCTGCCCAAGGTCACACAACAATATGTGATGGAGTCTTCCAAGGACCAAATCTTGGGCTCTTTTCACACTGTATCCTTTTGAGGCTCCTGCCCTTCATCTTGGAAAATCTTATCAGTATTAGGGCTTGTTAGCAGTCGAAGGCATTTAAATAGGGTTTCACTCGATGTTTTAGACTCTCCCCAGTCACCCTGTTCCAGGGGCATTATCCTCCCTATTTTACAAAGCAGAAAAACGATTCCGGGATTGGAACCCAAGCCTCCCTCGCTTCCAGATCCACAGTTCTTAGCATTAGCCAACTCTGCCTTTCCTCTTAGACCTGTGACATGCCCCCACTCCCATTCCACGGTCTCACCTTTATCTCCATCCCTGGTCTAAAGCACATGTGATCATCACGATGCTCCTTTTCCCAGCTACCACCATTTTGGGAATTGCAGACAATGACATTCTCCTCAAAACGGGGGTTGAAATGCAATGCCAGATTTCCGGGACCACTGCCCAGATTAATAGAGAACCTGCCAAGGTAGAAGGACAGTGAACGAGTGACCAGTCTGGTCTATGAGAATGGTATGAGAGAAGTGATCTACCCTACCATCCCAGAGGACCAAAGCTTAGAGGGGCCTTGAAGGCCTAGTGACAGCAATTCATTTTACATATTAGGAAACTGAGGCCCAGAAAGGGGAAGCAACTCATCTAAAGTTATAGGATTGTAGGTTTAGAATGGAAAGAGACCTCAAAGGAATCTAATCCAACCCCCTGAATTCACAGAGGAAGAGACCGAGGTCCAGAGAAGTTAAGCAGCTTTCCTAAAGCTGTACAAAGGTGGGATTGGAACTCAGATATTCTGACTCCAAATGTCCCTGAGAAGGCTTGGCACTGACTAGAAACTTTCTCTGACTCAAGAGAACTAAATGTTCTTTGGCAAGGGAGGGGAATCCTGGAGAGATTCATCTTTTACTAACAACCCAAAATATTAAGTCCAGGGACTGTGAAAACTGTATTAGCTATTCCTATAGCTGATGGTAGAAATGGAGGAAAGTCAGAGTTTAGTGTGAATCTGGATGGGCAGGCATCAGCAATATCAGGAGTCTCCCTACACAGCCCCTGCTAAGAGGCACAGAGAACACAAGGCATAGTAGGGGAGAGCAAGCTGGGCCTGCAGTGATGAGACGTAGACACTTGCTCACCAAGTGACCTTGGACAAGCCCCTTAACCTCTCCGAGTCTCTATTTCCATGTCTCCCTACCTGCCAAGGTTGGCATATGGAAAGCATTTCCTAAACCTTAAAGGGACCTGTGATTTCTCTGAGAAAGGAAACTCCAGGTGAAGACAGTCTCCCTGATGCAGGCTGGCATATCTCCTACAACTTGTAGTCTTAGGGAATCACTTGAGGCACTAAGGGAAGTGATTTACCCAAGGTCACACAGTCAGTAAATGTCCTCAAAGGTGGAACTTGAACCCCGACCTTGGAGACCAACTCTACTTACCATGCCACACTGCTACCTTCAGGGGCTCTAGATTAATTAGCTAAAGTTTGGGGGTTTTTCACCTTTGGGGAGAGAAAAAGCATGAGTACTCAGGTGTACTGTCAATGTCAGAGGATACTGAGTCAATCAGGTCAATCCCACAAACCTTCCCAAAGCGCCGCTGTGCCTTCCTGACATATCTTGGGCATAAAGATCCTGTTAGTTATTGTTCTCGTTATATTCACCTCCTTTGCAGAGAAAAACAGAAAACAACACTCTATTCTGAGACTTTAGCCTATTTCGAGATCAAACATTCTATTTTGTCACTTGGAATTCTAGCATGAGTCTAACATTCTGTGACGTGCCATGATTCTGTTACCCACCCAAACTGAGGGCTTTCCTCGGCAGGGGTTCAGGTGTGCCCTCAGAGAATCCCCAGCTCCCCAGGACAGTCAGCCCTCCCAAGCCCCAGATTTACCAAGTAGCATCATCATCAATTTTCCCCTTCAGCCTCAGTGTCCTCCCCGTCTTCAGTTCCATATGGTAAATCTCCATTTGGTTCTGTCCAAAAGAGAAGATATTTGCAGTGACCTGACATCCTTATGCACCTACCGGTCACTACTTCCTGGTTCCCCCGATCTCAGAGGATAAAGGGAGATCCCCGGGGGCTGATGTCATACCAGGCTTACTTTCAACCATCTACTTTTCTCTCCTCTCTTTGCTCTTTTCTCCACATTCACCCCCAAAGGTCCTGCTGGCTGCCAGTGGTGAGAGAATGGATCTCCCCATTCAGACATTTTCTAGCTAGGTAACCTGGGACGGCCCTTAATCTTTTGAACCTTGGTTTTCGTCATCCATAAAATGCATATAATAACATTCATGCTAGCTATTTCAGCAGCCATTAAGAAGCCTTTCCCCGTCCGCCTTGCTGCCGCTGCTTCTCTGCTGATCACTTCTGATTACCTCCCCACATCTTGTTTGTACGTAGTCGTTGGCTTCCTGTTTCTCCCATAGACTGGGAGCTCCTTGAGGGCAGGAGCTGTGTCCCGGCTGTTATTTGTCACTCACTTTCAAAGAAGACCCATGATGTCACAGGGGTCATGACTCGACTTGCCATGAATGAGATTAAGTGAGACAGAGCTGTGTAAAGTCATCAGACTCACTCTCTTTTCCAAAGTCATCAAAGTCCTGCAGCAGGACAAAAGTCCAGACGCTTGGTGACGGCCCAGGATGCAGGGGGTGCCCTTGGTGTCGTTGACAGCTGACCAAACTCTAATTGCTCTGCACCATCTGCTTCAGCCACCTTCATGTTCCATCGGAACAAATCATTCTCATCTGCCCATTCAGCCAGGGAAGTCTTTCCATACTTAGTGTAGACATCCCCCTAACTTACTGATGGGTTTGAGGCCTGTCCATTACTCTCAACCTGGCTTAGCCTTTCTGCCAAAATGGTTTATTAGAATATGGCCTCAAACGTTCCAGCTTCTTGGAGCCACCAAACGGGATGGATGAGCAGCCCTCAGAAAAATGAGGACAAAGAAATCAGGAGCTAACGGTGGGATTTTAGACACTATGACAAGAGGTGGGTAAAAGCAGGTGGCAGAAGGGGGTGGTCTCTGTTTCCATTAAAGCCCACCATAAAAGTGACTGACTCTGTACCCTATACTGAAGGTACACAGACATCCCAGCCTTGGCACAGACTGTACATTCCCTCCTTGATAGCCTGGCACAAGACAGAACAGCAAAGGATTTGAAGTCTGAGGTCTTGGGTCTTCTACCACCTACCTCAGGGAAGTCACCCTCTCCGGTCTCAGTTTTCTCATTTGTAAATGAGAGGGGGTTTGCCTAGATGACCTCAAGGGATCCTTCTGATTCTATATCCATGATCTTGTGAGTCCCCTCTGCTGAGAGAGAGAAACAGAGAGAGAGAGAGAGAGAGAGAGAGAGAGAGAGAGAGAGAGAGAGAGAGAGAGAGACAGGGAAATGAGGGGAGACGGGAGACAGAGAAACAGAGACAGAGAGATAGGAGAGAGAAAGAGAGAGAGAGAGATGGAGGGAGGGAGGAAGGGAGGGGGGAAGGGAGGGAGGGAAGGAGGGAGAGAGAGAGGGAGAAACTGAGAGATGGGAAGGGACCAGAGTCTACAGAATTGTGCCTATGATGGAAGTAGAAATTGGAGGGGACTAGAGTCCCCAAATAAGTCTCAACCAATTTATCCGGTATCAGGGATTTATCCAATTGGGGAGCCAAAAGCAGGAAAATTAGTAAGGACAGAATCAACTAATCAATGAGAATTTAACACTTGGCTATGCAATGGCACTGGGGATACAAAATAAAAATTTAACAGTCCCTGCCCTCAAGGAGCTTTTATTCTATCAGAGGAAACATGTACACATATAGTTATGTCCAAAATTTATACTAAGGAGGTGCAAGGTAATTACTGACATTTACTAGCTGTGACCTGGGCAAGTCACTTCACCCTGTTTGCCTCAGTTTCCTTATCTGTAAAATGAGCTGGAGAAGGAAATAGCAACTTCCTTCCAGCATTTTTGCCAAGAAAAACCCAAATGGTGTCATGAAGAGTCTGACATGATTGAAAATGACTAGGGGCGGCTAGGTGGCGCAGTGAATAGAGCACCGGCCCTGGAGTCAGGAGTACCTGAGTTCAAATCCGGCCTCAGACACTTAACACAAAAAACTAGCCGTGTGACCTTGGGCAAGTCACTTAACCCCAACCGCCCTCCAAAAAGCAAAAAAAAAAAAATGACTAAGTAGCTATTACTGAGGGGAGGCATTAGCAGTTGTGGGGGGATCAGGACAGGGATATGTGGAAGATAAGTGTTTAAACTGAGCTTTGAATGAAGTAGAGAATTGTAAGAAACAGGGATGGAGAAGGAGTGCATTCTAGGTACGAAGGGGTCAACATTTTTTGCAAAGGCATAAAGTGGAAGGGTCCAATGGCAAAGACCCTGTAGCCAGAGCCAAGACCTGAGCTTGAAGAATCCTAATTACTATTTAATCCCTTGGGCAAATTGCTTTCCCCTCTCTTGGCCTCATCTGTAAAATGGGGAGGAGGGGGTTGGACTCAATGACCCTTTCCAGCTTTCAATCAATGGCCCTCTAGGATAAGGGCCACCTTCTCACCCCCTTTCCCACTGGAGTCTCATAACCTTTTCTTAGAGATAGGTTAGGCAGGTGGGCAGCCCACAAAAGCTTTGTGACTTTTCCTCTACACAAGTGATATTGGGGAAGGACTCAGACTGGCACCCAGGTGTCCTGATGCCTAATCCAGAGTTTTCCATGATCTCATACACCTAGAATTGGCAGGGCAGGAGAAGGATAGGGAGACTGAAAGGAAGATAGATAAAGGGGGCAGAGGAAGAGTGGGAGAGAGCCCTCCCCACCCCAGATTTGAGGTTACCTCCGACATCTTTCTTATAGATCAAGTAGTGACTGGTGGACGCTGTTTGCAGTAACTTGGGGAGATCTGCTCTGAGCCCCGGCAGTGGCAAGAAGTTTATCGTTCTCCTCTGTCCAGGTAGAAGGTTACACATTAACTCTGGGAAGGTTATAAACCTGGGCACTTTGCCCAAGGAGTCTGAACTCTGCTAGAGTAGCTTTATTTCCCATCTCCCTCTCCTAAAAAACAAACACATTATCTATGCCTCTTCCTTCCCCCATGACCCTGAGCAGGAACCTGCTGCCCCCCATCTGCCTATCATCCCTAGAACTAAAATTTTAGGCATCTGGCCCATTCCATAGGATTCAATTATTTAGTTTCTAATTTTTTTTTTTTTGCTTTTTGGAGAGGGGAAGTTAGAGCAATTGGGGTTAAGTGACTTGCCCACAGTCACACAGCTAGTTTTGTGTTAAGTGTCTGAGGCCAGATTTGAACTCAGGTCCTACTGACTCCAGGGCCATGCTCTATTCACTGTGCCACCTAGCCACATTTTCAATTAATTTTTAATCTGTCTTTCCATGATCTTTTGTTACATGTAATTTTATTGCATCATAATCTGAAAAGGATGCATTTAATATTTCATCTTTCTGCATTTGTGAGATTCTTATGCCCTAATACATGGTCAATTTTTGTGTGTCATATGCCCCTGAGAAAAAGGTATATTCCTTTCTATCCCCATTTAATTTTCTCCCAAAGTCTAGAATATCTAACTTATCTAAAATTCTATTCATCTCCTTAACTTCTTGTTTATTTTGTAGTCAGATTTATTTAGTTCTGAGAGGGGAAGGGGGAGGTTCTCTACTAGTATAGTTTTACTGTCTATTTCTTCTTGTAACTCACTTAACTTCTCCTCTAAGAATTTGGATACTATACCACTTGGTGCATATGTTTAGTATTGATATTACTTCATTGTCTATGGTACCTTTTTAGCAAGATATAGTTTCCTTCCTAGTTTCTTTTAATTAGACCTATTTTTGCTTTTGCTTTGTCTGAGGTCAGGATTGCTAACCCTGCTTTTTTTTTTTTTACTTCAGCTGAAGCATAATATATTCTGTTCCAGCCTTTTACCTTTATTGCGTGTCTCTCTGCTTGACATGTGGTTGTTTTTTTTTTTCGTAAACAACATATTGTAGGATTCCGGTTTTTAATCCATTCTGCTATTCATTTTCATTTTTTGGGAGAGTTCATCCCATTCATATTCACAGTTATGATTACTGTCTATTTCCCTTCATCCTATTTCTCCCCTTTTTATACTTTTCTCTCTCCTATCATCCTGTTCCTCCTCACCAGTGTCTTGCTTCTCACAACTGCCTCCCCCAATCTGCCCTTCCTCCTATCAGCACCACCTCCTCGATTTTCTTCCCCTTTCCACTTCTACTTCCCTATAGGGTAAGACAGATTTTTCTTCCCAACTGAATGTGTATATTATTCCCTCTTTGAGCCAAATCTGATGAGAGTAAGGTTCAAGCAATGCTCACTCCCCTCTTCTTTCCCTCTACTGTAATAGGCCTTTTCATGCCTCTTCATGTGATATAATTTATACCATTCTGCCTCCCCCTTTCCTGTTCTCCCAATACAATCCTTTTCTTCACCCCTTAAAATTTCTTTTATCATCACATCAAAGTCAACTTATATCCACACACTTTGTCTAAGTATACTTCTTCTAACTGCCTTAATAGAGATGTAGTTCTTAAGAGTTACAAGTATCATCTTTCCATTTTGGGATATAAACAGTTTAACCTTATTGATTTTTTTCTTTCTTGTTTATATTTTTATGCTTCACTTCAGTCTTATATTTGAAGATCAAATTTTCTGTTCAGCTCTGGTGTTTTCATCAGGAAGGCTTGGAAGTCCTCTATTTCATTGAATATCTGTCTCCTCCCCTGAAAGATTATGCTCAGTTTTGCTGGATAGTTGATCCTTGGTTGTAATCCAAGCTCCTTTGTCTTCCAGAATATCATATTCCAAGCCCCCCAATCTTTTCATTAGAATCGGCTAATCCTATGTAATCCTGACTGTAGCTCCTTGATATTTCAATTGTTTCTTTCTGACTGTTTGCAGTATTTTATCCTTGATCTGATGGTTTTGGAATTTTGCTACAATATTTCTTGGCCTTTTCTTTTGGGCATCTCTTTCAGGAGGTGATCAGTGAATTCTCTCAGTGACTATTTTCCCCTCTGGTTCTGGGATATCACAGCAGTTTTCCTTGATAATTTCTTGTAAAATGCTGTACAGGCTTTTTTTTTTTTTAATCCTGGCTTTCAGGCAGTTCAATACTTCTTAAATTATCTCTCCTGGATCTTTTCTCCAGGTTATTCTTCTGAGATATTTTACATTTTCTTCCATTTTTCTTCTATTTTTTTCAATGTTTCAATTTTATTTGACTGATTCTTGACATCTCACAGAGTAGTTAGCTTCCACTTGCCCAATTCTAATTTTTAAGGATTTTCTTCATTTAGCATTTGTACCTCCTTTTCCATTTGACTAATTCTACTTTTAAAGGAGTTGTTTTCTTCAATGGATTTTTTCCCCATTTGACCAACTTTTATTTTTTAAGAAGTTGTTTTCTTCAGTCAATTTTTGTGCTTTCTTTTCCAAGCTATTGACTCTTTTTTGTCATCCTCTTGCCTAACTCATTTCTTTTCCCAATTTTTCTTCTACTTCTCTTGCTTGATTTTTTCCTTTTTTATTTTTAATTTTAATTTATTTTCTTGATTACATCATTCATTTCCAGTTTTGAGTTACAAATATTCTCCCCTTCTTTCCCCTACCCCCAAGCCCAAAACAGTGATCCCACCATAAAGCCCCTCCCACAATCTGTTCCCTTTTATG
>CM053597.1:233169812-233188517 GCA_028646575.1 Pseudocheirus occidentalis | reverse complement strand
TTCTCTTAGCCTTTTTTTTTTCTTCTGGCCTGATAAATGTGGTAACTGTGCCTCCAGTGCAGATGATCTATTCTCCTATAGACTGGGCTCTGCCTGACTGCCCCAGGGTCTGACCCGGCCAGGGTTTCAGTCGCGGCTCCCAGACTGCTGTAAAGAGCCCCACCTGTTGAGCTGCCTGTAGCAACAGATGTGTTTTCTGTCTTTTGGAGAGTTTTGGAGCTTGAAAATCTGTTTTAGAGTCCCATTTTATGAGTTTTTAGTGTGTTTGTGTGGGAGCTGCGGTACTTTGCTGCTTCTACACCACCATCTTGGCTCCCCCTCTCTTGCTTGATTTTTAAAATCCTTTTGAGCTCTTCCAGAGGAATTTTGGGGCTTGAGACCAATTCACATCCCCTTTGAGGCTTCACATGAGGTTTGACATCGTTTTCCTCTTCCGAGTTTGTGTTTTGATCTTCTTTGTCACCACAGTAGCTTTCCAGTGTCAAGGTTCTTTTCTGGTTTTTGCTCATTTTTGAAAGGTCAAGCTCTGCTTCTGGGGTTCAGGGGGCACTGTCCCAAGCTTCTTATACTGGGGACCAGGGGCCTGGTCACAGGCTTTCTGTGCTGGGGTCTCTAGGCCTGGCAGGATGCCCAATGTGCTCAGGTGGCCTGGCCTACTCATGCCTATTGTGGATGGATTATTCCTTTGACCAGAAACAGATCTTGGCTAATAATCGACTAACATTTAATGAGTTGTAGGGCACTAGAAAGACCAATGGAGAAGCAAGAAGCAATGAAGTCACCTTCAGAGATATGATGGCCAGTATAGCCCACCGACCTTTATCACTGGCACGGGGATGCAGAGGATGGAGGTTAGTATCATTCCTGCCTCATCAGACTTCTTTTGAGTTAGAATCCCCTCCCAGACCAGCCTGGCTCACAGTACTCTTCTACACCCTACACCACTCCCAAAAAAGTCAGGTACTGTTCTTTCCCTGGCTATACCCCAGAAGCTTCAGGATCAAATTGATTTGTCTTTTAAAGTCCCCTCCTGCCTTCTTATACTTTATTCTCCTTCATGCACTTGGGGTCCAGGGATGCTGGCTTCCCAGGTGTTCTTCAAACAACACATTCTCATATCCAGTCTCCGTGTTTTTTCTTTGGCTGTCTCCCCATGACTCCTCCTCCTCTCTCCCTCCTGGCTTTCACCTTCTGCAAGATCCTTTCCTATTCCCAGGTAATGCTCATGCCTCCTCCCACCCCCATTTATTATCTCTAATTGATCCTGCTGTAGTTTGTTTCTACAAGGTTGCTTTCAGGTTTCCCCACATGAGACTGTGAGGTCTGTGAAAACAAGAACTATTTTCTCCTCTCTTGTATCCTCAGCCTTAGCATGGTGCCTACTGTGTATACAGTAGGCACTTAATACATGCTTATGAACTTGACTTGACTTCCACCACCCCATTCCCATGGAGGGTAAGGCAGTGCAGTGAGTTGGAAAGAGCCCTGGACTGGAAGCCAGAGGACTCAGGTTTGAGGCTTCCCTCCACTACTTGTTACACAAATGACCTTGGGAAAGTCACCTTCTCTAGACTTACTTCAAAATCAGAGGTTTGGGTTTGATCATCCCTAAGGTTCTTTCCAGATCAAAACCTGCACTCCTAATGTTAACCCTCATGTACGAGATGCTTTTAGAATTATAAAGACTCTTCCTAGCTACTACTCGCTGAGGTAGGGAGTCTAAGTGTTATTCAGTTCAGTTCAGTAGTTTTTTCAGTCATGTCTGATCTTCATGACCCCCCATTGGGGGTTTTCTTGATAGACACTGGAGTGGTTTGTCATTTCCTTTTCCAGCTCACTTTACAGATGAGGAAACTGAGGCAGACAGGGTGAAGTGACTTGCCTAGGGAGACACAGTTAGTAAGTGTCTGAGGCCAGATTTGAACTCATGAAGATGAGTCTTCTCGACTCCATGCCAGGCACTCTATCCACAATGGTGCCACATGGCTGCCCTCCAAGTGTTACTACCATCCCTGTTTGAAAGATGAGGACTGGGAGGAGCAAAGGAAAACAACTGTCAGATGACAATAATAAATAAATAAATAAATATTAAATAATAAATAATAAATCAGAGCCAGGACTTGAAAAACAGGGTCTTCTGACTACAAGGCCAGTGCCCTCTACATGAGCTAAGCAAATCCAAAGCCCACCAGGCTCATGAGCCCTGGTGCAGACTTTGCTCTTTTTAATAAGCTCAAGGATCCTACATGTAGAGCTGGAGAGGCCCCCTGAAACCAACTAGTCCAGTATCTCTCATTTTACAAATGAGGAAACCAAGGTCCAAGAAGGGACGAGACTTGCCCAAGGTCACACAGATAATAAGTAGCAGAGCCAGGATTCTAAATCAAGCCCTGCGGCCTCAGCTAACATCCGCCATCTCCAAGAAGCGTTGGTCAGTCCTTAATCTTAGAGCCTTCCCCCTGAGATCACCCCCAGTTTATCTTATGCATATCACGTTCATGTTGAATTGTCTACATGTCTGTCTCCCCCACTGGACTGGGAGCTCATTGAGGGCAGGGATCAGATTTTTGCCTTTTTTTGTATCCCAGTGCCTGACACATACAGTGGGTACTTAATAAATGCTTATGGATTTGGTCCTGATTTCCTCTCACACGAAATCCAATGCCCTTTTCACGACGCATCTCCACAGTATTAATTCTTTTCATCTTTACCACTATTTCTATAAATAGCCATCCTCCCTATTCCTCTCCAGATTGAACTACAATTTTTTTTGTTACAACCTTGTAACAAAGAAAATAGCTAAGAAAAATAACTAAATGCACCTAACAATGTATACAACATTCTGATCTACTAGCCCCCCACCTCTCCTGGACAGACTGGGTGTCTGTCCAGTAAACATAGCATGTTTACTGTAAATATACATATAATATACATACAATATATACATATGCATATGTAAATATACATACAATAAACATGCAGTAAACAAGTATGGGAAACCACACAGGGTCCTGGAAACAGCCTTGGGATCAGCGTCAGGAGAATTGGGTCTTTACCTTACCCTGCTCATTAACTCCATGGCCTAGAAAAATTACTTTTCTGGCCCTCATCTGAAAATGAGACTGATTCTCCACAGACTATTGTCAGGATAAAAGGAGGAATGAGGGATTCTACATGTAGGGTGCCCCCTGAGTACAGAGGAGACTGAAGACAGATCTCTAAAATGATATGTCACAAGCTCACAAGCTCCTCATAACAACACTGGCTAATGCTTATACAGGGCTTGCTACATGCTGAGACTGTGCTAGGTGTTTTACAATTAGTATCTCATTTGAGCATCACAATAACCCTGGGAGGGAAGTGCTATTATTATCCCCATTTAACAGGTGAGAAAACTGAGGCAGAGGATAAGTGACTTGTCGAAGGTCACACAGCTAGGGAGTGTCTGAGGCTGGATCTGAACTCAGGTCTCAGAAGATGTAAAAGGTGTCTTAGAGATCATCTAGCCCAATCCTATTGTTTGACAGAAGAGGAAACTGAGGCTCAGAGAGCTGTCAGAAAGAGTGACTCTTTAAAAGGAAATATGAGCACACATGCACAGAAATATGAGCACACATGCACAGAAATATAAGCACACATGCACGCACACACAACTGTATAGAGGCAGATGGAGCTTGAGACAGAGACACAGACAAGGAGAGATGGACAAAGACAGAGAGGGAAAGCTATGCACACAGAGACAGACAGAGAGAGGAGGGAAGGTGTCAGAGAGACAGAGAGAGGAGAGGTGACCCTTCTCCTCAGTCACACATCCCTTCTCCCCTGGGCTACTGAAAGAACCTGAACTTCCCACAGCAAGTCTCTTCCTGCTCCTACTTGATTTTTCTTTCAGTTGCCAAAGTGATTGCCCTAAAGCGCAGATCTAACTAGGTCGTGCCCCAGCTCAAGAAGCTTGAATGGCTCCCTACAGCACCTGGCATTTAACATTGAAAGCCTTTCATAATCTGGCTCCAACCTATTTTTCCAAGACTTATTTCTCATCTCTCCCTTTTCACATGCTCTATATCCCGGTTATACTGACATACTTATTGTACACCCGATTGTATACTACACATATATCACATTCTATCTCCAGCTTCTGGGCCTTTGTCCCCCAGACCTGGAACATGCTCCTTTCTCACCCCCAACTCTGGGAATCCCTACCCCCTTCAAGGCTCAGCCCCTCAAAATTCCTTCATATGTAATTCATATGCAATCTGCCTGTGTGTTGTTCCTTTCCTCCCTCCCTTCTCTCAGTAGAATGAAAGCTCTTTCAGTTCAGGGATGATTTAATTTTTATTTCTGTGTCAGTAATATTTAGTCCAAAGCAGGTGCCTGATAACTGCTTGGTAAATTGAACAGAAATGCTGCACATCCTTGGAATGATGTAGGTGTTCAAATCACACAGCTAAGCCATAGTATCATGGATCTGGAGTTGACAGAGCTCTTCCCAGACTCCAAGCCTACCCTCTCTAAGGGACTCCAGGCTCCTTGAGGGAAAGAGCCAGGTGCTCTTCCTTCCCTTATTCATAATGCAGATACCCAAAAGATACTTGATGGTTCATAGCCTCAAAAAGATGCCAGGGTTGAAATGAGATTGCCTAAGCCAGGGGGTCTTACTCTTGTTCCCTGGACCTCTTGGGCAGTCTGGTGAAGCCTATGGATTCCTTCTCACAATTGTGTTTTTAGGAGGAATAAAATAAAGCACATGTAATTAGAATCCTACCTCATCATCATACAGGGAAAGAAACTGAGTGTGAAAGGGGGGCAGAGATCTGCCCAGGGTCACAGAGCTGGCAAAGCTAAAGATCTTACTTCTTCCAAAGAACCAAAGCTCCTGTTTCCTGGGGTCAGGCCTTAAGAGTGGGAATGGAAGCTCCAAATGCCCCAATCCCCAGGGACAGAGGGGAACACAGAGTGGTGGGGGAGGAGAACAATTCTTTTTCCTCCAGGAGGCTTCTTGAGCAACTCTTGTGGGGGGTGGTATTTCAGAGAGAAAAGTTCCAGGCACCTGAGATACGCTGGCCAGAGGCCAAGGACTCTTGGGTTATTTTATCTCTCCCTCTTCCCTCTCTCTCAGCCAACTCTTCTGTGGGATCTGAGTATACTGGCCCACCTTCCTGGCCTCTCCCAGGCTGAGGCAGAACTGAGGCTTTGAGGGACAGGGGCCTGGCCCAACAGGGACACTGGGTGGAAGACTAGAGCCTCCTACTGGCTACCTCCTTCCATCTTCTTGCCCTCTGACTCTCCCAACTTTAGCTTTGAAGAGTCAGAGAGAAAGGAGAAGAGAGGAAGAAGAGAAGGAATGAGGAAGAGGAGAGAGAAGCAAAGATGGAAGAAGGGAGGAGGAAGAGAGCCAAGACAGGAGGAGGGAGAAGAGGAGGATAGAAGAGAGGAGGAAGAGAAATTGTCCTTTTCCATTACAGAAGGCAGGATTTAGTTGGCCAGGAAGAAGGAACTGAGATTTATGAAATTACAGAATCTGAGACACAGAAGACATCTTTAAAAGGAAAGTCATTTGGGCCAACCTAGATAGAAATTCTCTCAAAGTGCTTCCTGCCAAGTTATCATCCACACCATTTGCCAAGCCCCTTACACTGTGATCCCTGCAGTAACAGGGAATTCTCTACCTTAAGAAGCAGCCCGTGCCTCTTGGACAGCTCTAAGGATGAGAGAAGCACACACACACCTTTATTTTCCTTCTACTAGCCAAAACTCCCTCTCTACAAACCCTACCCACTATTAGTTTTTCTCTCCTTTGTCACACAGAACTTTTCCCACATAATGACCCTCCAAAAAGATGTCATTTATGACTCAGTTCTAGCTCTGAAATCCCAGGATCCTGAGAGCAGGATTCAGGACGAGGCAAGGACCCTGGTAGCTCTCTCCCTACTCCTCCTCCCGAGGTACCCCTCCCCCTCCAGTTCTTCCAGCCCTCAGGAGCCACTCTGGAAGGAGTAAATTGTCCTTCCTCTGCTTCCTGGCCTTGAGAGCAGAGGCTCAGGCCAGATTAAGATCCTAGGGCTAGGTCCTCATTTCCTAGGTCAGATACCAGATACATTTTTACAAATGTATCAAATTTTGCAGTGAAAAACACTTGGAAAGTTTGTCCAATCACCAGTTTCTTTCATTTTATATTTTTGAAAGTTTTGGGGCGGCTAGGTGGCACAGTTAATTGAGTTTTGGCCCTGGAGTCAGGAGGCCCTGAGTTCAAATTTAGCCTCACTTTAACACTTACTAAGCCTTGGGCTTAGGCAAGTCACTTAACCCCAATTGCCCTGCCCTTCTCCCTCCAAAAAAAGAAAAGAAAAGAAAAGAAAAGAAAGTTCCAGAGCATAGCAGAGTCACCTAAATGATATCCATAAGCACTCGAAATAGTCCCAACTATTGGAAGACAGGCCAGTACATTAGAGAGGGGCAGGGGCTAAGATGGAGAGGATGCTGGTTGGAGTCTAAGGTTCTGGGTGTGAATCCTGACTGCCACTTACTACCTGTGTGACCTTGAACCTTCACCTCTTTGACTCAGTTTCTGGGTATGTAAATAAAGCAATTGAACTAGATCACCTCCCCAGACCCTTCCAGCCTAAATCCTCACTCGGAGATCAAATGATGCTCTTATCTGAGGGGGGGGGGGCGAGATCAAAGTGGATAAATCAAAGAAATGCAGAATTTGAGTGTGGGGCAGTACCTAAGTGGCCAACTAGCACAATCAAGAACTCAAAGGAATTTCCTCCATCAAATTCTACACAAATTCTACACAAGGCACCATCCATGCCTTGGGAGGAACCCACAACTTCCTGAGGTGGGGTCCATTGTACTTCCTGACACTCTCATCATCTAACAGAAGCTGTTTTCTTGTAGTCATTCAGTCATTTCAGTCCTGTTCGACTTTTGTGACCCCATTTGGGGTTTTCTTGTCAAAGACACTGGAGTGGTTTGCCATTTCCTGCTTCCCCTCCTTTTACAGATGAGGAAACTGAGGCAAATTGGGTTAAGCTACTAGTCTAGGGTCACACAGCTAGTAAGTGAGGTTGGACTTTCTTCCTGGCTCCAGGTGCACCACTGGAGCTCTAAGCACTGGACAACCTCAAGCTCAAACTAGTATATAACTTCCACCCACTATTCTTGGTTCTACCCTTGGAGCCAAGCAGAACAAAGCTGCCCCACATGCTAGCACTTCATATACTTGAACCTTACAATCATATCCCCTTGGAGCCTTCTCTTCTCCAGCCTAAGCTCTCTTGTTTCCTTCTGTTAATAATCCTACATGACATGGGCTCAAGGCTCTTTACTATCCTGGTTTCTCTTTTCTCTATGTCCTTCTTAAACTGTGACTCCCAAAAGGAGTCACACTCCACTGCTCCACCTGAGGTCTGACAAGGGCACAGCCCAGTGGGACTCTCTCTCCTTAGTTCCAAGAAGTCAGTCTCTTCTGTCTCCACATTACACTACTGAGTCTCATCAAGGTTAACATGATTTTTACAGAACTATGCCAGACTCTATTTGTCCTCTTTTACTTGCCCTTGTTTCCATCTTCTAAACGTGTTTTTAAATGAAATTTAAATGGCCCATCTTTCTGTCACTTAACTCTGAGAGTGAGTGATCACCTCCCTTGAAAGTTCCCATCAGTTCCACCCTAGAATCCACTTTCTTTCAATTAATGAGAACCAATGCCAACATCAAATTTTACTTTGTTCCTCCACCTTTTTAAGACTGAAATTATCATTCAGGCAAGTCAAGAAATTATTATCTGCTTTGCTCTTGGCACAGAGAGCTCCGTTAGAGGTCTGGACAGGTAAGTCTCTCATCATTGCTACATGATACCTTTCTGTCCAGGTGGTCTGAACTCTACATCGATAACCTCTTTCTGTCCAGGTGGTCTCTTGTTTTTTCCAGTGGCAAATGACTTCTGTTTCTCTTTCCATTCTTCACTCAAATGTTCTGCATCATGCTTCCCTGCCCTGTCACCTGAATTCCCTCATATCCAGTAACTTTACATAGACACCTTCTTAACATACAATGCTGTATACATATAATGTAAGGATACACACACACACACACACTTTTTGCCAATCTTGTTTCTTATGATTAAGATGTAGTTATTGTGTGGGGACCCCCAAAATCCCCCACCCAAAAATTAAAAGCCAGAGGTGTCTCCAGGTAAGAACAGGAAATTTTTATTCAGTTCTCTCAAGAAAAGGGCATCCCTTCCACCGGTGCAGACCAGTGGAGTGAGGTGTGCTACAGAAGACAAAGCAAGGCTTTATACCCCAACACAATCAAGCCACCTCCCATCACTAGCCCTTGCTCCCATCAGCTGGGAGGCAGGCTTACAATCTGAGCGCAAAATCTTCTCCAAATGACAAGGAACAAAGAAGCCCACCACTATTTCTTAGTGGCTGGGAGGCCAGCTTACAGTCTGGGTGAGAAAAAGACAAAGAACAAGGAAAGAGGGTATAGCCAATCCAAGTGTATATATATCCTTATTTGGCAAATGATAAAGTGAAGAAGGGGAAAGGGTCCTAAGAGATTCCTAAAGGGCTTAATGCTGATTGACAGCAAGGGAAGGGGGGAAGGGTTCTAAGAGATTCCAAAGGGGCTTACTGCTGATGTAGCAGTAGTAAAGAAAGGCGAAGAGGGAAACCGAAATTCAGGCCTGTTCCCACAAGAAACCTTACTAGACTTTAGGATATAGGCTGAGAAGTTTTCACCTCTCCCACTCACTCATCCACACCCATATTCTAGACTTGGATTTCATTCTGATAAGTCTCAGTGATACCCTATGAGATACAATTTGCTTCCTTGGATGTAAACCTCTATTTCCTCTCCCTAAAGCCTTGGAAATAAGCCAAAGAAGAATGACCATTGTCCACACTATTGAGTGAGAGAGGTGAAAATTTCTCAGACTATACCCTAAAATCTAGAAAGGTTTCTCATGAGAACAGACCTGAGTGCCCTTTACCGGAAGTCACACGATTCCTAAGGACTCAGAACTCAGATCGACCCCTCAGTGCCACCTCAGCATAAGATATGCCAAATAAGGACAGAAGTGCTTTCTCAAAAGTACATTCGCTGGTCTACTGTCTTTGTTCTGGGTACTTGGGGTAGATAGATTGCTGCGCTTAGATTGTACACCTGACTTCCAGCCAATGGAAGAATAGGGTCAGTGAAGAGGGTTGGGGAGAACTCCAAGTTAGGGCTGTATAACTTAGCTGTTTCCTTTGTGAACTGCTTCTCTCCTACCTATGGAGGGGGAGGGGGAAGGGTTGCCCTCTCTCTCAAGGTCGTTCTTTTCTGCTTTCTACCTTGAAGAGCCTCTGCGGATTATTTGGGTAAGGATCTCTGTGGCACACAGTTTTGCAGTGCACACACTATGATAGAATGTAATATAATAATATACAATAACAGCTATATAGAGACAAATAAAATACAGAATTTTTCAAGTTTGCCAAGCTCTTTACATATTATCTCATTATGTTACAAACATCCCTAGTTTATTAGGGAAGGGAACAAACATTTATATTGGCCTACTCTATGCTTTACAAACATTATCTCATTATCTCACTACCTCAGACAACACTGGGAGGTAGGTGCTTTAATTAATCCTATTTTACAGGAGAGGATACAGACAGAGGAGGTTAACAAACTTGCTCTGGGTTAGCCAGTTAATAAATACCTGAGGCTGGATTTGAACTTGGGTCTTCCTGACTCCAAACCCAGGACTTATCTACTGCATTGCCTAGCTGCCTTGTAATATGAGAATTTTAATTTTAATCCCCATTGTCAGTGGAGAATGGGACAACAGGTTGAGAGACCAAAAGATTGGCTGATCATCCCAAAGTCAGTGCCAGGGGCAGGATTTGAACCCAAATCTTCCTGACCCTAAGTATGGCACTCTCTATGATGCAACTGTTTTGAGTAACCCATAGAATTGATCCATTCATACATTCTAGAGCATGAGATTTGGTAAATTAGACCTCCCCCAAACTAAGGAGAATTGACAAGGGCAAAGGATCCAGTCATACAGGATAAGACAAGAATTGGCATCCCTAGCAGGCAAGCCTGGATTAATGAGATCACAGTTCTATTGAAACAATAGTTGTAGTTGTCCTATAGAATTTCTGTTCCCTGTTCCCAATTTTAATGGATAAGAGAAAGTTTGATTTATAGTTGAGGAAGGAGCCACAACCCAGCAGCCGAACGTGACTTCCCTGGGTTTCTGGTCCATTATTGTTATTTATGGCCAATTCTGGGTCAGTGCTGACAGCCTCCTTCTGACACAACATCTGGAACTGAGTGGTTACTCCCTCACCCCTTCCCTCAGCTGTTACAATGTAGTGGATTTACAGCTCTAGGAAAATGAAACGTCCGTCACCCCGACAGACCAGGAAACAGCTCTTGTGGATGGATGGGGAAGGGGGAGAAAGGGAGGGGCAGAGGGAGGTTAGATAGACAAACGGAAGCAGGAAGAAGGAAACGCCGTTTAATTAATCGCCCCCTGGGGATGTAGGGTGATCTGCCCAGGAGCTGGGAGTCAATGGTGATGAGCTGAGGGAGACTTCACTGACCCCTTTGAAACCAAAAAATTCTTGCGATGAGGTAGGGGGGAAGCTGCTACCAATAACTTTGTCTAAGTATCAACAGTTAAAGGCAGCGTACAGAAGCGGACGAGGGACGCTGGAAAGCCAGGCTAACACAAAGAACTATGGCTCACCCGAGCCAGGACACGTTCCTTTCTATCTCAATCGGTCAGTGTCAGGAAGGTGTCAACCCCCACCTCCCAGGGTCATGCCAAAGCGGGAAAGAGATGAGGCTCCTGGCAGCGAGAAGATCCTAGATCCAAAGCTGGAAGGGAAAGATGTCACAGGCCAGCTAGTGCAACCCCGCATCCCGCATTTTACAGAAAGAGAAACTGAGACCCAGGCAATGTAAGGAACTTTCTCAAGATCACACAGGTGAGAGAAGTGGGATTCAAGGCCAGGTTCTCTGACTCCAGAGACAAGGTTCCTTCCACTTATCACCGCAGCTTAGATAGGCTAGGTGAGAAAAGCAAGCAGGAGGTAGCTGGCTGTGAGCCGGTTGCACAAGACTTGTAAGGCTGGGGACCGCCCATCCACGTGCAGGTGTTGGCAGCTCGAGGCTGCACCACCACCTGGTGGCTTGTGCCGGTAATGCACCCTGGTCAACCTCTCTAGCGGCCCCTCCCAGGGCCAACATACAAATAGGGCGGGGACCTCTGTCTCTTTAATCATTCTCCTTTTGACTTCACTCTTTCTGCCTGTGACACTCCCACTTAGCCTGCTTCCCACTTTCTTAGTCCATCATGCCTTTCTGCTCACAATTCAAATCCTTTGCAAAATACAGTTCCGCAGACATTATGAAATGTCTCGCTTTTTCCTTAAAAGGAAAGACAATTTCAGATGGGGAAACTGAGGCCCAGAGAAGGGAAGAAATGTTTGAGAGTTATAGGATTTGAGAGAATGAAAGGACCTCAGTAGCCACTTAGTCTAACCCACTCCAGGAAAAGAAACCCCAGAAGAACGTACTTGTCAGTTATCCAGCTGCATCTCAAAGACCTCCAATGAAGAGGAACCCATCCCCACCTCAGAGGCCCAGATCACAAGAAGATTCGTCCTGGCTTCAAGCCTCAATTGCTTTCTTTGCAATCTCCACTTAAAGCTTCAGGTTCTTGCCTCAGGGGATGAAGAGAACAAGCCCTCTTCCTTTCTAATACCTGAACACAGAAAGCCGGTTCCTCCTCTCCTTACCCCAAGTCTCTTCTTCTCCGAGCCAAACATTCCAGTTGCTTCAGCCAACCTCAGACATTGATTCAACGTCTTTCAGCATTCAGACACTGTCCAGCTTCTCAGCTTCCTTTGTAACACAACTGAGGGACCCAGGATTGAACACATCATTCAAAATAGGAGCTGTCTAACTGGGACAGAATCCAGAGGAATGGTCACCTCCTTATGATTGGAAGCCATGCCTCTCTTAATACAAAGTCACATAGGTAGTAAGTGGCAGGGCTGAGATTTGAACCTACCTAACAGCAAATCCAGTGCCCTTTTCACTTTACATTTTATAAGCCATAAAGGTCACATTAATAACAAACAGGAACTCTAACCATCTGACTACAAATCCAGAGTTCTCAGTGCAAGGAGTAATATACCCATTTCACAGAGAAATAAACTAAGCCTTGGAGAGTTTAAATGCATTGTCCCAGGTGACACAGGATAAGGATGAAGAAAGAGTGGAAGATGACCCTGATGGCAAACCTATGTGTTTGAGAAGGGTAATACTCAGAATTTGGAGGCAAAGATAAAAGAGTTTTATTTTATGTATGTTGAGTTTGGAATCCAGTTCCGAGTGTTCACTAAGCAGTCAGTGACACAAGGGCAAAGTCTCAGAAAAACAATTAGTACTGTACATAGAGATCTGGGAGTCATCTGTAGAGAAGTGAGATTTGAACCCTGGAAGCTGCTGAGATCATTTAAAGCACAGAATGAGAAGAGAGAGCCCAGGAGAGAGCCTTGGAGTATACCCACCATTGGGAGCCGGACATGGATCCAGCAAATCAGTCTGAAAAAGAGCTATCAAAGAAGCAGGAGGAAAACCAGGAGACAGAGGTATTGCCACGAAGGAAGGGAGGAGAGAGTACTCAGGAAGTAGGCAGCTAAATGCTGCAGAGGCTTGAGAAAGATGAGAATTTTAAAATTATTATTATTACCAAAGATCTATTTTCTTTCCCTCTTCCCTCTTTCCTCCCCATTAGAGAAAGAAAAGAAAAAAGAAAAAAACTCCTTGTTACAAATGTGTTTAGTCAAACAACACTCCCTCATTGACCATGTCAAAAAATAAGCTGCAATGTGCACCCTGAGCCCATCATCTCTCTGTCCAGAGGTGGACGGTGAGTAAGGAAGAAGGAAATGATGACAAGGCCACCATATCTGGGGACTGAGAGATCAATGCTTATCTTGGAGAGAGGTTTCAGTGGAATGATGAGGTGAGAAGCCAGATTGCAAAGGGCTGAGAGATGAGAGGAGAAGCAGAGACAAGGAGTGTTGTCCACTTTTCTAGGGAGGGCCTCCAAGGGACCAGTATTTCCTAAGCACTTACTTTGCATCAAGTGTTTTATAAGCATTATCCCAATTGATCCTGCCAACTCTAGGAGGCAGATGCTATAATTGCCTCCCCCACACCTGGATCGTGTCTTGATTACATTCAATGCATTTGACTCCTCACTTTAAGCAAAGAAAACATACCCATGCCTCATCTGGTTGCCAGATGCAGCTGATCCACCCCTTGTAACTGGTCCTTATCAAGGGGATAAGGGAAGTTTGGGATGGTCTAGGAACTTCCTTCCTCTTGCTTATTCTCCTAGCACAGGTTGGGCAGGCTGAGTGGAGAGCAATTTCCTGAAGGAAGTGTGGATGGCTTGGCTTCCTTCCAAACTCAGACGGATATCTTCCTTTCCCTCACTCCTCCCACCACTCCTGGTAACTTAGATTCAGGGTCCCAGGATCCTGGAGGGTTGAGGAAGAGGTTACAGGGTATAGGTGGGTGGAGAGAACTGTTGATGCCAAGAAAGCAGGGGGTGGCACAGGTAGGGCAGTGGGGAGGGGCAGAGGAGGATAAGGAGTGTTTAATTCGGCACTACCATATATTTTCATCACACACACACATACACACACAGAGGCAGCACATACACTTCCTAGATGTGTGACCCTGGACAAGTCACTTAACTTCTGTTTGCCTTAAGTCACTGGAGAAGGAAATGGCGAACCGCTCTAGTATCTTTGCTTAGAAAACCCCATGGACAGCATTGGCGTGAGATGGAACAGAGTCATGAAGATTTGGACGTGACTGAACAGCATATATATGTGTGTATATAAACATATGAATATGTATACACATGGCAGGGGGGAGGGAGAAAGATACAGTGAACATGGTCCGGTCCCTACCTCAGTGAATTCTAACTTATCAAGTGGGTTGGTAGCAGCCACATTTGCACTTTGGTGCTTTTAAAAAATAAATATTACTTGACGACAGAGAAATGAGCTTCCTGGCCGATTCTATAAATTCTCTTGGGAGGTTGTCAAGGTCTTTTCAAAATTACTAGCTGCTGTGGTATGTGTATTTCTCCTCTTGGCTGGTGCCTTTTGCCTCATCTCCCAGGGCTTTCTGGTATAAATCCAATACCGCCTGATGCTGCTGATGCTACTTCCCAATGGTCTTGACAGGCATTAAAATAACCAGTCAGCATCATCTACATTTAAGCCACCCCTTCCCAGGCTGTACAATCCGCAAGTACAGCCAGTTCACTTCCTCGATGATGTTGCCCTTTACCCTGGGCTCAGCTTCTACCTTCCCCTTAGAGAAATGGGCACCCAGAAAGGAAGCTGTCATCTGACACTGAGCAGAAATAAAGAATTAAGGCATAGAGATTACATGATCTACACAAGGTCCACAGATAGCAAGGAGCACCATCAGGCTAGGAACCTAGAGCAACAGTGAACAGAGAGGACTCCTCTGTCAGGCAGACTGGACCTCATGGAGCGAGGGCTGCTCTCAGAGTAGAAGAAAAGAAGGGGCCATTGGAGGGGCCAGTATCCTTTTCTGAATCCTCTTTGGCTCCAAAAGCTCACTACAAATTCTATGGACATACTAAGCAAGGGGTCCTTAACCTTTTGGGTGCCATGGGCTCCCTTTGACAATCTGATGAAATCTATAGACTATATTCATAATGAAAAGAAGCACATTTTTCAGTTAAAGGTTAGAAAAAAATGAAGATTATCTATCTATCTCTCCATCCATCCATCTGCCCATCCACCTATCCATCCATCCATCTATCCGTCCATCTGTCTGTCCGTCCCTCCGTCTGTCTATCTGTCTTCCCATTCAAGCTCATGTGTCCCTTATAGGACCCTAGCTTAAGCCAAACCAAAATATTAGGAAGGAGCTTTTGTACATTGCACTTAAGAAATGCTTTTTCATTCATTCATTCATTCATTCATTCATTCATAAATTACCCTTAGTGGAAGTCTCTAGAAAAACCTGGGTCTTGGCCCAAGCCAGGATGAGGAAGGGGCAAGGGGAAGTAGAATGGAGGCAACATTTTGAGGAGGGAAAGGGAGACTAAAGTTTGTCCTCGTGCTGGCATATCTTTTGAGAGGGAAGGGGAGAAGGCAGGAGGGGAAAGATGGCACAGAAGGTTGGGAAGATTTTCTTTGATTTCAAAAGGGATTAGGAGAAAGGTAGTAAGGAAGGGAGGCTAACTAGGTAGTAAAGTGGATATAGCACCTGGCCTTGAGTCAGGAGGACTTGAATTCAAATTTGACCTCAGACACTTACTAGCAGTATAACCCTGGGCAAGTCACTTCACCCTGATTGCCTATTTCCTCATCCCTAAAATGAGTTGGAGAAGGAAATGGCAAACCTCTTCAGTATCTTTACCAAGAAAACCCCAAATGCTATCCTGGAGAGTTGGACATGACTGAAATATTAACAATAAAAAAGTGAAGAATATGAATAAAGAAAACAAACATTAAGCACTTATTTTGTGCAGATAAACTGTGCTAAATGCTGGAGAGACAAGTAGAAAAGACAGATCCTACTGCATTCTAATGTGGGGAATTTCAACTTCCCCCCAAAAGTGAATCATCCTAAAATACCCAGCCCTGATAGCAAATCTAGCTGGGATGTGGCAAGATGAAGGCACAGAGAAATGACACAGATGAAGCCAAAAGGTAGAAATAGCTCACCAGGAGTCCTCCTGATGCTACAAATGTGAAATGACAGCACTCTTTTAAAGGGAGTCACCATGAGAGGGCTGAGTTGTGTTGGATTTTAGAGAGAAAATATCTTTCCAAAGGCTCATCTGGGAAGGACAGGCATTCTTTGTCTATTTCAGGGGTTCTTAAACTGATTTCTGAAGGTCTGTGAAAAGACATCTTTATTTTGATTAACCTCTATGGAAAATTTGGCATTTCCTTCCAATGCTTAAAAACATGACTGAGAAAGGATCCATATCCCCAGACTACCACAGGGGTCCATGATACACAAAAAGGTTATGGACCCCCAGACTAGTTTTCCAATTTTGACTCCTTTCTTTGTGTTGTTTCTCAGATACTTATATTGGGGCGTTTGGGCTTTTTTTCCCATAGCATTTGGTTTATTGACCAAAATGCTACTTTAGTCTCTCCTCTCAAGTCACTCACAGACATCAAAATTCTTTGAAAGACCAGCCAAAAGCTTCCTTTGACCCTCTGAGCATAAATGCCATCAGGCAGGGAAGCATGCCACGTGTGGGAGAAGGTCCAACATGGAGCCCAGGGGATGGGGAGGTCCTCCAAGTGGACCCAATTACAGATTCCATGCTATTGGAAGTAGCAGCTCTCAGACCACTGTGGCACCTCCTAAGAGAGCCAATGGTGGTCCAGAGAGTTTGGACTTTCTATCCCCACAGGAAAAACCAAGGAGATGAAGATGACTGTTGGCCAGACTCTGACAGGCAGTTGGCTGGGCTATTTATCTTTAGAGTGCCTCCAGAAATATCTTTAGCTTGAGCAGACTACAAATGGATAATGAGCTGGACCCAGAATCAATCACTATTGGAAAACTGTCAAGGTCTTTTAAGGACTCTTTATATCCCCAGCATTTAGTGCAGAGTAAGTGCTTAATAAAAGTTTGTTGGCTTGACTCTAGGCATCTCCCTGAAACAAAAGCACGTCTTTAAATGTCCAAATCCTTCTAGAAATGTTTGACTAATCACAAGTCACTGTACACTGGAATCTCTAAGGAACTGAAAATTAGTCTCAATCAGGTGATGGAGGAGGTATGTGAGTAGACTGTACCAGATAACAAACAAGGGTAAAGAGAGGTAGCATAAAGAAGATCATCAAAGAAATGTGTAAAGGGGAAAAACATATTAAGTGCTGAGAATAAGGGATTAGCATGAGACAGCCCATGATACTAGGAGAAAACAAGAAAAGCTACCAGCTTATTTGGGTAGAGCCCCCAGTGGTGAACTTACAGGAAGGCATGCATGGGTGATGATTTACACCACATGAGAGGCCTTTCTGTCAATGACCTCCTTATACTATGTGCCCAGGAATCAGGTTGCTAGGCCAGAGGGTTATCAACAGTATAGATTTTTCATGACTCCAAATTACTTTCCAGAAACACTGGACAGCTCCACCAACAATGTACTGATAGACCTCAAAGCTGCTCCAGTATAGACCCTTTCTATCTTCACTTCCTAACTTTGCCAACTTGATGGGTATGAGGTAAAGGTTTGTTTTTGTTTGTTTGTTTATATTTATCTTTACTATTAGTGATCTGGAGCATTTTTTTCATGTTCTGAATCACTGTATTTCTTTTGGAAACTGGTCATATCCTTTGACCACTTGGCTCTCTGTGATCATGGTTATCAACTTTTATCAGGATGTTTTCTCCTCTACATAGCTCTTAGTTGCGCTGGTTTTTGGTTTGTTTGAGTTTTTTTCATGTAGAGGCTTCTAGAGTTTTGATAATCAAAGAATCTTTTAGGATCTTCTCTATGCCTTGTTGGTTAAGAAACCTACTAACCATATCCACAAACAGCTCTTCCTTCCATTTTCCTTACTTAAAAAAAACTATAATATCATCTTTTTCATTCCTTCTGAATTTAGTTTTTAAGCTGTAAAATGCTGATCTTCCTAAAATTTATATTACATGTATAATATATAATTACAGAAGTTACATGTGCATGCAAATTAAAATTATGCCTTATATTTATTGAAGCCTTTGTTTTAATATCACATTCATTTCTGGATATATCCCTCAACACCTATTTTCATGAAAGTTTTAAAAATGAAAGTGCATTTGTGTAGGAAGGGGAATGTTTCAGCAAAACCAACACAGATGACATCTGGCCACAGAAACAGCACCCCACATCTGTGGTTCCCACTCCCTTCCTTCCCATAGGGAAGGGAAAAGGGTCACTTTTCTAACTCTCATCTAAAGCAAATCATTACTCATTCCATTTACACTATAGTCATTAGGCCTATTGCTGGTGATTCTGGTTTCTTCCTTCTAAATCCATTCATGGAATTCTACACATTCATTTCTGACAGCACAGTCCCATGCCATGACTTTTATGCATCATACACAATTCTGTTTAGCTCATTCTCTAGTGGATGAGGACTAACTTTGCTTCCCATCCTTTGTTACCACAGAAAGTAATGTAATGAATATTTTGGCATTTGTAGGATCTTTCTGTGTGTCTTGGGCCTCTTCCATCTTGGCCTAGCAGTAATGTGAAATCAATTATGAATCAATTTATTTTTCATCATATTCTTCAATTACACATATAATCTAGTTCTTATACATAACAATAAGTTAAGGAGTGTGTATGAGATTCTGTGCAGGCTGACAAAAAACTGGCTCCCACAGGCCTGTCTGTCAGCTAATCTAGCTATTCTGGCACAGCTGTGCTCTGCAAATTCCTCATTTTTACTAAAATCAAAGCTGTAGCTTCCATGCCCTGAATGATGCCCACTTCTCAAAGTCACCCCATCCTGCAGAAATTCCCTGTTCTTGACACAGAATAGCTTTCCATGAAGACAATGGAAAGTCCCAAAATATGCCCAACCTATCAGGAAGCATGAACTCCCATGAGAATCAGTA
>CM053597.1:233149838-233169312 GCA_028646575.1 Pseudocheirus occidentalis | reverse complement strand
GGGATAGGAAGGAGAGACAGATGATCACTGTCACAATATGTCCACTATGAAGATGTCCTGTATAATCACACATCCACAGCCTGTATTGAATTGATCGTCCTACCAGTGGGGATGGGTGACAAGTGAGGAATCGAAAGAATCTAGAATTTAAAATTCTGCAATACCTGCAACTAGGAATTAAGATATACAGGGGCTGGGATAATAGGGAGACCCTCCCTGCCCTATCAGAAAATAAGAGCAGAGCAGGGGAGGGGCTTTACAGTGGGATTACTGTTGGGGGGGAGGGGGCAGGGGAAGGACGGGGAGAAAATGTGTAATTCAAAAATGTCATGAAAACTAATGATGTAAACAAGAAAACAAATTTTAAATTTTTTTTTTAAATATAGTAATGTGTTGGGTATGAGGCAAAAACCTCAGTTGTATTAATTTACATTTCTTAGGTATTTGAAGCAATATTTCACATAGTTCTTAATAGTCTGCAATTCTTTTTTAATGTGCTTCTATTCATACATGATTATTTTAATCAAAACAGTAACTGAACATAGTAAATACTTAATAAAGCTTCTTTCTTTTTCTTCTTCCTCCTCTTCTTTCTCCCTCCCTCTGTCTCCTTCCCTCCTTCCTTCTCTCCCTCCCTCCTTCTCTCTCTCTCTCTCTCTCTCTCTCTCTCTCTCTCTCTCTCTCTCTCTCTCCAACTTCTCCATTTAAAGCTCTGCCAATCTGACATCATCACAACCCCTGTCTTATCTTTTGGAATGTCCTGTCTCCCTCTTTTAACAAAGAATCCTCACCCCTGCTGCACATGGTAACTGGCATAAAATACTCACCAGCTTTTGGATATTACAATCTCTCATATTCAGGTGACCATCATGGTATATTTATCCTGATATATAGTCTAAAATGAGGTTCCAATCTTATTGCTGCTCAGTTGCTTTACACTTTCCAAAGCACATCTTGTCAAATGAGGAATCTTCCCGACTACTCCGCCCACTCACCCTCATTGTGTGTTCTGGGTCACTAGATTCTTTGGTTTCTGTTACCCATTTAGCTCATCTGTTCCACTGATCCACTTTCCTGTTTCTTTTTTTAAAAGATACGTTTTAGATGACTGATTTAGAATATAATTTGAGATCAGACAGTGCTTGGCCCCCTTTGCTAATATTTATCCCCCTTATTTCTCTTGAGATTCTAGACTTTTTTATTCCTCCAAATAAACTAGGTATTGGAGGGAAGGGGTATAATCTTGTGAAGAAACCTTTTGGTGGTTGTGGTTTAGCACCAAACCTGCAATTTATGTCATTTGTCACTGGGTTAGCTGAACCCAAATTCAATCTTTGCAATCCTTTATTCCTGAGAAAAACACTTTGTTTTTAGATAAGTCCTACATATCTAGGTAGGTCAGCTCTAGGTGGTTTATATGTCAGACAGGTATTTTACATAGGTCTTCTTTTTCATTTCTTCTTATTCTTAGGATTATCTCAGAACTACTAATGATTTCCATGGATTTATTTTATTTCCTGCTACTTTGCTGAAGCTATCTGGGAGTTTCTAAGCATATCATCATTGGCACATGAAAATAGGGTTAACTGTTCAGCGTCTTTGTTAATGTTTGGCAGGGCAGCAAGGTGGCACCATATTGCATAGGGTACACAGGAGAACCTGTGTTCAAATAGGACCTCAGACATTTGCTAGCTATGTGATCCTGGGCAAGTCACTTCACCCTGTTTGCCTCAGTTTCCTCATCTGTTAAATGAGCTGGAGAAGGATATGGGAAACTACTCCAGGATCTCTGCCAGGAAAACTCCAAATGGGGTCACGGAGAGTCGGACATGGCTGAAAAAAGAACAACAACAAATAATGATGGCATCAGCTTGGCATCTAAAGTCCCTGCTGGTTCTAGAGCTATGAACCTAGGCACTTCTCAGTTCAGGTAACTTCTTTCAAGGTGTAAGAGAAAAACTCAGTACTCTGCTCATTTGACACCTTTGTCAACATGATTTAAATTCAACCATTTCTGCTTAGAGAAGGAGAAACGAAAAGTTCCCCAGTTAACTAATTCCCTCTGACCCAAGGTATTTCTTTTTTTTCTGCTTTTTGGAGGGGCAATTGGGGTTAAGTGACCTGCCCAAGGTCACATGGCTAGTAAGTGGTAAGTGTCTGAGGCCAGATTTGAACTCAGGTCCTCCTTGATTCCAGGGCTGGTGCTCTATTCACTGGGTCACCCCCCAAGACATTTCTATTAACAACTTACAGAACTCAAGAGATAAAGACAAAATTCTACAATCAAGATTAAATAAGGTTACAAAGTTTAGGTTGGAGTATTTGAGTAGTTTAGACAGAATAATAGCAATTCAGAATACCCTGAAGAATCTCTTTGCTAAATCCATTAGATTCAAGCTAATGTGGAGAAATAATAAAGCTCTTAATTGGATAAAACTAGAGAGGCTGGACCCCTGTGCAGTCACCACCAGATCACAGTTCCTCTCTGAATTTAGACTGCCTGCCTTTAGAAAGGGATTAGACCTTTCAAGGTCCAGAAGGATTTCAAGGTAACAGAAGGATTTCAGATCTGGGCACTGACATTTTAGAAATTATATTGACATAGCCCTGCCATGAACACTGAATAATTCCTCCAGCTACAGTAAATTGTTCTTTATTTCCTTATGAAACATTTTATCTACAAAAATGTTTTGTGTGCTTTGACTGATCCCCAACTATTTTATGTATTTTGTAGTTATTCTGTTTCTGCCTCTTAGATTTTGTTATTATGTAGACGGGCTACTGATGTTGGGTTTATCTTATAGTCTGAAACCCTGTTGAAATTAACTTGTTTCCCTAGGATTTTCTATATAAGCCATTATGACACAAGCAAGAGGGATAATTTTGTCTCCAAAATTTTGTCTTTAAAGAAATTAAGCCTTTAATTTCTTTCTCTTTTCTTATTGCTAGTATTTCTACAACTATATCAAATAAAGACAACAACCCTGGGAGGGTACTGCTATTAGCATCTCCATTTTACAGCTGGGGAAACTGAGGCAGGCAGAAGCGAAGTGACTTGCCCAGGGTCACACAGCTAGTCAGTGTTTGAGGTCACATTTAAACTCAGGTCTTCCTGACTCCACCCTCAGACGATCACCCCGTCCCCTTACGCTGGGACTACTGCTAGCTGCTTATTGTTACTTTCTCTTCCTGGGTTTAAGTCAATTTTATTGTTTGAAAAAGTCCCTGGACCCGCAAAATGTTTTGAGTGACGTGCGGTAGGGAAGATGGTTGGATCTGGGTTCAGAATCTGACTTTGCCACTTAACAGCTGTGTTACTTCGGGTATGTCACTAAGCCTCCCTGGGCCTGTTTCCCCAGTTGTAGGAGGAGGGGACTGGACTGAATCGGCCTCCAGGGGCCCTTTCAGCAGCCCTAGACGCCCGGGGTCCCGATTCTTCCATGCAATACTACGTCAGAGGACCTCGGTGGCGACGTCATGGCCTCACCCCCAGCGCTCTCCTACAGGAAGTTGCTACTCACCCGCAGCCGGAAGTGTACCTGAAAGTCTCCCATTAAACATGGCCGCCGGCTGCTCTTCCGGAAGTGGCCGCCGGGGGTCTGTGGGGCACCGTCCACTCCCGACGCTCTAGTACTTCACAGAGGCTGTCCATGGTGCCCGTGTCGGCCCCCGGAACCTCCACTTCCCGTCAGACCCGGGCCGCCGGCTGGAGGGGGAAGCCGTAGAGAGGAGGCGGGCGCCGTTTGGGGGGGGGGATCGACGCTCTGGGCCGCTTCCGGCACGCCTCGATGGCCGGCCGGGCGGCGCTCTAGGTGGACGGCCGTGCTCTCTCATGGGCCGCCCGGGATGCTCGATGATCTGTTAATCCGCCGGGGGCGGGGCCGGGGCAGTGTCGCGAGAGCCCAGAGGGGGCGGGTGCATGGTTCCGCGGCGGACTGAGCCCGAGATGGAGCCGGAGAGTTTGGAGTCGAGAATCAGTGAGTGACCCCCCCCCCCTCACCCCAGGGGTGCGGGCCGAGGGGGCGGGCGCGCGGGCCGGGCCGGAAGCGGAACCGGGGCGGGCGCCCCTCCCCCACCCCGGGCGGGTCAGCTCCTGGACCCCCGAATCTCTCCTGACACTCCTAGGAAGCTCCTCCCGAAAGCGCTTTCGGGATTCCCCGAATCCTTCGTGCCAGCCCCCCAAAACTGTCCCCGGAAATGCGCAGCCCTCTCCCCTCAGCCTGCTTCCAGACGTTCCCTGATCCGCCCCTAGGGTCCCCTTCACCCCTGTCCCCAGGCCCCCCCCCAACCTCCCAGCACCTCCAGCCACGCCCGCGCCCTGGTGGCCTCCAGGCTTTCCAGCCCCTTCTTAGTGTGCCCCACAATTCCCGGCCGCCCGCTCGTCCTCGGGAGCCCCCAGGCCGCTCCCCCCGAATCTGCTTTAGTCCGGTCCTGATGCCGCCAGCTTAGCCCTGCTGGGGGCACTCAGATTGAGGGGCTGCCTCCCAAACCCAACCCCAGAAACGTCCACCTTGTTTCCTCTTGCCCTGCCGAAGCCAATCCCCTCAGATCCTGCCAGGCTTGCCCTCCAGGTGCCTCACAGCCCTTTCAGGAAAGACTTCGGCTCCCCCAGAACATGCTTCCCCTAGACCCCGCCGCCAGGACCCTCGCATTCCTTCCGCGCCCTTCCACCTCTCAGGCCACCCCCGCCGCCGCTCCTGCATGCCCCAAATTCCCCCATGATTCCATGGCCTCATCTTCACCCCCCTCCATACCCTCCCAAGGCTGCCATGGGGAAGAGGTGGGGGAGCTCCTGACCCAGGGAGTTGGCGGCTTGGGGAAACTCGCCTCAGAATTTAGGGGGGTGGACCCTGGAAGCTGAGGTACGGGGGTCTGGATTGGAGAAGAATTCAGGGGGAGATGGAGGTGGGACAGATTGAGAGGCCTCCAGGAGGTGGCAGATCGGGGGTTTCTGGGAGCGCGGGCTTTGGGACCAGCCTCCCAAATGTGCACCCTCTTGGTCACACCCCAGCCACCGTCCTGTGACCTGATCCCCAGAACCCTCCGCACCTCTGTCCCCATTTCTGTCCCTTGGTCCCAGATCTGATGACGCTCTGTGTTTCCTCCCCGGGCCTAGAAAACTAGCTAGTCAGCAGATGGGGGTCCTAGAGCCAGCCATGCTCCTCTGGCAGGGTCTGCCCTTGGAAGGGCTAGGGGTCAGAGAAGCTGCTCCTTGATTCACACAGGCCTGAGGTCTGCTCCCACAGCAGTGCAGACTGCTGGCCCCACCTCATGTCCCCCTGCAGGGCCCCTCCAATGCAGAGGGGAGCAGCTCCCAGGTCTGGAGGGACAGGCACCTCACAGCTACCCTGCTTTTTCCCAGATTTTCAGGGCAAAGATCGTATAGTCACTTTATATAGGAGAGACCTGAGGCTCAAGGAAGAGGAGGGGATGGGGATGGGGATGGGGATGGGGTGCTCCCACAGTTTTGCCCTGCCTTGCCCAGTTCATGGGGAAGGGCGCTCTCTAGCCCTATTTCTCTGGGCCTGTCCTTCCTGCTCATTCTTGCTGAGGCTGGGCTGGTCACTGCATAGCTGACCACCTAGGAAAGAACCCTTCTAGGCATCACCGACCTGGTTCTAGGCCCTCCTAACAATCCTTGAAACCCTCGTCTCAATTCTAGCAGCATCATAAGTCAGGCAGAGTCAGAGTGACCATCTGCAATGGGAGGTCAAGGGATATAGCCGGGGCTCCTGCCTCTCATGCCCCCCAGGTCCTGCCAGGCTGGGAGGAAGAGTGGGCCAGGATCCCTGGGTTTTATGTGATGGGCCCTAGAGACCCTCTTCCCTGACTATGCCCACTGACTCTTCCCTGTGGTGCAGACAGAGCCACCAACCCCCTCAACAAGGAGCTGGATTGGGAGAGCATCGATGCCTTCTGTGAGCAGCTCAACAAGGAGCTGGAAGGGTAAGATGCCCCCTGTCCTCTTCTCCTGCACCCCCCCACCTTCACCCCCCCCAGCAGGAAGGTGGGCTTCTGGGACTGAACCTTCACACTGGGCTGAAAGACCTTCTCTCCTTCCTCCTCGGAAGCCTCTGAAGACCTGAGGAGGCAGTGGGGTCAGGCAGGCAGGTCCACACTGAGGGCCTCCCTCTTTGTCTCTCTCTCTCTCTTCCAGGCCACCACTGGCCACTCGCCTATTAGCCCACAAGATCCAGTCTCCACAAGAATGGGAAGCTACCCAGGCCCTGACGGTGAGAAGCACCCAGCAAAGGAAGGTCCTGGCCCCAGCTGACCCCTGGCCAGAGCTGAGCTAGTCTTTGGGTGTGCCAGTGAAGGGGGTAGGAGAGTGGGGAGCAGCCCACATTCTCCTGTCAGGGTACAGGGGTTAGAGCATGACCTCCAGGATGGGGAGAGCCAGAATGGACATTTTCTAAGAGCTTCGTTGATGCGTTTTATGTTTATATTACAATTACAACTCCCTCCCAAGTCAGGAGGACGCCCACTTTCTCCACTTTTCTCTGAACCAAGTTCAGCTTGGGCTTCTCTTAGGCCAAGCTCCCAGCCCTGAAGTTGGCTGCCCGTGGGCCTGGGGGACCAGGCCTCCTGTTACCCATTGCATGTCCTCTGCAGCCTGGTTGAGTGGCACCTGCCATCCTCGGGTGCCGTGATGGGGGCTTCCTCTGACCTTGCTCCATTTTCAGGTCCTGGAGACATGCATGAAGAGCTGCGGCAAACGGTTCCATGATGAGGTGGGCAAGTTCCGCTTCCTCAATGAGCTCATCAAGGTGGTGTCACCAAAGGTGGGAGCCAGGCCTAGGCCCCCTCTCCCTGCACACCCTTCTCCCTGGGGATCGGAGCTTTTCAGTGGGCTGGGGACACCCCTGGCAGGCGGGCTACCCTGGCAGGGCTGACGAGAGGCTGGTGACCAAGAACCAGTGCTGAGATGGCCCCTTGTTTCTCTTCCCCTCCCTTTTCTCCCTTCCTGTCTTTGTCACTCTGTTGCCCCAATCTCACGTATTCCCTATTTGTGCCTCCCCTGGGCCCCTGTGCCTCCCACGAATCAGCAGAGATGACTTAAGCGCCTCCAACTCCCTCCTCTTTCTCCTCCGTCTTGGGAGAAGGCATGGATGGCCATGAGGGATGTGCCAAATCCGAGGACCAGAGGGCTCCTGAGAGTTGTGGGGGCAGAGACCAGGTCTGGGGTCCTGGGGATGGGGATAGGGCAGAGCTGGAGGAGTCAGGGGTCTTCTTCCTCCCTGGGCAGTACCTGGGCACCCGCACCCCGGACAAGGTGAAAGACAAGATTCTGGAGCTGCTTTATAGCTGGACTCTGGGACTGCCTCAGGAGGTGAAGATTGCTGAGGCCTACCAGATGCTCAAGAAGCAAGGTGGGCTCTCCTGCCTCTCCTGTGGGTGGGTGCTTGCCCTCAGAGCACTTCTCTTCCCCTTCCTTGGCAGAAGAAACCCTGAGGCTGATAGGGTTGGAGGGGGTGGCTCGAAACCCATGTTCCCCTTGGGTGGGCAGAATGGCACTTGTCCCTAAGTGGGACCTAGAGACTGGCCTGGACTTGATGACAGCAGCCCTGTCTGTCTGCTGTCCCCACAGGGATTGTGAAGATCGATCCCAAGCTTCCTGATGATACCCCCTTTCAAGCACCCCACACACGGCCCAAGAATGGGATCTTTGAAGATGAGGAGAAGTCCAAGGTGAGGAGGCTGCTGTGTCCAGCAGCCCCTACTTTGAGATGGGTTTGCCTAGACCCTCATACCAGGCTCCCAAGGCTTGTCAGGATGTGAGGCTGGGATGGTGGGAGGGTGAAAGCCCCAGACTGTCCCAGGGAGGTCTGGGTTACAAAGTGTGGTGGCCTTGCCGAGAGGACGTGTGAGGAGGAGAGGTGTTCGCTGTCTTCCCCCTTGGAAACACTGCAGGCCCCTCCCCAGCCACCACTGACTGAGTCTCCTTTTGGTCTCGAGCTTCTGATTCTAGGGTCTGTTCCTCAACTGTCCCCTCCCCCAATTCTGCTGTGTCCCCAGATGCTGGCCCGGCTGCTGAAGAGCTCCCATCCCGAGGACCTGCGAGCAGCCAACAAACTCATCAAGGAGATGGTCCAGGAGGTGTCTGCTCCATCCATGGCAGCTCCCGGGGCGGGCACAGGCACAGATGAGGGCAGGGAGAAACTGCCTTCAGAGGCCATGGGGAGGGGGCCACAGTAGGACTGGTGGGTGAACTGGATTAGGAGAGGAACTGCCTTGGACTCCACCCTTCCTGGCTCTGCCCCCTTCTCGAGGTTGGGAGATCAAGTCCAGGAAAGTGCAAAGAGCCCTTGTAGTGTGTGCACCAAACAGGAGTATGGAGCCTACACCAGAGGCCCACAAAGCAAGAGCAGCCCTCAGGCACACAGGGCCCTTGAGCAAGGGGTAACCCTTGACCACACACACACACACACACACACACACACACACACACACACACACTCTCTCTCTCTCTCTCTCTCTCTCTCTCTGTCTCTCTCTCTGTCTCTCTCTCTCTCTCTCTATCTCTCTCTCTCTGTCTCTCTCTCTGTCTCTCCCCTGTCTCACCACCAGCTGGCAGACCCTCACCATACTTGCCCATCTCTACCACACACACCTTGGTTTCTTTAGGTTCATTAACTCTTTTTTTTTTTGTTTTTGGAGGGAATTCAGGGCAATTGGGGTTAAGTAACTTGCCCAAGGTCACATGGCTAGTGAGTGTTAGGTATCTGAGGATGGATTTGAACTCAGGTCCTCGCCTCCAGGGCACGTGCTCTATTCACTGTACCACCTAGCTGCCCCAGATTCATTAACTTTCATCAGATGCTTGACCATCCATAAGGATGGCTCTTGGCATCAGCTCATCTCACACCCATTTTACACACTAGAAAGCTGAGGCCCAGAGAAAGGTGACTTGCTCGAGGTCACACATAGAACACGTAGAAAGGCCAGTAGGATTTGGAGGCAGAGCCTCTGACTTTGAACTAGGCTCTGTGTACATGCTCCAGCCATAGAGCGTGCCTGAGCTGTGGCTGTGGACCCCGGGACCTCCCTGGTGGGGCGGGGGAGGGCTAGGGAAGCTTCAGAACCCCAGGCATACAACTGTCCAGCCTTAATCTGGCCCATCCCCAGGACCAGAAGCGGATGGAGAAGATCTCCAAGCGGGTCAGTGCCATTGAAGAGGTGAACAGCAGCGTGAAGCTGCTGACAGAGATGGTGACCAGCCATAGCCAAGGCGAGACCTCAACCAATGACGAGCTCATGAAGGTGAGGCCCGGCCCCTGGGGTCCCAAGCCATGCCAGGGAGCCTCAGCTCAGTCCCCTTCTCTGCCCTCTGCCCATCAGGAGCTGTACCAGCGCTGCGAGCGGATGAGGCCCATGCTGTTCCGGCTGGCCAGTGACACCGAGGACAATGATGAGGCTTTGGGTGAGGGCTGCATTCGGGGGCCATCAGTTGTCAGCCATCGACTCCGCAGATTCCAGGAGCAGCCACGAGGGGGCGTCCTCTTCATTAGCACCCCAACATTAGAGGCTCCAAAAGGGGGGCTGTGGACCTTTCATTGCAGAGTCAGATAGGATCTCATTTTGAACCCATCTTTTTTTCATTTATGTTTTATATGCTTTTTTAGGGTATAGGTAATGATCAGTACAGGGATATCATTGGCAGATAGACAGATATTAAAGGTATGCTCAAATGTTGTTGACTGATAATCAGAAACATTGAGAGACCCTAGCATTGGGCCCTGGGCCTGGGCCAGCTCGGCAGCCCTGACTCTCCTATATTCTCATTCAGTTTAGCAAATGCCCAAGCCCCTGCTGTGCACAGAGCTTGGCACTGAACACTGCAGGGGAGCTGGGAAGATCCCAGCAGAGGCTGGCCCTGGGTGCCTCCTCTCATTCCTCCCTTTTGCCCAATCCCAGCGGAGATCCTGCAGGCCAATGACAACCTCACCCAGGTGATTAACTTGTACCAGCAGCTGGTGAAGGGAGAAGAGGTCAATGGGGACCCAGCCTCTGGCTCCCTTCCAGGTGAGTGAACTAAAGGGGCCAGGCCTCTGTGATCTGGGCCGTGGTGGGGAGAGGGTGGCTACAGCATCCATCTTCGGGGGGAGGTGTAAAGAGGACACCTCTGAGCATCCAAGTGGCAGGGAGTGGGGAACCTGAGATCTCCAGAATGAGTTGGGGGCAGATGAAGGACCAGAGCTCTGCCCACCCACATTCATTTTTCTGAGATGCCCAACTTCCCTGCTGAGGGCCCTGCTATGTCCTCCCTCCTCCTCACAGGTAGCACCTCTGCTCTCCTCGACCTCTCCGGACTAGACATGCTTCCAGCAGGCTCAGCCAGCCCAGCCCTCCCCAGCCTTGCAAGTGGCTTGGCCAGACCAGAGCACCCCACCTCACTGTCCCTGCTTGATGATGAGCTCATGTCCCTAGGTACGGATGGTGGGGAGAGGTGCTGGGGTGTGGTGCTTCACCCCAGGACTCAGCTACTCATAGGAACCTGAGTGGAATCAGGCTAAAGGCAGAGAGGGCAGTTTCAGTGGAAACTTTGCTGTTTGCTGTTTCCCTTTGCTGTTCTCCTTCTAGCAGCGTGACCCAGCTCCAGGCACCGATGGGGGAACCAGGTCCAGGAGGGCAGGCCAGAGAGACCTAAGGGAGGGGGTCTCCATGGAGGGCTAGCCAAGGAATCTCCAGGGACTCTAGCAGGCCCAGGCCACAGACCCCAGGCCTGACTTCATGCAAGGCTCCAGGGCCTTTGAGGAACCCACAGGAAAGTTTTCCCCAAACTGTTGCTCTGTCTACTCAGGAAGAGCCTCAGGGCTTAGGAGCAGGAGGGGAGAAGTGACTTGTTGACTCTGAATCCCTGGTCCCTGCCTTTTTGGGATGGGGAACTTGTGGTGTGTCCAGAATCCTGACCGCTACATGCCCACTGCCCATTGGCAAGCATTAGGCAGCAGAAGCTGTGAGCTCTGAGCCCGTATCATGCCATCACCTGGCCTCAGAGAAGACAGAGCCAGGCCAGACCTTCGCACTGGAGGTGGGCAGGCAGTCATGGCCATGGGTCCAGGGTCATGGGGAGCTTCTGCTTGTGCTTGGTAACCTTCAGGTCAGCTGCCATGGACTGTCTGGAGCCCCAAAGTGGCAGGTCAGGGCTGAGTCTTTGGTACTTCTCTCTGCCCCCTCCATGTGGACAGGACCATGGGGTCTAGCCCCCCAGCCTGAGTAGGCAGGAAAAAACTCTCATGGATCTTCAGGTGGAAAGCTTGTCTAGTCCAAACCTGGCAGTTTACAGGTCAGGAAACCAAGGCCCAAAGAGAGGGAGCCACACTTCCTGAATTCATCTTCCAGTTAGAGTTGAGATCCACATCCTTGGAGCTGAGCAGGGCTCAGGGCCCTTGGCAGATCTGATCTGGCCCAAAGCTCCTTCCCAGGCTGCACATGGAACAGAGTTGGGCCAGGCCTCACTGTTTCTGTCCAGTGAGGAAGGAGGCCCTCCAGGCGTAACTTTGCTCTGGGCCAGTGAGGAACTACTCTTTCTTTCCCCTCCGCCCCAGCCCAGTCCTGCCTCCTTCCTGAGAGGGAGAAGATGGGGGCGTTCCCACAGGAGAATTCCATCCTGCAGCCCCAGACCAGAGAAGGCGTGCCCTCCCTGCACCCCCGCCCCCAGGACACTTCCCCTTCTTCTTCTGTCACTCCCCCCACCTCCAGCTTTTGCTCTGAGTTGGTGATGAGTAGAAATAAAGGAAGGGGAAGGTCTGTGGTTCGGCTGGGGTCTACAAAGCTCAGCCTGGAGGGAGGAAGCTGTGGGCACCCACCAGCTGCTCTGCTCTGAAGTCCCCTCTGCAAGGGCAGCCCAAGCCATGGGCCTGAAAAACAATAGTGACCAACCAACTGCCCTGAGAGTTAGCATTTATTTGGTGCTTTAAGGTTTGCAAGGCATTGCAAGGGTCCTCATTTGCAACAACCCTGTGGGTTAAATGCTGTCATGCCCATTTTACAGATGAGGAAATGAAGGCCCAGAGGAGGTGATTCCCAGGGCCATCAGTGACTGAGAAGGGGCTTTGTCCAGCAGCCTCAATCCCAGTGCTCCTTTATGATGTGAGCCAGCCTTCCCCGCAAAACTGTGACTGGGTCCTGGGCCCTGACAGAGGCTCTCCCACACAAAGTAACACTGAGAAGTGTGAAGCCTGCCTATCAGGAATACATCCAGCTCCCTGTTTTTTGAGCTGTGTGCTTCAAACTGAGGCATATCATGCTGCATGAGTTGCTTTCCTCATCTCTAAAATGGGAGAAATGCTGTTTACTCCAGCTACTGCCAGGTGGGCTATGGTGACAGACCCCACACCCCTCCTCCAGGCCTCTGGACCCCCAGTGAGTGGCTCTCATTGGGGTAAAAGCTCTGGCTGGGCTCTGGGGAGCTCAGCAGAATAAGTCTCCCTCCTTGGTTCTGCCCTTCCCATTATTAAAGATGGGGGTTTCTCCTCTGCTGGCTCAGATTAGAAGTCTGGCAGGCTCCCTACCCCAAGTTTCCTCAAAGCCTGTTGCCCCTCTTGTCCTCAGGCCTCAATGATCCTACACCCCCTGCAGCCCCAGGCCTGGACAGTGGAGGGTGGAATAGCTTCCAGGTAAGAGGGAAGGCGGGACAGGGGTCTGGGACCCTGCTGGGCCTGTGCAGGAGGGATGCGGAGGGCCTGGCTTATCCATCTCTAGGCCACTTTCCCCCAGCATGGGGCAGAGGGTCAAACACACCAGGCTCAGGGAAGCCCAGCTGCTCTCTTTCTATTCCACATACACTCTGCTTTTGCCAAACAGTCATCGGATAGCTCTGAGCTCTCAGGTGCAGCTAAGACTGAGAGTCAGCCATTGCCCCCAACACCTCCAGCGTCCTCCAGCGGCCTTGATGACCTGGACCTCTTAGGGAAGACGCTGCTGCAACAGTCCCTGCCCCCGGCATCACAGCAAGTGCGGTGGTGAGAACAGGAGCCACCTACTGTGTACTGGGGATGTGGGATATAGAAGGAAGGAGAAGGTGGGTGCCTTCCTGGAGCTGGGCCCCACACAAGGAGTCTGATGTCAGGAGTGTGTGAGTGCAGGTGGGGAGCAGGAGGGATTGGAAGCTACCTGAGGCCCCAGTCAAGGCTCACAAGACTCCCTGCCTCCTTCCCTTCCCTCCTTCTTTGAAGGGAGAAACAGCAGCCAGCCCCTCGGCTCACCCTGCGGGACCTCCAAAACAAGAACAGCTCCAGCCCCCCAGTGCCTGGTGCCCCGACACTGCTCCCCAGCAGCTCCTGTGACCCTCCTGTGCCCCCCCGGCCTCCAGAGCTAGTGAATGAGATCTCACTGGCCAACATCACTGTGCCCTTGGAGTCCATCCGACCGAGTAAGTGAGGGCAGGGCTGGGGAGCCCCAGGCCTGGTCCTGTCCTGAGGCCCCAGGACCCCCCACCTGTAAGGGCCTCTGCCTTCTCAGCTATAGAGTGGAGCTGACAGGGTGTCCCTTGTCCACCCTGGGGGTTGTGAGACTTCCAGCCATCCATCTTGGTGCATGTATCCGTTATCTGTAAAGTGCTGTCCAAATGACAGAAGGTGGTCCAGGGAGGAGATAGCTCAACATAGGACAGTGAAGGTTTGGGGGCTTCTCCATCAGGGCCAAACTGTGTCCCCTCACTAGGCCCTCCCACCTCTGGGATGCTGCTCCTGGGGCCACCCTTCCCAATGCCTGCCCCTTCTTTTTTCTCCCCTGCCCCCACCCCCTGGCTGCAGGCAGCATTCTGCCCGTGACTGTCTATGACCAGCATGGCTTCCGCGTCCTCTTCCACTTTGCCCGGGACCCTCTGCCTGGCCGGCCTGACGTGCTGGTTGTGGTGGTTTCTATGCTGAGCACGGCCCCAAAGCCTATACGGAACATTGTCTTTCAGTCTGCTGTCCCCAAGGTGACTTCCTCATGGCGAGACTGAAGGGATGGGTATGAGCGGAGGGGAACTCAGATGCTGGCCAGAATAAGCCATGGGAGGCTCCCGCATCTCTGGACCTCAGTTTCCACATGTTCACTGAGGATGTTGGCCCAGAGTCTCTCCTTAAAATCTGTAATAAGAGAAAGCTTCGCAGGTGGCAAGAGGGGGAGCTGTCCGATATCTCTTGCCACATGAGGTGGGGAGATTGGGAAGGCATTCAGGACCAAGAGGCCAGTGCAGGGTGGCCTGGCCTGGGGTGGCACATGAGCACCCCCCCAGGGAGGACATGTGGGAATCACAGCCCTTTGCACTGTCACTGTCCCCAGGTGATGAAAGTGAAGCTGCAGCCCCCCTCGGGCACCGAGCTGCCTGCCTTCAACCCCATCGTTCACCCCACAGCCATCACACAAGTCCTGCTGCTCGCCAACCCCCAGAAGGTAAGAGTGAGACTTTAGGTGTCTTGGCAGTGGTCAAGGATAGGAGACCCAACCCTGTCACAAGGTCCTGGCCCTGCTACTCAGCTGTGGTAGGCCTCAGTTTCCTCATCTGCTGGGGGGGCACAGGGAGGGTCACAGGAGCTGCTGGGGAGGTGGGGAGGGTGGCTTGCTCTCTTCTACAGCCCCTTCCCTGTGCTGAGGTCTATGATTCTCTCTCCACCTTCCTCCCCCCAGGAGAAAGTCCGCTTACGATACAAACTCACCTTCACCATGGGGGACCAGACCTACAACGAGATGGGAGATGTGGACCAGTTCCCCCCGCCTGAATCTTGGGGAAGCCTCTAGAAGCAGGCCAGGGAAGGGAAGGGTGCCAGAGGCTCCAAGGCAGCAGGCAGGGACTCCCATCCTGAAGAGTGGGTACGGGATCCAACGCCCATCCCAGTCCCTCTCCTCAGGCCCTCCAATGTGCCCATTCCCACCCTCTTCTGGTTAGGATTTCACTTGGAACCCTGTGCTCCCTGGCAGACAGGATGGGGGCCAGCTTCCCCCTCTGTAGCCATACACACTGGGCTTTGGTGCTTCTCTCCTTGGTGTTCTTCCATCGTCTAGCTCTTCCCCATCTTCCTCTTCCTCCCTCAGTGAGCTAAACCCAGCAGGAGAGACTGAAGCCAGGGTCCCCTCACCCCAACACAGCAGCCTCATCTCTTACCAATCCATCCCTTGGCCAGGGACATCCTGCTTTGCCCTGTCAAGATGTAGGAGAACGGGACAGGGAGGAGTAGGAGTGTCTGTTCCTTCCCGGCTCTGGAAAGGATTTGGGTGTCTCCAACCTGAAGGGGCCCAGGGCCCCTCAGCACCACTGTAGCAGTCCTGGGAAGGGGCCAGGCTGAGGCACCACAGGATGACCCTGGAACTGGGTGGGGCTGGAGCCCTGCTCTCTTATGCCTTATGGGAAGGACTAGCCATAACCCAGGGGTGGCCTTACCGGAGTAGGGATTGTTCTATGGGACCTGGAGCCTCCCCTTCTCCCTTCTCCCTTCCCCCTTGGGGGACACGGGGGCTAGCACCCCCCACAGGAACTGGGTTGAATTTGGGGTATTCACCTCCAATTGTTTGCACTTCTCTGGTGTGGGGTTTGATTTTCTTTGCTTTCATTTGAGTCAATCTGTCCACAGTCTGAGTAGAGAGTAGAGCTGGGGGAGGGAACCCCCTGAAACTGCCTTCCTCTTCCACCTCCCATGTGTCTACCTTGCTGCAGCATCGCCAAGAGGAGGTGGGTGGCAGGAGGGATGGTCTAGGCCAACATCCCCAGATGGGATGGAAAGGAATGGCTGGGCCCAGACCATGCCTTGCTGGAAGGATGGTATCTCCTTGGGTGGAGTCTTCCCCATGGATGGCCTTGGGTTTTCCAAGCAGCTTCTCCCTTGCTGGGTTTCTCCATGTCTACCTTCTGTTGGGAGCCTGCAGGATTGCTGCCTGGGCCCACCCATGTGGCTCTTCTCACCACCTGTGGTCAGAGGGACATTGTGCTGCATTGAGTGTGGTGTATTTATGGGATATAATAAAGAGTTCTTTCCTGGACCTTTTTAGAACCGCCTAGACCAAGGAGCTCTCTGGGGGCTCTGGCACTTCCCAGGACACCCAAGCCCAGGGCTGGAGAGTCCCCTCTGTTCCAGGTGTCTGGCCTGTGAGGCTCTGGTCTCTGCAGGGTGTGGGAGGGGTGAGACCTCTGGGATATCTGGGCTGTGCTGGGGGTGGGAGGCCAAAATCAAAGATAACAGCAAAGCTTCAAGCAGGGAAGATCAAATGAGAGTTGGCGGCATGGAGGAAACCCTGAAGCCAGAGAAGCGGGTGGTCCGTGGACCCCACTTGTCACGCTCTCCTATACTTGGCTACTCCTCCAGCTAGAGCATCCCAGGGCTCTGTTTCCCTGAAAGCTCGTTGGATGAGGTGGTTTCTGTTGCCATGTTCCCCTCTCTGGGGACATCCAGCCAGGGGCCACCTGACCAGAGGTTGCCACTGACAGCTTCAGAGATGAAGGCCGCAGTCAACGTCCAGGAAATGCTGCTGGCTCACAGGGAGCTGTGACGTGCAAAAAAAAAACAAACCACCTCGTTATTTTAGGAGTGTCTAACTCTTCATGACCCCATTTCCTTCTCTAGCCCATTTTACAGATAAGGAAGCTGAGGCAAATAGGGTAAAGTGACTTGTCCAGGGTCATACATGTAGTGTTAGAGGCTTTTAGAACTCAGGTTTTCCACAGGCTTCTGCACTACCTCCAAGTAGCACAGTCAGAATTTGGAATCTGTGCCCTCACCTCTATAGGAAGGGTAAGCTTGAAAAGCCCTCTGCTGCCTTAATCACCTGCATCCTCAAAAGTGGGGCATGAGGTTCCCAGGGGTACGGAACTATGCCTTGGTTTGAACTGGCATCACCCACTTGGGAGTTTGTGTATCCAAATACCCTTAATTCTCCCACCTCCAGGCTGTCCCTCACATCTGCAGTGTTCTCCCTCCCTACCTTGACTTCTCAGAAGCCCTTGCTCCCTTCAGGAGACTGTTCCTGATTTCCCCCCACCCCCCCATTGTGAGCATTCCATTACCCCACTCCTGCACCACCAGGAACTCTACCCACAGAGCCAGGAACCTTCCCATTAAGACAGCTAAGGTTCATTTCAGTTCATTCATTTTTCAGTGTCCTCAGTTTTGTACAGAGTCCATGCCAAGGACTGAGAAGGAGAAAAAGTTCAATAAGCCACAGCCTCTGCCCTCAAGGAGTTTACACTCCAATAGTGGGATAAGACAAAAACAGAGTAGAATACAAAATAATACAGAAGAGTTCCAGAGGGGTAGGAAATGAGGTCCACACACCCCCACCACCATGGCTGAGAAAGGTCTTGGCTAGCTGGAAAAATCAAGAGAGACTTCCTGGAAGAAGTGACATATGAGTTAAAGGATGGGTAGGAATTCACTAGAGGGAGCAAGGACATTCCGGGCATTAGGAACAGCCTGAGCAAAAGTAGGGAAGTGGGAAGATGCAGTCCTTAGTAAGAGTTGTCCTGTTTGGCTGGAGTGTAGGATGTATGGAGAAGGATAGGAACTAATGCTGGAAAGGTAAGTTTGTGGAAAGCTTTAAACTTGAGCTTTAGCAGTGGTTCTCAGCCTAATTCCTAATGCAGAGACCCTTTAATACAGTTTCTCACCACCGTAAAATTATTTTCATTGCTACTTCATAACTAATTTTGCTACTATTATGAATTGTAATGTAAATACATATGCAGGATATATTTTCATTGTTACAAATTGAACATAACCCACAGGTTGAGAAGGGCTGGTCTAAAGGATCTAAACTCTACTTGGCAGATTAAAGGAACATTTGATCAGCCACAGGGAGGCCCTGGAGCACAGCCCAATTCTTTTCCTTTTTAAAAATAATTTTTTTATTGATACTATTTTTACAGCACCTAAACTTCCTGTCCAATTCTTTGTTTATAACTATTTTTGGTTCAAAATTCTCTTCACGGGGCGCAGTGAATAGAGCACCGACCCTGGAGTCAGGAGGACCTGAGTTCAAATTCAGCCTCAGACACATAACACAAAAACTAACCGTGTGACCTTGGGCAAGTCACTTAACCCCAACTGCCCTCCAAAAAAAAAAAAAAGCAAAATTTTCTTCACATTGAGAAGACAACAAAAATCCTATCACACATGTATAGTCATGCAAAAGAAATTCTATTAGCTTTATCCCAACCCCCTCAAAAAAGAAAAGAAAGTTTACAGGCTTTGGTGGTGACTTGCCCAGAGAGTCACAGATAGATCCTGTGATCTTAGTGACCCATTATGGCAGGGAGATAGAAGGCAAAGTAACCTTTGGGAGATTCAAACCCAAGGGGAGGGAGGAAGCAAGACTTGCATTCACTGGGGCTGGGCTGGGCCAGCCCTAACTAGATTGGAAGCCTCTGTTCTTTGGAACACACTGCTACCTGCACAAAGTTCATGTGCTAAGATTGTTGAAAGAGCATGTCTCCAAATGCAAGAGCCTGAGACCCATATTCAAAATTATAAACCTAGTGAGCCACACAAGCAACACCCTTTCCTCTCTACATCCTGTTCACTGCAACCTCTAATTTACCCAGAAAAACCTAGTCCCTCTCAGGATTTCTTTACCTGAACTACGTATATATATACACATGTGTACACACAGAACTATTTCCAAATAATTAGTTTCCTTTGTAATCCTGTATTATTTTGTGCATATAAGAACCTGATTCCAAGAAAGGGTCCCTGGGCTTCACCAGAATGACTGCCAGTGAGGTCCAGAACACGTGAAAGGGGAAGAAACCCTGCTCTAGATCAGATCGCTACACAGAAAAGAACCCTTGGCTGTGTTCACAGACAACTCCAAGGTCCTCTCTTCTCTGGAGAAGTGAAAGCTGATGTCTGGAGAGGGGAAGTGTATTGGCAGGGGAGAGAGTGACATACTGGGGAGCCACAGTACTAGGCTCTAATTCTATCACTGACCTTCAGCAACACTATTCCTCTCTTGGGCCTGAGTTTCATCCAAAAAGTTAAGGAATTGAACTACATGCCCTCTAATGATCCATCTTGAACATACCTCTAGTTCTGACATCCTCTTCTAAAGGCCCTCCCAGCTCTGATATCCCTTTCTTATAAGGTCTCTCCCAGTCCTGGCATGCTCTGTTCTAAGGGTCCTCCAGCTCTAACAGACTAGAAGCAGCAGTCAGGTTTACTTTCATATGCCATTAATTGTCTATTCTCAAACAATTTCTAAATTAACCCATCCCTGTGTCTACCCTGGATGTTGTCATTCCTCATCACCATAATTATCAGCAACTGCCATACTCGAAGTTAGGAAGTATTCACACAGGTAGCGCTCGTCTGAGAAATCTGTCTGAAGGAGAGAAGTCTCTGGCCCAAGATCCCCCAGGTGTTGAGGCGATGAGAGGCAGAGAGCTGAGAGGCTAGGTGATGGGGTAGATAGAGGGGATGATGAAGGAGGAAAGGGGAGGCTTTTTTTAAAAATTAATTTAGTTTACAAGATTCAGTTCCACAGTCCCTTAAGTTTCACA
>CM053597.1:233118069-233149738 GCA_028646575.1 Pseudocheirus occidentalis | reverse complement strand
CCTCCCTCTTCCCCCTCCCTGCCATGGTGGCCTGCAATCAAGCATAGGATCTGCAAATACTTTCACATTGGACATTACTCTGGTTGTATAGAAGGGTTGTAACTAATGGAGTGAACAATGGGAAAGAAGAAACAAAACCAAACATGGAAAAGAACGAGAGCATGTAGATTGCTTCAGTCTCCATTTAAACTCTGTCCTTTCTAGATCTTTCTCTGAATGTAGATATGTCCTTCTATCCTGAGACTTGTAGAGCTGTCTTATAACTGTGTGTTGCTGAGAAGAGTCCAGTTTATCAAAGCTGGTCATCACACACATGATGTGTCTGTGATTGTGCACAAATTTTTCCTGGTTCTGCTCTTCTCACTTAGCATCAGTTTGTAAAAGCCTCCTCAGGTGAATATGAAAACCATCTCCTCCCCACTTCTTATAGCACAATAGTATTGCACTACATTCATAAACCACAACTTGTTTAGCTATTCCCCAATTGATGGGTATCAAGAAAACATATTCCAAACAACAAACATCAAATAAAATTAGCATTCCCATATACAAGGGGGGGAGGGAGGAGGACTATGTGAAGTTCAATCTCTTCCCTTCTGCTTGTTTTTCCTTTTAATTACATAACAAATTCAGTATGTCACTTTCAAAGCTGTCCTACTTATCTCCTGAACAGTTTTTAAAAATACTTTGATGACCCTCATTTTTTTCAACCTTCTCACTATTCCTTCCATCTCTTACCTTTGAAAAAAAACAAGAGAAAAACAAAAACCTTTGTAACAGATCTCTGCAGCCACACTGGCTTTGTCTAGAAACATGTCTCTTTGTCTCAAACATGTCTCAAGGAAACATGCCTCAAGGATTGCACCTTGAGCCCATTGGATTGGTGACTATGTCAAAGACAACCAGAAGGAGAGGGGGCAGAAGGGCAGGGGAGAATCTGGGTACTAATCTCTGAGGAAGATAGAGAACCAAGGGGTTGAGTAGTCTGTGGCATGAACACTTCAAGGGGAGAGAAGCAGGCAGGTTTCTCACCTACTTACCAGAATCTGGCAGGCCTGCCATCTTTATGAGTCTCTCTTGGGTCATACCAGATTCTGGTGCAGGAATCCGGAGAGGAAGTAAGCTGAAGCACTAAGGACTGTGTCCCTAACAGAACCCCAGATATATAAGAGGAAGGTACTTTTGTGGGAAACGTGGGAGGCCATGGGTATGAAATGTTGCATATGCTGCCTAATGTAGGTGTGTTCATTGGTTTTAACTGGGTTTTTTCTTTTTTACCACAGAAAGATCCTGGTCAGGGGAGGAAGGAGGGTAGAGGAATATATCAGGAAATGAATGTGATATACAAACAAAAGACAGTGATACATTTTATATGTATTATGATGACCTTTTATACATTTTAATTTATGTAGTTTGTTTTTACACCTTTTTTTCTGAATATATACCTCCCCTTCCCCTTACCAGGCCTTGTAATAAACACTAAAAAAGAAGAGAAAAAGGAGCAATTTGGCAAAACTGACAATGAGTCTGACAAGGTATGCAATGTTTCACATCCATAGGCCCCCACCTCTGCAAAAAAAGGAAGGAAGTATATTTCTTCTTTTCTACTTTCTGGCTCTTCTTTCAAGACAAGTTGACATCACTAAAACTTGTTTAAAAATTTTCAAAAGAGGAAAAGTATACATACAATGGAGGAAGAATGTGGGGCAAAGACCTGGCCATGCCAAGGACATGGCATTTACTTTAGTAAAGGCTGAGATAGGGAGTAGACATTCGCTTCATAAAAGATTCTCCACTTTAGGAAAGGGACTGATTTGAGAGGCTTCTGAAGCCCTGATCCATTCAGAATAGGATTCTCTTTATACCCAAGTTTTCAGAGATGTGTTTATTGTGTACAGGAAAGTCTGCCTCTGTAATCCTACCAAGGAGATTATAATACCTCAGGCCCTGCCCTACCCACAGCTGTCTGTGCCATGAAAACATGTCAGTGCCTCAGTTTCCCCACATGCACATACCTCTGGAATCCAGGGTTACTACTGCCAGCTCATGCCATTGGAGTGCTTAGGGAGTCTTAAAAACAAAACACAAACAAAAGATGTTCTCAGATGCCTGGTGATTGGAAACTGAGTCACTCCTCCAGAGGCCTACACTGAGTGACTTCATGCCCAGGTCGGGAGCACACCCAGGTCCTTGTCATCAGGGCCTAATAATAAATCCAGCTCACATTTATCTGGGGTTTCATAGTTTACAAAACATTTCTGGCCCAGCACCAACCCCGCTCTGCTTAGGGATCATCAGAATTCAGTAGGGTGCTATCCCAGGAAAATCCCTCCCCTTTTGGCTAGTCTCCTTTGAGTGAATTCATCATTTGACAGCTGGGGATATCGAACCTGGGAAAGTGAACTAACTTGTAACAAGACCCACCAAAGTGAGCTCTTTTCTTATATCCCCCAAACCCTCCCCACCCAAAAGCCCTAACTGTTGTTCCCTTAACCAATGAATAAGCATTAAGGGTCTATTCCCTGTTCTAGGAATACAAGATGCAAAGGAAAAGCTAAATTGCTCCTTTCCTCACACTCATTTTGCCTCTGAGATTTTCCACAGATTGTGTTCCCCAGTCCTGGAGTCAGTTCCCTCCTTCCCCTCTCATTGCCTTCAAAGTTTACATCTCCTGTCTACATGCCTCTGCGAAGGCTGTCCCTGATGCCTGGAAATGCCCTCCCTTCAAAGTTCAACTCCCTGAGAGTTTGGACATGTCAAACCATATTTCATGTCATGGCAAGGGTTAGAGAATATAAGGGCAGCATTGTCTCAATATTTTACAGATTCAGCTATTGAAAAGCAACTACCTAGAAGAGCAGAATTTGAACCCAGGTCTTCTGATTCCAGGTCTAGTGTTCACATAATCTTTCTTTCTCCCTTTGATCTCCTAAGATTGGGGGGTGGGGAGAATGTTCTGAGTGAAGTTGAATTGGGGGTCAGAGTGACCCTGATGAGGGGCATCAGGTTTTTTCTCAACTTTCCAGCACTGTGGACCTCAATCAGTCCTCCTACCCCAGAGTATAATAAGAGCACAGAATAATGATGTGGAGATTTCTTTGTGTCAATCCTGTGAGGGAGATGATAGAGGTAGAAGCTTTGGGGCAGGGGCAGAGGGCCAGAGTTTGAATCTAGCCCCAGCTATTTGGTCCCTCAGACCTTAAAAGGGAGGTAAGCTCTTGTCTTAGTTGTCATTCCCCACTTCCACCCCCAACTCCCACACAAGTGTTACCCCCTGGAAGTTCAGGCAAGGTCTCCCCAAGATGGATATGATTTAAAGGAAGGGAGTCGCTATCTGATGGAAAATATCCTCTCTCTCCCCACTCATAAGACCTGTGAAAGTCAATCTGTATTTTGGGCTTAGAGGTTTACTGTTAGTCCTGTCTGGTGGGGGGGGCAGGGCAGGATAGAGGAGGAAAGGAGGAATTTAGGATCAAAGAATTTAGTGTCTGGAGGGTCCCCCCTTCCCTCCAAAGAGATGAAGCTCAACTATATAATTTTACAGATGGGGAAACTGAGGTTCAGAGAAGGGGAAGATTATGACTAGGCTCAAAGAAGCTACTATCCTGCACTGCTTCACCAAGGAAGTGATGCACTGTCCTGCCCTCAGTGGGATGCCAGTCTAATGGAGAATCCAGAGGAACCCCTGGGAAGCAGGGTTCAGCAAAGATAATAAAGGGATACAATCTGGGGCCCAGACTTAGTGCTGTAGAAGGTCAGGAGAGGAGCCAATGCAGTCAGCCCTGGAAGGCTTCCTGGAAGGAGTGGGATTAATCTGCACAGAGTCCTGGAGCACAGAGTCATGAGTTTCAGATAGGAAACCTTGAAGAAGGCTTTCCCCATTCTTCAAAAGAGGAAAGGGATGAGGCAGCATGGAAAGATTGCTGGGATTAAACTGTGGCCCAGACACTTCTCTCTCAGCCTCCCCACTCCTCTAGCATAAAGTGAAGGGGTTGGACTAGGTGACCTTTTGGTCCAGATTTATTCTAAGACCTGACTGAGGCTCAGAGAGGTCAAGGTAGCTTGGCATAATGCAAGAGGAGGTTTGGAGTCTTGATTGTGCCATTGATGAACTGTGTGGCCTTGGCTGTGTTATAACCTCTCTGAGCTTCTGTTTTCTTATCTGTAAGATGACGGCAGTAATGCTCCTGAGGCTAACGGACTTTGTATATCTTTAAAAGCTATAGAAACATGAATTTTTATTCTTTTGGCCAACATTATGTTCAGCTCATGAGTAGCAGGGCTGGGAACCTGGATAGTTTAATTTCAAGTCCAGCAGACTTGATTTTCTGCATCATCCTTCATACACTCTTTTTTTGTGTGTTTTTTTGAGGGGAAAAGGCAGGGCAATTGGGGTTAAATGACTTGCCCAAGGTCACATGGCTAGTAAGTGTTAAGTGTCTGAGGCTAGATTTGAACTCAGGTCCTCCTGACTCCAGGGCCTGTGCTCTATTCACTGTGCCACCTAGCCACCCCTAGTTCATTCACTCTTTCTACAAGCACGAGCCAGGCACAAGAGAGATGAAATAGAGCTTATGTTCTACTTGAATGTGCTGCGTCATATGACATGATCTGGGGGGTAAAAGAACAGGGCCAGACCCCAGGAATTCTGAACCCCACTCTCCAGTCTAAGAAGCCAGACCAGGATTTCACTACAGAATGTAGATCACGGTCCTGGGCCCTGGTACTGTAGGATTTCTTCCAGGAAGCCACATCATGATGTGGAGATGACCCTGGGTACATAGAGGCTGAGGTGTAGACTGAGGTACGTACTATGTGCTGGGAAATACAAGGACTGCTCAAAGAACTTCCACTCTCTTGGAAAGGCTACCAGCTACTAGTAGGTGATAGATCACGTCTGTCAGCCAAGGACTGATCCATCCATTTCATCTTCACCTTCCCCCATCAGGGCCTCAGAATCTGACTCCATCTTAAAGGGGCCTCCCAGTACTAAATCCCACGACCCTAAACCCACGGCCACAGAGTGAGGAATGTCGCACCTACACAAGCGAGGGCACTGAAGCCAGTTACAAAATCACCAAGGGCTCCTATTAATAGGGAGAGCACCCTTCCACTCCCACAAAATCAGAGGTGCTTGAAGTAAGCCATGAGTATTAGAGCTAGAAGGGGCTGGAGAGTTTATATAGTCTAGGGACTGGTGAATTAAAAAAAAATGACAACTATCTCAATAAAGTTGTCTTCCTTTGTAACCCGGTATATCTTATTTTGTGCATTAAAAAAAACAAAACAAAAACGTGATTTTTGGACTGGTTCCATAGGCTGACTGCCAGAGGGGTCCAGGCCAGGCCACCAAACATATGAAGAACCCCTTTATTCATCCAGTCCCTGCATTTTTCTGAAAAGAAAACTGAAACCCAGAGAGGAGAAAGGAATCTTTTTTGTTCAAGATCCCACAGCCAGTGAAAGAACAGAGTCAGAATTCAAACCCAGATCCTCACCTCCAAATCCCAGACTCTCACCAGACCATAAGCCCGGAAACATGGGTTTCTAACAGAACTACAGCCGCAGTGAGGTGGGGAAGTTAGCTGGCACCCGCCCTCTCTTCCTTTCTGTAAGGCTTCCACCCTCCGATTTTCAGTTGGGGGAGGGGAAATCTACTCTGATCCCTGGCTGGATCTTTGGATCTTCTGCTAGCAGCTCCCTGGGCCCCTGGCTCTGTTTGCATACCCCTTGGAGATCACTGGAGGTGGCTGTGACAGTCCTCTATTCAGCACCTCCCAATAGGGATCCTTGACTTTGACTGGGAAAAGGTCTGGGGTTGGAGGGACCACAGTTCAACGCTCCATTATTACAGGGTGACTTTGGGCACACACTTAATGTCTCTGGACTCCAGTTTCTTCATCTAAACATAAAGGGGTTGGGCTAAATGATTGTAATTCACAGAAGGGATCTCTGAGGTAAAATATTCCAACCTTCTCATTTTACAGGTGGGGAAACTGAGCCCCAGAGAGGTGAAAGTGACTCACCCACTGTCATAGAATCATAAGATTTTTCATCTAGAAGGGACCTCAGAGGGCATCTGGTTCAACCTCTTTGTTTTACAGAGAAGGAAACAGGCCTAGGGAAGTCAACCTTCTTGAACAGGGTCCTAAAATAGTATGAACAGGGGACTGAAGCCAGGCTTTCTGAGCACAGGTGCAGAACACCCTTTCCACTGCATTGTTTTTCTCCCCAAGGCTTCCCAGCTCTAAATATAGGACCCCATGATCCTTCATCGGATCTGGGAACTGAGGAGAAAAAGAGAGAAGAGAAGAAGCAGAGGAGGAATCAGGATTCTGTGACCACGCAGACGAATATCATGCTCTGGGCTCGACTACTGCTCAGCCCTGAGAACTTCTGACCACACTGAGCCAGTGCAGGGTGGAGACCCAGGTTTGTTCCCCAGTAATTCCCTGTGTGCCTTGGAGGGAGGCACTAAGCACCTTCACTGAATTTCTCTACAGTCTAGATCCTTGTTTCCCCATCTAGAAATAAAGGATTGGGTTGTAGTATTGTTTAACTAGCTCTGGATTGGAGTTCTGGGGTCGGATCCTGGGTGAGTCTCTTTTCATCTTTGGGACTCAGTTTCCTCATCAGTAAAATGAGGGAGTTGGACCAGATGAACAATGAGGTGCCCTCCAGCTATGACAGGTTACCTATCTTCTCAAAAGTTAATGAGGATTTAAAGGGAAGGAGCACTGGCCCAGCTGTGAGCTAAAAGAATGGTAGAATCTAGATGAAGTTTGGGGGTAAGGAGAGAGGGATCAAGCTCCCACTTCCCTCCCCAAGGGGCCCTGGTGGGAAGTCCCCTGGGGTCAGTAGCATTTTACACTGAGGCTTGCTTCCTCTTCCTGGTACTTGGTGCACACCCCCTGCTGCTGTTGCTCCCTTCCAGGCCCCAGCAGAAGATGAAAGGAGGGGGTCACTGTGGCTGTATGAGACATGAAACATCTTGAGGGAGGGGAAGCCTGGCTCTTCAAAAAGATCAGTGTCCCCAAGCTTCTGTGACGGCCAGGGTATGACCATTTGACAGATAATGAGACTGAGGCCCAGAGAAGGAAAAAGCACCTGATAAGGGTCAAGTGACTGGCAGAGTCAGGTCCTCCTGCTCTCCTGGTCCTGTCCTCTTTTTTTTTTTTTCTCCTTTTTTAAGGTACTCAGCATTAGACTCATGACAAAAGCTTCCCTTCTTAAGGTTCTGAGGTAGTACAAATAGGATTCTTCCTGTTTTACAGATGAAGAAACTGGGCTTACCTCAGATCTAACTCTGGAAGAAGCCTTAGAGGCCATCAAACATAAACGAGTGGCAGAAGCAGAATTGGAACCTAGGACCTTTGACTCCAATTGAGCTCCCTCTGTCCAGGGTCACAGATATAGCCCAGCTAGTCAGGCCCAGAGAACTTGAGGAAGGAGAGTAGCTGTGAATTTCACTTCTGATCCTGTCAGTGAGATGAGGTCTGAGTCTCTCCTCTTCCCATTTCTCCTTTTGTTACAGTTAACAGTACTTAGTCTAATGGGATTGGGCCAAAGAAAGCTTATGGGACCCATCCTGATCCTCTGGCTCTAAGCCAACGTGATTCGCTCACTCGCTCATATTCTTACCTGCCCCACAGGGTTGTTTCAGTCTAACTAGCAATGTGTGTGTGTGTGTGTGTGTGTGTGTGTGTGTGTGTGTGTGTGTGTGTGTGTGTGTTGGGGGAGAGAACAGGGTCTAGACCAGATCCCACCCTGAACAGAGGAATTCTGGTTATTGAATTCGAGCTGGAGAGACCCTAAAGATCGTCTAGATTGCAGCCCTTTCATTTTTCCAAATGAGGAAACTGAGGCCCAGAGAGGGGCAGACTTGCCCAAAGTCACACAGCAAATCTGCCTCGGTGGAGCCAGATTTAAACCTACGTCCTCCAGCTGTAAATCCAGCGCGCTCTCTGCTGCTCTGGAGAGCTCCAGGTCCCCCCGAACAGCCGAGGGAGTGGACTGAAGTGGGGGGAGCGCCATCCATGCCCGGGTCAGAAGTAGGCCCGGCCGGGTGCAGGCTTGCCTCCTCGTTTCCCCTTTCAGGTGCGGCTCAGGAGTTCTTTATATAGGCCGCAGGTGGGGACAGGAACAGCTAGGGGCACTCGAAGGCGCGGGAAGGAGGCAGGGCGGAGGAAGACTGCCAGACTTGAGCACAGAAAGCAGACTGACGGACATACAGACCGAAAGACCTAGGGGTGGAGGTGGAGGCATATTTAGCAGAGGAGGGTGGTGACCTGCATAGGGGGAGGAGAGAAGGAGAGGCTAGGCGAGGCCGGACTAGGGGGAGGGGGAAGAGGAGGAGGAGAGAGAAAGAGAGAGAGGCTTTCTGCCAGGAAGAGGAGAGAAACAGCCTCCCTCCCTGCCTCGGACCCGCCGTCAGTCCCTCCGTCCGCCCGTCGGTCTGGCAGCGCAGAACGGAGCGTGCGGCTCACACACTCCCATGAGAAGTTCGGGGGCAGTCCGCTCTCTCCAGTTCTCCCGCCAGCTGCCTACCCCAGGCCTCCAAGATGATGAAGAGGCAGCTTAATCGGATGCGGCTGCAGCTGTCCCAGACTGGGGGCTTGGGACGGTGAGCGCAGCCCTGGGCTGGGGGCGGTGGTGGGAGACGCGCGGGGAGAGAGAGAGAGAGAGAGAGAGAGTGAGTGTGTGTGTGTGTGTGTGTGTGTGTGTGTGTGTGTGTGTGTGTGTCTTGGGGGGGGTGCAGAATTAGGGCTGAGAACTCCTGTACCTCGGTCCCAGCCACCAGCACCACCCCCAAGCTCCAAACCTGAGTTGAAACCTCTTCCCTTTACTTTGCTTTCTCTTTCAACACCCCCACCCCAACCCCCACCCCCGCCTCCTGGGAAGGGAAGTCTCGTGAGGTGAGGCCCCGGACTTGTTGCAGCCCAAAGCCGCCCCGCCGCCGCCCCCAACCCATCTAGTCCAGGGAGAGGCTTGGAGTCCTCAGCTCATCCCTCAGGATGTTAGGGCAGGGGGTCTGTCTGGCTTAGTTGGGAAGAGGGGTAGTCTTCACCCACGGAGGAGGATCCTTCATGGAGGGGACTAGGACCAGAATGCCTTAACTAGGAGCTCCTACAGCATAGGGGGTTAGAGTGAGGAGGAGCCTTAGAACAGAGAATGTTAGAACTGGAAGGAAACCAGAATAGAGAAAGTCTGAGCGGCTTGGGGCCTCACAAATGAGACTGTAAGAACTGGGAGGGCTCTTAGAAAAAGAATCTTCAGAATTGGGAGCCTTAGAACCTGGAAAATCAGAGTTGGGAGGACCCTTAGAAAAGAGATGTCAGAACTGGGAGGAATCCTAGAACCTGGAATGTCACAACTGGGAGGTCCCATAGAACCTCCTTAGAACTTGAAGGGTTGAACTTAGAACTTGAACGGTTCTTAGAACAGAGGAAGTTAATGTTTAGAGCTGAGTTTAGATCATCTTGTTTAACTCCCTCATTTACAGTGGGGGAAATTAGGAACTATTCCCTGACCTCCCCTGCCCCACCCCCCCCTCCAGGTTTCTGTAGTTCAGAGTTTTCAAGGTGGGGGTGGGCTAGCCCTGAGCTGCTGGAGGGGAGGGTCCAGGACCAGGATTGCCACATTCTCACACTTCCTGGGACCCTGGGGCTAGTTTCTTCCTTCCACCTCCCCGCCTTGGTTATCTAGTCTGGACCACTTAAAGAATTAACATTTCAGAATTGTAAGGGGGGGCAGGGCTGGGAAATAGGAGGGTCTGGCCTGTCCCTGGCTCCCTGGAGACAGTGACTCCTGAGGGACTTCTAGAGGCGTAGAAAGCTTTCCATGAACTGCTCTTCCCATGTGTCTTGCTTTTCCTGTCTCTCTCACTCTCTCCCCCAACCCCCTCAGGATTTCAGTCCTCAGAATTCTGCTTTCTTTTTCCCAGTGTCAGGTAAAAATCCAGTCCCATTCCCAGGCCCAAGTTTCTAAACATCTGCTTTATAAAAACCAAAACCAGATGGCCTTGCCCTCCCTCACCATCTCCTCCCTGTCCCCCTCTCCATCCCCTCATGAGACCTAGAGTTCTCTCATGTTGTAGGGGAAAAAATAACTGACTGGGAACCAAGATGCCTGTGTTGGTAATCCTCTTTTTGCTACCTGTGAGACCTTGGACAAATCAATTTCCTCATGGAAACTTTGGATCTCAGTTTCCTCATCCTTCAGATAAGGAGGTTGGACTGACTGACTTCAACACACGTTATAGACCGTGCTGGAGAAGCTGGGGGGAGGGGAGAAGTAAGGAGGAAAGAATTAGAATTTCTAGCTGAAAAGGACCTTTGAGGCCATCTAAGCTAAGCCCTTCTTTTTTTTTTTTTTTTTTTTTTTAAAGAAAGAAGGAAACTGAGGCTTAGAGAGGAAGTGATTTAGGATCATAGCTTTTAGCTGGAAGAGACTCCAGGGGCCATCCAGCCCAATCCACAAATTTTACAGAGGGGGAAACTGAGACCTAAAAAGAGGAATGCTTTAAGATTATGGAAGCATAGGTGCGGAGCAGCAAGGGACCTAAGAGGCATTTTACAGATGAGACAACTGAGTCTGAGGGAAGGTTGGGCAAGAGCAGAGACAACATTCAAACTTAGCTTATTTTTACTGTTCTATCCCCAAACTGAAGCCGAGGGGAGTTGTCTTCCCTTCCCCACCTCCCTCCCACTTCTCGACTTCACTCCAGCTGCTCCCTATCATGGCAGCCCTCACAGGTTTGGTCTGGGGGCCCCTGAGAAGCTCTTCCTGCTGCCCTGCCCCACGTTCCCAGGTGCAGCTCTGGGTGGAGAAGGAAGCAGCCTGACTTTGGATTCTCAGCTGCTCTGGAATGTGCTCTGGCTGGAGGGGTGTGGGGAGGAATGAGTGAGAGACAGCAGTCTGGAGCTGGAAGGCAGGGATCTTTCCTGAAAGGACACATCAGCTAGGGCTCCTGTCCTCTCCACCCTCTTCTCAAGCCTTTCAGCTCCTAGTCAGTCTCCCTGAAGTGCCCCCCAGTCCAGACTTGGCATGTGGCCTGGGATTTAGATCATAGATTTAGAACTCTTAGGGGCCTCAGAGGACAACTAGTTTGACTGCTCATTTACGGGAAACTGAGGCACAGAGGTGGCCAATGACTTGCCCTGGGTCACACAGCTATCATGAGCCAAGACTTCAATTCAGATCTTCCTTACTCCAGCCCCCTATATAAGGTGTCTGTCAGGGAGTTCTGGAGTTCTCGTCTCCCCCCTCACCCAGTCTCTCTGTCCCCCACAGTGCCCAAGAGACTGCTGAATTTCTGAGTGAGGACCTGCTCCAGGTATGGATGTGGGCTCAAGCAAAGTGATGAGAGGCAGGCCTATACAGGAGTGTAGACAGTACAGAGAGGCGGAGGGAGGTAGCCTACTGGGTGCAATGAGTCACCAGAACCTCCTGGACTGGATTTCTCTTCCAAGGAAGATGTCACCCTGGGGAAAATAGATGGAAGGGAAGGGAAAAAGGAGCAGTGTCACTGAAGGAGGAGCTAAGATATGGCCAAGTATTGGGTATGTGGCAGGAGACTACCTGGGGATGAGAAGGAAGGAAACCAGTCAGCCAATGGATAAGCATTTATTGTGCCAAATGCTACGTTATGTGTTGGGTGTATAAAGAGACAAAAGACAATCTTTGCCCTTGAGAACATTCCAATCTAATGGGAATTGTAAAGAGAGCAGACAGGCCCCATTCCTTGAGCACTGTCCCTCTCAGCCTCTGTCTGCCACCCTCAGGTAGAACAGAGGTTAGAGCCAGCCAAGCGGGCTGCTCACAATGTCCACAAGAGACTGCAGGCCTGCTTACAGGGCCAGAGTGGGGCCGACATGGAGAAGCGTGTGGTGAGTACACCTGGGCCCCATTACTTGGTGGGGGGGCAGAGGAGGGGGAGTGGTAGCTCTAAAGCTGTGGGGTGGTAGGAACCAAGATTGGGAAGGTCACAGGATGACAGAGTCACAGCTCCAAAAAAACCTTGGAGTCCAACTTTTTCATTTTGCGGATGACAAAACTGAGATTCAAGGAATTGGGGACTTGTTCGCAGTCACACAAGTAGGAAGTATCAGATAGAAAAAGTCACATGGCTAGCAAGTGTTAAGTGTTGGAGGTCGGATTTGAACTCAGGTCGTCCTGACTCCTACTCACCCCCCCCCCCCCCCCATAGAATTTGAATTTGGTTCATCAGACTTCAGAGTCTATGATCTTCCCTTGGGACTTCCACTTGGTTCTATTATATTCAGTGAGCATCTATTAAGTGCCAGGCTCCATACAGACAGAGTGTTGGGGTTACAAAGACAAAAAATGAAGCAGCCCCTGCCCTCAGGGAGCTTCTTATCCCTGGGGCTTCAGTTTCCTTATCTGTGTGATCCTGAGATCCCTCCCATTATATCTGGATGAGAGGCAAGGGCATTTCTCCTAAAGCTTATGTTCTGTTGCTGAAAGAGAAGTCAATACAATGAATACCCCGAGTGGATAATAGTGTAACTTGTGGGGATGGGAAAAGGCTGGCTTTGGGAGGTAGAGTGTTGGGGGATTCTTAGAGGTGGTGATATCAAGAGAGGGCACTTCAGGTATCTGTATCTGCCTGTGCATAGGTATAGTGGGGAGAGACAGAATCTGAGGGTCAGCAAGAAAGCCAGGCTGGCTGAAAAGGAGTATAGGGGTGGATATTTAAGTGTCCTGAAAGGTGGACTAGAGGCAGACTGTGGAGGGCTTGAAATGCCAAACACAGGAGGCTGTTTAGGGCAAGAGGGAACTGATGCAGGTTTCTCTTGAGCAGGAGAATAACGTGGTCAGACCTGGGTTTTAGGAATATCCATTTGACAGCCAGACAATGGATTGGAGAAGGGAGGGGCTGGTTATGTTGTGATAACAAGCATTTATTAAACACCTACCCGACACTGTGCTGTGATAGAAGAGTCAAAGAAATGTCACCCCCCTCCCCCAAAAATGCAAACCAGAAAACAAAAACCTAACCCTCAAATATTTATAAGATGTTACAAAATGTTTTGGAGCTCATTCTTGCTGTTGGTTAAACTAAATAAAAAATGGGGGCAGATAGATGATATAGTGGCTAGAACATTGGTCTTGGAGTCAGGAGGATCTGAGTTCAATTCTGACCTCAGATACTTACTAGCTGTGTGACCCTCCACAAGTCACCTAACCCTGACTGCCTCAAAAACAAAAAAGGGTAATGATTTCCCTGTCTAACCTTGCCCAGATCCTGTCATCCCAGCATGCCTTGCTACCTTCCTTCCACCTTTTTCATGTTCAGGCCTGATGGAAAAAGCCTTGAGTGGGGAAATCAGGAGACCTGAGAATCAATTCCACCTCTACCACTGGGTCTCTGTATACTCTTAGGCAAAGTATTTGGCCTTTCTGATTCTCAGTTTCTTCACCTGCAAAATGGGGGTATGATAACAGAATCACAGAACTGGCTGGGACCTCAGGGTCATCTAGTCCTAGATGCCCAGCCAGTGGGTCATTTGAACTCTGCTTGAAGACCTCCAGGGATAGAGAACTAACTCACTGCCCCCAGAGGCAGCCAACTCTACTTAGGTCAGCTCTAATTGCTAGGAATTTTTTTCCTTATATGGAGCCCAAATCTGACTCTCTCAGCAGCTGTCCCCCCTGGCCTGCCCCCTTGCTTCTGGTTCTGCCTTCTGGAGCTGAGCAGGACAAGGTTAAGCCCTCTTCCCCTTGAAAAGAGCTGTTCCATCGCACCCTTCCCCCACCCAGAGTCTTTTCTTCTAAATGTTCTCACGTACTGACCTTCCTCCTTCAGTCCCCCTCCTCTTCCCTCAGAAGGAATTGTAAGGATCTAAGGATACAGGATTGCTTTAGAAAGTAAGAAGAAGTGGAAAAGTAAAAGTGTATTATTCAGTGCTGAGCAGATACATTTCTAGAATATGTATTTCTGGGTCTTTTTCATATATAACCCATTTTCCACCTAAGAATGAGATTTGGGGCAGGCAGGAGGCAGGCACAGTGGAAGGAGCACTGTCTCAAGAGAACTTGGGTTCCAATTCCTCCTCTTACGTTTAACATCTGTGTGACCTTGGAGAAATCAGGTCACTCTCTGGGCCTCAGTTTCCTCACTTAGTTAGGCCTCCCAAGTGTGGATCCCTAGGTCTGTGAAATCCCCGTGGAGCGCCTCGGCCAGCTCTGTGCTCAGTTTTGGAGGAAGGGACCAGATTTCAGCTTCTCACCTTACCCCTTTGTCTTTGCAGAAGAAATTGCCACTCATGGCTTTGTCCCACACCATGGCTGAGAGCATAAAAGAACTGGATCCAGATTCTAGCATGGGGTGAGTGAACTGGGGAGGGAATGAGTTCCTCACATCCCAGGAGCTGGGTGGAGGATGGGCCAAGGCAGGGAGGGTTCTCTTTCCCTAGTGGAAAGGGGGTTGAGAACAGGGGTTGACTTGTGCCCCCCTCCCCACCATGGGGTAGAAGACTGGGGTTGGGGGATTACCATTAGGAGAGAAGGAATCTCATTCTGACGCGGTCACTTGCTCCCCACAGGAAGGCTTTAGAGATCAGCTGTTCCATCCAGAGCCAGCTAGCTCGGGTCTTGGCAGAGTTTGAGATGGCTCTGGAGAGTGATGTCCTGCAGCCCCTCAACAGGCTGAGTGAGGTAGTCGTTGTCATCTTTGTCATATTAACAGCCAACAAAAATTGTACAGTTTTACTAACAGTTTTACGTACACCAAAGTCATCCTCCTGTGCCTTGTGGTAGTCTAGAAATGATCCAGGCTCTAGAAAGCTCTGCCAGCAGATTAGGACTCTGACCCGGGTCTTATCAAACTGGAAGGGCTTTGAGAAAGGACCAGGCTGTCATCTGAGGACCTGCCTAGTCAGCTATGAGAACATTCTTCCCTAGGGTTCCAGCCTCCAAGTGATGAATTCTTTGCTAAGTGCAAGCCCTGAATTAATAACTATTGTAATAATTGTCATTTAAATCTTTCACATTTTTATTGATACCTTTTGTTTTTTCATTACATACGTTTTCCACTAGATCTCCTCTCTATCTCAGAGAGGCAACCTTACCAATGTTTTTCTGGGCTGCAGTTTCCTCATTTGTAAAATGAAAGGGTTAGATGTGATGGCTTCTAAAGCCCCGCCCCCAGTTCTAAATATGTGAGCCAGATAACAAAGAAGAAAGAGGGGGGGAAATCAAGTTAAGCAAAACCTAACCAATTTATCAACTGAATGCAACATAATGTATGATGTTTCACACATGTCGTGCCCCCATCCCACCTCAGCAAAGAAGAGAAGAAAGCGCACTCTCACAGCTCTTCTTTGGGGCCACACTTGGGCATATACTTTGAGAGCTTTTGGTTTCAATTGTTTCATTCTTGTTCTTTCCGTATATGTTGTTATGGTTATTTCTTATTGGTTTCCTGGTTCTGATTATGGTGTTCTTTATCAGTTCATGTAAATCTTCCTGTGCCTTTCTGTGTTCATCACATTTTTTCCTTTCTTATGGTGCAGCAATATTCCATTACATTCAGATGTCATATTTTGTTTATTTTCCATGTGATGGGATTCTACTTTCTATCTACTTCTTTGCTACTACAAAGAGTTCTGCTGTAAATATTTTGGTATATGTGTGGGGCCCTTTTTTCTTTTTTTTTTTTTTTTTTTTTTTTTAAACCTCATGGTATTTAACAGTGTAATTTCTGGGTCAGTAGCAAGTTAGTTACTTTCTTTACATAATTCCAAATTGTTTTCCAGGATGGTTAGACTAATTCACAGTTCTACTAACAATTTATTAATCTGCCAATTTCTTCCCAACAATTTCCAACACTGACTATTCCCATCTTTTGTCCTCTTTAGTCATTTGTTGGATATGATGGGAAAACTTAGAGTTGATTTGCATTTTCCTATTATTAGTTCTATGTGGTTGTTAATAGTTTATGATTCCTTTTTGATAAATGTCCATATATCTTGACTACTTATCCAATGAAAAATGGCTCTTACATATTTCTGTTAATTCACTATATAGCTTCACCATCAGGCCTTTGCCAGAAATATCCAGTGAAAAGATTTTTCTTCCCAATCAATTTTTTCTCTTATCCTGCTTGTATTAATTTTGCATCACTTCACATTTGAATCTCTTTCCTTCCCCCCATGAGACATTTCTTGTAGCAAAGAATAAAAAAGAAAGGAAAATGTGCAGTTTAGCAAAACCAGCAAGCACATGGAGTCTGACAGTATGTGCACTTAACCCCTATTAAAAGCAACCCCCCCAAAAACCACATGATTAGATAAATAGGTATGAAAAAACACTTTTGACAAAATTCAGTACTATTTTATGTTTAAAAAAAAAACCATCAAACCCCTACAGGTATAGAATGGAAATTTTTAATATTATTAGAAGTAGATATCTACAACCAAAAGTTTGCCTTATGAGTAATAGGAAAACATTAGAAGCTTTGATAATAACTGCAAGTATGCCTCCCTTCCCTACTGTTGTTCGACATAGTTCTAGCAATGCTAGTGACACAGCAGTTAAAAAAAAAGAGAGAGAGAGAGAAATTATATAAAAACTATTTGGTACTGGTTAAAAAAATAGAGAAGCAGATCAGTTGAACAGACTACATAAAAATCAGAAACTGAAATTTTAAAACTTAGTGTTCTCTAAACCTAAGAACATAAATTACTTGGGGAAGTCTTGTCTGCTTGCTCAGGAAACTAGAAAGCAATCTGGCAGAAATTGGGTTTAGAGCTATGTGTTATACCATATATCACAATAAACTCAAAATGACCTGAATATTAAAGATCATCCAAAAACAATTGGAACATAATTAGTATCTTTCAAGTTATGGCTAAGGGGAAAGACATAATCACAAAAGATACAATATATTATTTTGATTATATGCAATTGAAATTTTGAGGAAACAGAATCAATGGGTTAAAAGTGGTAGTTGTTGGGTGGCAGAGAAAAACACAACAAACCTTTGCATTTCTGTCATGAGTCTGATATCCAAGATACATAAAGAATTGATAAAAATATATAAGATCAAGAACTATTTTCCAAAGGATATGTGGTCTAAGAATAGGCACAAATAGCTTTCAAAAGAGGTATCTCAGACTACTAAAAGCCATTTGAAAGACTGCTTAGAATTACTAGTAACAGGAGAAATGAAATTCAAAATAACTGATATTTCACCTCAAACCCAGCAAAAGACAGGAATTATCAATATTGGAGGGATTGTGGAAGACAAAAACACTACTATATTATTGTTGGAATTTTAAGTCAGTTCAAATAAACAAGTGACTAGATGGTGAAGTTGCTAGAGTGCTAGACTTGGAGTTAGGAAGACCTGAGTTCAAATCCAGCCTCAGACACTTACTAGTTACGTGACCTTGTCTGCCTGCATTGTAAAATGGGAATAATAATAGCACTTCCCAGGTGGTTGTGAAGCTCAAATGAGAATATTTGTAAAGGTCTTTGCAAACCTTAAAGCTTTATGTAAATGTTAGTGCTTTGACCCAGAAATCACAATTCTAGATTATATATTCCAAGAAGTCAGATAGTAGGGCTTTATGCTAAAAATATTTATAACAACTTTTTATAGTAACAAGGAAATGGAAACTACAGAGATTTTTCTTTTTTCCCCAACCTCACCTGAAGGACTAAATAAACTGTGGCACTTGATTATAATGAAATATTGCCATGCCATAGGAATTGATGGGTATGAAGAATTCAGAGAAGCCTGATTTATATGAACTGATACAGAGTTAATAAACAGACCCATGAAAACAATATATACAGTGACCAAAATGGTGTGAAATTAAGGAAGAAAAGGGTCCCAAACTGAACATTGTGCAATGTTCAGTTGCACAGTTGCATCAGCTGCTATGATGCAGCTTGGTCCCAAAGAAGATATGAGACTAAGCATTTCCCTCCCTTCTTTGGAGTGGCAGAAACTGTAGGCCTGGAATGTTCATATGTTGTCTGATATAGCTGACATGTTAGTTGGTTTTGTTCTATTTCTCTCTTTTTTATTCTTTATTACAAAGAATGACTCTCTGGGTAAGGGAAGGAGTTTCATATCTCCTATATTCAGAAGTCAAAGTGATTTAAAAAAAGAAATGAATACTTTTTAAAGCTTATTTTTATGGAGGCAACTGGGGTTAAGTGACTTGCCCAGGGTCACACAATTAGTTGGTGTCTGAGGTCAATTTGAACTCAGATCCTCCTGACTCCAGGACCAGAGCTCCATTCATTGTACCACCTAGCCACCCAATATATTTTTTTTTAAAGAAAGAAATCAAAATCATAAACATTGGAGAGACAAAGTTATGTGTTTGCCGATAACTTTACTTAGAAAACCCCAGAGAATCAGCAAAGAAACTGAAAAAGAAACAATTTTAGTAAATTTGCCGTTGCCTACGTGTCCATCTTGGAAGCAGGGAGTCAAAAAACCTGTGTTCAAATCCTGGCCCCACCACTTCCTTGTTGTGTACCCTTGGGAAAATCACCTAACTTCTCTGGTCCTCAGTTTCCTTTTTTTTTTTTTTTTTTGGTGGAAAACAGCTAACAGGCTGGCCCAAGAACTATTAAAGGCCCCTGATAGTCTATGCCTTTTATCTGATCCACCAGGAAGAACTTCCATCCATTCTCAAGCACAAAAAAAACCTTCAGAAATTGGTATTAGACTGGAATGCCCTGAAGAGCAGGTGAGTGGATGGTGTTGACCTGAAGTTTGGATCCACACAACTAGGTGACTCATGTAGGACTATGTGTCTAGTGGGCTCTGGGATCAGAGCAGGGGCCCCTCCTCCAACTCACTTTGCTTTATTTCCCAGCCACAGGCCACACCCTTGATACCACCCTAATCATCTCAACACCCCGCCCTCTGACTGAAGGGGGATAGGGGAGACTACCCATCCAACACCAAGGGTCTATTCTGCTGATAATAGTAGGGTCACCTTCCCAGACAAAGGGCAAGGCATTTTTAAAATGTGTGTAATTTCTTTCATGCACAAGTGTGTTCATGTGTATAGTGTGTGAATGCACATGCATATACAAGCATGCTGTTATGTGTTCATGAGTGTGCTTGTGTGATTATGTACAAATCTGTCAATACTTTGTGTAAATATGTGCACATGGGTATATTATATGTTATGATTATGCATGCATCTACATGTGTACTATGTAGAAGTGAGAGCATGTGCAACAGTTCCCATTTATGCGCTGTATGACCACACAGGCGCAGAGCTGCATCTGCATGGGTATGCTTACAAGGTGAACACATGCACATACCTCTTTCTGTGCACACATATGTAAGTATGCATACACCATGACACGAACATGAATGTCACACAGTGCCTGTGTGACAAAAGGTCTGGACTTGGAGCCAGAAGAAATGTGGTACAGCTCTGGGTCACCTGGCGCAGGTCACGTCCTGTCTCTGGGGCTCAGTTTTCTCTTCTGTAAAACAATGACAGTTATATTTCTTTTTTCTGGAGGGGGGGAAGGCAGGGCAATTGGGTTAAATGACTTGCCTGAGGTCACACAGCTAGTAAGTGGTGTTTGAGGTCAGATTTGAACTCTGGTCCTCCTGACTCCAGGGCTGGTGCTCTGTTAACTGCACCACAAAGCTGCCCCAACAATGACAGTTACAATGAAAGTCACGACAACCCCTATCTTTGTTGGCTTTGGAGGCTGACCCAACACTCTGGGGACTCTTCACACAGTACTCCTAGGAGGTGGCTCATTCCACAGTCTGAGGGGAGTTAGGACATTGCTTTGCAGATTCCCAAATACCCACCTCAGTGGTTAACATTTGTGTAGCCTTGCAGGTCTGGCAACTTAAGGTGTGTGTGTGTGTGTGTGTGTGTGTGTGTGTGTGTGTGTGTGAGTGTGAGTGATAGCTAGCACATATATTCTTATGCCTGTGTCTTGTGCTCCTGACAAGGCACATATTTTTGCATGGTTTCTTTGTGATTGCCTTGGATGAGCTGGTCAACCAGGCAGCCAGACCCTCTGTGCTCCCTTAGGGGAATGCTTTAACCAGGCTGTGCTTTCCAAGGGCCACAAGGGGGCACCCATGTTCACATCCCTTTCATGGCTAAGGAAATACTCTGGTGAGCTCATTTGTATTGGAACCCCAGGATTCCTTGTGAGTTGCAAGGAACCTGAATGAGTTGAAAAGGGCTGGGGGGGGGGAAGGTGATTGATCATTGTCTTTTTCCTCCTGACCCTTCTCCAGGCTGAGTCAGATGGCCAAAAATTCAAGCCTTGGACCTGGTATAGGAGGTCCTGGGAGTCACAACACCACAACCAATAAGCTGGAGACCCTGAAGGAAGAGGAAGAAGAACTGAAGAGGAAGGTAGAGCAGTCCAAGGTAAGGACTTTGGCGGTTCCACAACTCTTGGCAGATAGTTCTAACGGGAGGCTAGATCTTATTACAGTCAAGTCACTGCCCATCTCTGAGCCTCTTTCCTCCTTTGTAAAACAGCGATCACTTTTTTTTTTTTGCACTCACTAGAAGCCAAATGAATCATAAAATAAAATAACTAGCAATACGTAGGGAACTAATGATATTGAAAGTCAGTTATAAAAATATTTTTTAAACCCCAAAAAACTAAAACAAGATCATAAGAAGCCTTGATATAGAGCTAAAAGGAACTTTGGAAGTCTAATCTAATCCAGCCTTCCCATTTTACAGGCATGAGTAGTGAAGTGATTTGTGCATGATCACATGGGTAGTAAGTGACAGAGGCACAGGGTTCGAGCCCCATACCCCTGCCTCCAAATCCCAACTCCTTTGTGCTGTGTGCCACTATCCCCAAGGCAGGAAACATTACAGATCTGATTTGAACCCAGATCTTTTGCCTCCAGAACAATCTTTCTTACCACTAAACTTAACAGATATTTCTCTTGTGCCTTATGGTTTGCACAGAGTTCTTTCTATCCATTATCTCCTCTGATCCTCACAACAACCCTGGGAGGTAGATGCTATTCTTGGCCCCATTTTAAAGAGGAAAAAACTGAGGCCCTGGAGAGGTTAAGAGACGTTAAATCAGTTGATAAGCAGTTATTAAGGGCCAGGCGCTGTGTTGAGCACTGGGAGAGATAAAGAAAGGCAAAAGACAGCCCAGTGCTCTATGCACTAGGCCTCAACGCTTTGCAAAGCGCCACACTGACAATAGGATACGTCTCTCAATTCATTTCAAGCATTTATTATATTGTGTATTATTGTACACGAGCATGGTGCTTAGGCCCTGAAGACACAGAATGGAGATGAAGTGATCTGTCCAAAGTTGAGTGACAAGGATGTGATAGCCCTAGGAGATCAGTTCACTTCAGCCAGCATTCATTTAGTGCCTACTATATGTGGGGTCCTGTACTAGGTAAATAGAAAAATCAGAACAAAGTAGTCGCTGTCTGCAAAGAGTTTTATTCTGGGGAGGGGGGCTGCCATTCTGCACCCCAGCCCAGACCCAGGAGACTGGACTTGGGGTGCAGAGGATGAGTGGGCCTGAGCCCAGAGCTATCTGGAGCCTGCTGTGTCTCTCCTAGGATGAGTACCTGTCAGACCTGTATCACTTTGCTACAAAGGAAGACAGCTATGCCAACTACTTCATCAGTGTGAGAACCTGAAGGAGTGTTCCCTCTCCCCTGCCCCTGTCCTGTCCCTGGGGGATAGGGCCAACATAGGTGGAGAAAGGCTGCTGCTTCCTGGCAGAGGAGCCCTGGGGAAAGGAAGGCATAGAGGGCCCCCAGGCCTCCCCACTTTGAGGAGGAAGAAGAGTCTATAAAGCTCCCCACCCCTCACCCCACCTCCAGGGGTCAGTGATCCTCTTTCTGCACTGTCAGAACTAGGTTGGGGGACGTGGGAGGGGAGCTCTGACAGGGGAATCCCCAACTTCTCTGCCCCCAAAACTCACAGGTCTCACCTCATGGCCCTCACCCTTGCCCATTCTGTTGCACAGCTTCTGGAGCTGCAGGCTAGTTACCACCGCAAATCCCTGAGCTCCCTGGACACAGCCTTGGCTGAGCTGAAGGACACCCATGGTCACACAGGTATTGTGGTACCTGCCCCTGCCCAAGGCATCTGCAGTTAATGGGGAACTCAGGACTTCTTCCCAATAAGGCCTATGTGACCTCAGCCAAGACACTTTCCATCCTTAGGCTTAATTTCCTCACAGCACAGTAGAAAGAGCAATGGCACTGGAGACCCAGGAGTCTGGTTCAAATGCTGCTTCTCAGTCCTTATGACAAAGAATAAAACGGGGGAAGGAAGCTGCCAAGTTTGGCATTAGATGAGGTATGAAGATCCACCATAAATAATGCCTGCTCCACCTAGTTCCTAGAACCAGTGCTACTCCAAGGCAGAGACTGTGCATTTGTCACCCAAGAAGGTGCCTGGCACAGAGTTGTCCCTTGATAAGTTCTCATTGGATGGAATCGGATTGTTGAATTGGAGGACTGACGAGAGCTTACGTGCCAGGCTCTGTCCAAGGTGCTAGAGAGACAGAGACAAAAATGAGTATGGTTCTGCCCTCAAGTGGCTTAGATTTACTTGATAAGTTAAGGGCAACAGAATATATACATAGTAAATGTTAAAGAGAATGCTTTAGACATTGGAGGAATTATGTAACATATTTTGTTTCTGAATGAACAATGTGACTACAGGCCTACAACAGATGCTAGAAAAATCAAACCAAACCCACATTTAGTATACAGGGCATTCCAAAAGTCTACCAAAAATTGAAGTTATTAGGACAACCTCTTCCTGAATTTGCCATCCATTCTCCACTCCCTCTCCTCTCCACCAGCTGCTTCCAAACTTCTAGAAATTTTCCACAGTCCCAACTGAGGGGAAGAAGGCCCAGTTCCCTGGGAGGGAGGGGAAGGGTGGTTTGATTTGGGTCACCAGCTGCTCCCCCCTCCAGGCCAGAGAAAACCTCCTAGAAGCAATGGGTATTGGTGTGGAGGGATTTAAAGGGAGTGGGGGGGGGGGGTAGAGGTGGTTGAAGTGATGTGAGGAGAAAGCTTCCCCCTTCTCCTGCCTCCAGATTTCTGAAGGTTTCACCTCAGTCCTGTCTACTGGAAGGAGGATTAATTTAAGGAATTAGAAAAGAGAATTTAGAGATCACTCCCTCCAACCCCCTCCAATCCAATACATTTTTGTGTCTAGGATTCTTTGCTAGTCACTTTGTGCTTGGGAAAATAGGGACAACTCCTTCTACTCCCCTAATTGACAGATAAGGGAACTGAGGTTCAGAAGGGCAAGTGACTTGCCCAGGGTCACACAGCCAAGCTAGAATTCAAACACATAACTACTGATTCTGAATTGCACATGTGTTTGTGTGAGATGAAATTTTTTTCAATCCACAAGCCTTTGTTTTCACCCACTTCTGCTTCCTCCCACTGGAAATGCCTTGTGACACAGAAAGGACAGTGTTCTTTTTCCCAAGCCCTGGCAAGGTCATGGATTTTCATGGGAAAGGGAATTCTGAGATCTTATTTTTACAAAGGAATAAACTGAGGATGAGAGAGGTGTCCCAACTGCCCAAGTGGCTAGGATTTGAACCCAGGCCCCTCTGGCTTCCCATAATGTGGAGTTCCCATTTAACCTGCTGCTCCTGAGCTGAGCTGGAAGAAGGTTGGGAAGTTAGTTTGAGGGCACAGGAGAGGCAAAGGGGGAGAGTAGGATGATCTTTTAGTCTCAAGCCTCCAAGGCTGTTCTTTCCAAGGAGGGGAAGGCAAGACACTCCCTTTCTTCACCCTGTCCTGTCTCATCTTCCTCCCACAGATAGCAGCACCCGGCTATCAGATGTTTCTTCCACTAAAGTGTATGGGGTTGCCTTGAGGACCCATTTGCAGGAGACTGGACGGGACATTGCCTTGCCCCTGGAGGCCTGTGTGTTGATGCTTTTGTCTGAAGGCATGAAGGAAGAGGTAAAAGGGAGGGCACTCGTAGATCCCCCCTTACACCTGGGGAGGGGATAGGGCAAGTGCTGTAGGTGACAGAGTAAGAATACTTATCCCACATGGCTATGGAGAATTCCAGGAGTGCTAGTTGAGTTCTTAGAGATTGGTCCATCCAGCCATGCCATTTTACAGATGGGGAAACCAGGGCCCAGAGAAGGGAAGGGGCTTGCCCAAAGCTGCAGGTAGTGAGCGAACAGTAGGGCTGGGATTCAAACCCAGTTGACATGTTTACAAAGGGATTTTACATATATCTCTCAACAGCCCTTTGAGAGAGTGGGGTGGGGCTCTGAGAGGTCAGATGATTTGGTCATGCAGCAGATTAATAATGGAGCTGGCCCTCCAGATACCTTCCTGCTATTGAAATGAGCCACTTCTGCCACCTTCTGGCTTGTCACTAGTGTTGGGAATTCTCTCACACAGGCCTTTAGGTTAAGAGCATGGTTCCCTAGTAATACAAATGTTCCTAGAATGGCTATGCCATCATCAGTTAATTTCTACCTTAGTGTGAGTGAGTGTGTTGGATCTTTTTCTAAGTGCATAGTGATACATTATGGGGAGGCTAGAGGGCCCAACCTTAAGGCCTTCAGTCCTTAGAGGATGGAGAGAGAAGTTGTATTCCATGGAGTGCTGGGGACAATATCCAAGGCCAATCTTTTTTCTTCTCTCCCCATCTTCCATGGCAGCTAGTCTCACACCCCACCTGGCCTGAATTCATTTTTTCCATCATCCATTCTCCTCTTCCTCAGGCCTCCTTGGGATTCTATCCATAGCTCTCTTGCCCTTTGGCCTCTGCCTCAATGGGCACCCTCTACAACAATGACTTTCCATTTCCCTAGGGCCTCTTTCGCCTGGCTGCAGGGGCCTCTGTGCTCAAGAGGTTGAAGCAGACGATGGCCCTTAATCCCAGCAGCCTGGAGGAATTCTGCTCTGACCCTCATGCAGTTGCTGGTATCAGAACCCTAGGCTGGGCTGGCCATGATGGCTGGCTGGGCCCTCCCTTCCTTCCTTCCTTTCATCTTTTCCCTCCTTCCTTTCTTTCCATCTTCTTCCTCTTTCTCTCCTTTTATTCCTCTTCTCTCCTCTTTCTATACTTTCTTTCTTTTTTCCTCCCTCTCTTCTTTCTTCCTTCCTTTTTCCTTTTTTCCTATCTCTTCTTCCTCCCTCCCTCCTTCCTTCCTTCCTTTCTTTTTTTTTGGTTCCTTTCTTTCTTTTAACCTACATATTGACCTCTTTAGCTTTTACATTACTTTCATTTTCCAAGCTATCTTTCCTGAGACCCCCCTCCCCACCCTATGAACCATTCATTATTACAAAACTTTTTTAAAAGAGAGACAGAATCGGGGGAAGGAGTAGAGTTTAGCAAAACTAACCACCTAAACAACCAAAGCTGCCAGTATGTGCATGCTACATCTGGGGTGTCCCTTTAGCAGAGGAAAGACAAAGTCTAGATCATTTTGACATTGATTTCAGGTGTTTTCTGGCCTGAACAATACTCAACTCACTGATAGGTAATTCTACCATTCACGTTTCACTCCTTTGGAAGGAGCAATGGGAATGGAATGCCTGCTGGAATGCCAATGGGAGGCTTCCCTAGAGCAGTTTGGATGGGGCTGGGCCCAAGGGGCTTCACCATCATGCTTCGGGTGGGCCTGTACTGAGGAGAAGCTGGGCTGAGGATTCTGGGCATTGGGATGACATTGCCTCTCCCTCCCTTCCTGCTCTCTTCAGGGGCCCTCAAGTCTTACCTCCGGGAGCTTCCTGAGCCCCTCATGACATTTGAGCTCTATGAGGACTGGATGAGAGCTGCCAAGTGAGTGGGGGCAAAAAGCCAGTCAAGGCAGAGTGGGTAGGGAGGCCCCATGGGGTAGTGGCAGAATGCCAGACTTGTCTTCAGGAAGACTGGAGTTCCTGTCTCCCCTCAGAGCCTTCCAAGCTGGGGAGCCTCAGCTGAGGGGAGTTAGGCTCCATGGTCTCAGGCCATACTAGCTCCAATTCTATAATACAAGTAAATGAGAAAGTCGAAGGCCTTCCCTTCAGAGCCCTCTGTGTCTTTTGTGATGTTCGTCCCTTCTTTCACTGTTTCCAGTCTGAAGGAGCCAATGTCCAGGCTTGAGGGCCTCCAAGAAGTATGTGGGAAACTGCCCCAGGAAAATCTCTGCAATCTAAGGTGGGTTCCTCAACGTAGGCGGTGGCTAGGCTGAGTGAGGAAGGGGGAGCCATGGGGGGGGGAGGGAGAGTCGGAGGGCAACGGGGCTGAGGAAGCCTATTCAAATTGGGAAGGTGAAGGGCTTGAGCCAGGAGAGGGTGTGACCCACTCCTGATTCCCTCCCACAACTCTCCTCTACCACCCAGGTATTTGATCAAGTTCCTAGCCAGGCTGGCCAAGGAGCAGGAGGTGAACAAGATGACCCCAAGCAACATTGCCATTGTCTTAGGACCAAACCTGTTATGGCCACCTACAAGAGATGGGTAGGAGCAAGAACATGGGAAACTTAGACCCAGAAGGGAGTACCTCACCAGGGATGAACCTGAGCAAAGAATACTGGGATGTGGAGCTGGGAGGGGGCCTTAGAACAGGGGATGTCAGAGCTGGGAGGGATCTGAGAACAGGAGATGTCAGTCAGGGCTGGTTATTGAGCTTGGCAGTATCTATTAGAGCAGGCCTGCACAACCTGGGGTCTATCAAAGGATCTCAGGTGACCAGCAAAAAATGTAGAGGATGATTTCCTCTACATTTTTCATGGGTTGGAAAAATCCTTTGGCAAGTGGCTGCAGGCTATAGGTTGTGCAGGCCTGTGCTAGAGCCTTTCTGAATTGAGAATCTCTGCCAGACCATGGGATGGTATCAAAAGAGGGAAGACTTTAGTGGAGGCTAGAAATAGAGATTATTGGATTAAAGAATGAAATTCCCCAAATCCCTTCAGACAGTGTGTGCTCAGGTGTCTTCCCCACCCAGCCCCAGAGGGCTCTGAAGGGAAGGGGGTTAGGGGAGGAGGTAAATTTCACAGGTGCTCTCTTCACTAGGAAATCCTGGAATAGGCACTGGGAACCCTAGGCTAATGCTAACCACCTCTCCTCTCCATCATCTCAGAGACCAGGCTCAGCTGGACACAGCCTCTGTGTCCTCTATCCAGGTAGTTGGTGTGGTGGAGGCACTGATCCAGAATTCAGACACCCTCTTCCCAGGAGGTAAGATCTGTGTGTGTCTGTCTGAATGTGTTTGTTTATATGTGTATGTTTGTCTATGTTAGTGAGTGTGTGTGTGTGTGTGTGTGTGTGTGTGTGTGTGTGTGTTTTACACTTGAGCTTTCACCTTGGGAAAGTCAGGGAAAATGGGACTATTCTGGGTGGAAGCAGGGAGGTAGCAATGGCAAAGACTGGTCCCTCCAGCCCTTAAACACTTCATCTCCTAGGAGGAGGATTTATTTCAGTTCCCTTTTTGTTCCTGCTGGACATTCTACCCCTTCCTCAGCCCTCCAAGTGTGGAGCCTCCTCTTGGCATAGTAGAAAGAGTTTGAAGAATCAGAAGACTAAAGTGGTTTGGCAGAAATTAGTTTTAGACCAACACCTTAAACCCCAAATCACCAAATCTTAATGGCCTCTCAGTTTCCTCTAGTTCCCAAATCTATAATCTCATACAAATGAATGAGAAAGTCAGAGGCCTTCCCTCCAGAGTGGCTTGCCCCTAACCCAAAATCTCAAAATAGACCTTAATATTAAAAGCTGTAACATTTTTTTAAAGCAAGAGAACCAAGTCCCATAAAAAGACACGCTTAAGGAGGGAATTTTTTTTTTAATGATTTGTTTATTTACTTTTAGTTTACAAGATTCAGTTCCACATTCCCTTGAGTTTCAAATTTTCTCCCCTCCCTGCCCCTACCCATGGTGACATCCAATCAAGTATAGGATCTGTAAATACTTTCACATTAGACATTAGTCTGGTTGTATAGAAGGGTTGTAACCGATGGAATGAACAATGGGAAAGAGGAAACAAAACCAAACATGGAAAAGAAAGAGAGCATGTAGTTTGCTTCAGTCTCCATTTAAACTCTGTTCTTTCTAGACTTTTCTCTGAATGTATACATCTTAAGGAGGGAATTCTTAATCAAAGAAGAGAAAAGTGATCACAAGACAAAATTGGTCATTTCTGTTCCATGAAATTAGAAGGCTGGCACTAACAAAGTGAATGCAGTTGAGTTAAGCAATAATTTGGGAAGGCAAAAAGCAAACCTTTGCATCAAATATCTCTGAGGAGGTCTGCTTTCCAAGATCTGTTGGGAATTAAAGAAATATTCAAGACCTAAAGCCCTTCCCCAACACCTAAGGAGTGAAAGGCCACGGACAGACAATTCTCAGAAAAAACCTGAATGAACGAGGGAGGGAGTGAATGAATGAAGAGAGAACCATTTATTAAGTGCTCACAATGGGCCAGGCTTTTGGAGACACAAACAGAAAAGGAAGTCCCTGGGCTTGAAGAGTTCAGCACATGCAGTTGTAAGGCCCAGAGTCTTTAGGGGTACAGCACCTTTAGGGGCACAGTGATGGGGCAGATGACAACCATTCATTTTCTTCAACATTAGCTCCATGAGGAAAACCCCACTGGTTTCTTTCACCATTGAAATGGTGAAGGGATGGTGAATCATGGGACATCACCAAGGGAGGGGCGGGGGACAGAGAGTCAGAAGACCTGGCTTTATGTCCTCTCTGATACTGTGTGTGACTACTGGCTAGTCTCTACCTCTCTAAGCCACAAGTGTTTCTTCTGTAAAATTGGGGATCACAATACCAGTACTTGTCACTTCACATGGTAATAGGGGCAAAAACCTTAATGTACTACAGAAATGGGAGCTGTTGTCCTTCCCGGTTTTAATCAGTCAAAAAGCCTACTCTGCCAGGCCCTGGGCTAGGTGCTGGGGAGACAGAAACAAAGGGAACACATTCCCTGCCCTCAGACAACTTCCATTCTAACTGATGTAGACTTTTAGAAAAATTACCTCATTTTTTTGATTGAGGTCTGTTGTTTTTATATCACGTCTGTTGCTGAATATATCCCATCTCTGCCACTCCTTATGTGTATGACCTTGGGCAAATCCTTTCCTCTCCCTGCACCTCAGTTTCCTTATCTGCAAAATGAGAGGGTTGTACTTGATAGCCTGTGAGGCCCCTGCCTGCCCTTGATCTGTGACCTTCCCCTGCCTGATGAGGCATTCTTTATAGTAAAGACTTAAAAAGAAAGAGGAAAACAACAACTTAGCAAAATTCACCAGCATGTAGATGGTACCTAGAAGTTGATGCAGTGTTCCTCACCCATGGTCCCCCACCTTGATGAAGGGAGAAAGGTGCCCAGAATGGACCATAAGCCCCTTCAACAGGGGCTTGCTCACTTTTCATCTCTGTGCCTACCACCCGCCCCCCCAACCCCCCAAGTCCTTGGCATATGGTAGATAACTGCCTAATCAGTGTTCCTTAGCTGAATTGAATTCAGTTCGATTGACTCTATCAGAGGAGGGCTTTGGAATTTTTCCCCCTTATTTTGCAGAAATCGATTTCAGTGTCTCTGGCCTATTTACTTCCCCCACTATCCTGTATCAACTCCACCCCCAGGAAAAGAGTATTGACAGTCCCAAGTCAGAAGAATCCTCAGCCACCACCACCACCACCACCACACCCCCTCCAGTGGCCAAGGAAAGGTAAAAACATTTGGACATCAAAATGACCTCAAGGGTCACCCCTGAGTCACCCAGTTGCAGTCGGTAATGTTAATGGGATTTAGGATTCAATCCCCTCACCTCCCCCCCATGGTAGGCCTCTGGTGAAGCCCATTAAGGGAAGCTTGCTTAGGAAAGGCTTGCTTGTAAGGAAGGCTTTCACACCTTTTGCTCATTTCTAATTAGGCACTGAGTCACCAGGGTTGTGAAGCCTTCTGGCTCTGAGACATATTTATACTCTGAGTTGGTATTTTGCTTTGGGGTCTCTCTTATGAGAAGAATCTTCTGATTCACTGGTGGGATTCTGAATGGCCTTATGTTCATAGCTCCCCAACTGCTCAGATGGAAAGACTCTCTTGATCCATGTATGTAAGGTGTATAGCAATATTGCTTTGATTCAGGCAGTCAGAGCCCTGTCTGTTGGTTTTTATTTCTCTGCTTGTATTATCTCTGAAGTTCAGGGTGCTGACTTTTCCCCTGAACTAATGAATGTAATTTAAAAAAGACTGGCCCCATAAACAGCTTTCTTTCCTAGTAAAGCAGATCTAAAAGCCTGTGCTAGCAACCATCCTGGGGATGCCAGTGTGGCTGCTGCTACAAGGTCCCTGATAGGTTGGACAACTGGCATCTCTTCCAGTTCTGAGGATTCTTTCTGGGAAACTGAAGGAGGGAGGGAAGGACAGAGGGATGGCCTTGTGGACTTCCCTTCTATTTTATTAGGTTAGGGGTGCCCCCAAACATCTCCAGCCTTTCTCATTGGTAGTGGTAGTGGCAATAATAACTAATAATAATGAAAACTAGCTTTTATGTAGATCCTATGTGCCAGGCACTGTGCTAAGCACTTTGCAAATATCTGATTTCATCTCAGGACGACCCTGGAAGGTAGGTGCTGTTATTATCCTTATTATACAGCTGAGGAAACTGACACAAACAGAGGTGAAATAGCTTACCTAAGGTCACACAGCTAATGTCTGAAGCTGGCTTTAAATTCCAAGGTCTTCCCAGCTCTGAGGCCAGCAATGCATATACTGTTCCACTTAGCTGCCACTTAGTGTAGTAGAAAGCAGATGTTACAGACCTGAATTCTGAAATGCTCCAGACCTAGTAGGAAATTTACATTACCAGTTAGTAGAATGGTTGAGACAGGGCAGGCCCTGGGGGTCTGGGAGGTCTCAGACCCTGATATAACTACAGAATCAGAGGATGTAGGGCTGGAAGGGGCCCTAGAGACCATTTAATCCAGTCTCCTTGATCCTCTGCCCCAGTGCCAGGTAGATTGGCACCCCCTAGATTGCATACTCCCTTGTTTTCCAAATTTAGGCTCCCAGGGTTTGAGGAACTGGGTAGGAATATCCAGGATAAGTAGCTCAAGCACAAGGGACTTGTTTGGACTTAATGATTCCAAGAAGGGTCTGGAATTTAGAGCTACTGAGATGGTCCCTCGGCCATGGGTAAGCCCTATGAATCTAGAACCTTAGACTTGGGGAAAAAAAATCACCATGCTTCAGTTTCCTCATTTGTAAAATGAGAGGATTAGACTAGATACTCAGAGGTCCCTTCCAGTTTTATGTGTAATCCTATGATTTTAATACCTAGTCTAGGAACCCAGTCTGGGAATCCCCTCAAGCATTTTCCTTATAAATGTTTGAACACCTAGATTGATGGGGAGTTCACTATTGCTTCTATTACACTCAGCCCAGGCAGACTTGCCTGCCTGATTCTCAGTCCTCTGACTGGGGGGTTGGGGTGTGTTTACCAAACTGTCTCCTGGTCTCCAACTGACAGCAGCAAAGGTTTTCCTAATGATGGCCACTAGGCAGTAATGTGATCCTTCACACAACTGGTTGCCAAGAAAGGCCTCACTCTGAGGGGATGGAGTCTCTTGGCATTCAAGAGGCTCCTAGAAAACTGCCCTGGGGTCCCTATCTCTAGCTGAGACCTGTGTCCTCATATCTCTCTTTAT
>CM053597.1:233076468-233117969 GCA_028646575.1 Pseudocheirus occidentalis | reverse complement strand
AGAGTGGAGGAAGGGCAGAGGGAATGGCATGCCATGGGAAGTAAGGGTTTCAGGAGCTGAGATCTTGCTCAGAGATGGGGTTGGGACTGCTAAATCCTAGTCTAGATGGAGAGATACAACATGAGCAGTATAAAATGAGAGAGAAGCAAGAAACCCTAAGAATATTGGCACGGCCTGTCTGGGAGGAACCTTAGCACAGAGGCTCCTTGACAGCCAAGAATAGTGTCACTTCTGTGGCATTCAGTAGGTTCTTAATGAATGCTTCTTGATTCATTGGAATATAAGATGTTGGGGCTAGGAGGGCCTTTAAAACAGGTAAAGTCAGAGCTGGGAGGGGTCTCAGAACAAGGAATGTCAGGGCTGGGAAGGAGCTTAGAACAGGGAATGTTAGAGCTGGGGGCTGGGCAGTAGAAAAGGAGTGTCAGGGCTAGGGGAAGGTGCCTTAGAAGGAGGGAATGGCTGAGCTATAAACTGTTGGGACACAGCATGGGAGGAACTCTTGGAGATTGTCTAGTCTACATGCCCATACTGAGGCCCATGGAAAGGAAGCCCAAGGTCACACTGAACTTTTGTCAGATCCAGGACCAGGAGCCAGGGCTCTGGAATCTTAAGCCAGAACTCCTGCCCCTACATTCTGCTCTGCAGTGCTGGAAAGACCACAGATGCTGGGCCAAGGGAATGGGATGCCAGGGTGGACTTGAAGAGTTTGGGGGTGGGGGGGCAGCTAGGTGGCGCAGTGAATACAGCACCAGCCCTGGAGTCAAAAGGACCTGAGTTCAAATCCAGCCTCAGACACTTAACACTTATTAGCTGTGTGACCTTGGGCACAAGTCACTTAACCCCAATTGCCCCTCCAAAAAAAAAGAAAAAGCAAAAAAAAAGAGTTGGGGAGGCCTTGAGTGATGGTAAGACCAAGGTCAAGGGTAAGGGCAGCAGTATTAGCATTCCCTAATTTAACTTTTTTTTTCTTCCTCTCTGACTTTCTCTATAGCTAAACGCCCAGCCCCTGCCCGGCCCATGATGCCTCCACCCCAGGTCCAGAATCCCAGATCTTCACCCCCAACCATTCCCTCTATGGCTCCAATCTCAACACAACCTCAACAGCAGCCTCAGCCCCAGCCCTCTACTCCAGGGAGTCCTGCTACTCCCAAGGCCCTCCCCCGACGTCAGGCAGGCAGCAGTCTTAAGGCCCCCTCTGTGCCACCTCCATTGCCTCCTCAACCTCCCCAGCCTGTGCGCCGGCTGAGTCGACCTTCCCCTGCTTCTCCCAACCCCAGCTCTGAGACTGAGGTCCCTGGGGAGCCCACAGGCCCAGAAGGAGACAGCTGTGCAGCCCAAGGAAGGATCACCATTCCTCCCCAGCCCCGGCCTAGGACTCTTGCCTCAGAGACTGACTGAGCCAGGGGTGGCCTGACTGCCTCCTCCCATCTCGCCACAGTGCAGTCCATTCCCTTCACCTCTACTATTCCCTGGCATCCCTTTTCCTTCTGTCCCATCCCTGGCCCCTTCCCATCTGGGAGCTCCAGTGACTCAGCCCTCAACTGCCTGGGAGACAGGATGGAAATATTCCAGCCACAAGTGCTTCTGGCCCCCGGTCCCAGCTGGGCTGGTTCCTTGCCCTTGGGAGCTGAGGAGGAGCCCAGGCCTTTTCCCTTCTTGTGGTGTCCCTGGTACTGGGCATCCAGACCTCCCTCCCCATTGCCTGGCAGGGTCCAGTCAGGGAGGGAAAGAGAAGAGGAACAGAGAAGGCTCTTAGTTTGAGTTCCCTGGGAGAGCATCTATTTTCCTTTCCCAAAAAGATTTTTGACTTTGTTTTTGTCTTGGTATGGCTTATAAATTATTTTGGATTAAACTGGAGTGCACCCTGTGTGCAACTGGCTCCCCTTTGTCCTCCAAATTAAGGTGATTATTGAGAAAGGAAAAGGCAGTTGCTTCTGTGACTGAAGGTTTATTCTGGACCAAAGACCGTGAGTCTTGTTCCTTCCACTCTGGGAGGGTCAGGAGTCATCTGCTCACTACAGCATCCCTGGCCAAGAGTGACGGGAGCTGTTGGAACAGTTCTGGTGATAGGGAAGCTCCCTGTCTCCTGACAGTGATAGTACTGGCACCGGGCAGTAAGCTAAGCCCTTCAAAAGTATGATCTCATTTGACTCTCACAAGCCTGGGAGGTAGGTGCTCTTATCTCCATTTCACAGCGGAGGAAACCAAGGCATCGATTTTGCTCAAGCTCACACAGCTAGTGTCTGAGACCATACATATATGTCTTCTGATACCAGGCCCCAAGCTAGTATATACACTGCCCTGTTGTCACCTGGTCTTCTGTTGTGCACTTGAGATGGGTGCAAGTGTATGTGGGTATATAGATGCACATAAGATGCATATTATATGTTCTATGTAGACATACAACTTACCTTTTTCTGAGTATATAAACATACAAAGTATGTGCATACACACAAATATACAATGTATACCTATATACAAATACAGGTATAGATGTGTGTAAACAAATATATACAATGTATATATACAAACGTGTTTATACACCTACAAATATATATACAATATATAATGTGCATAATCATGCAAATATAAACAATGTATAGTCACATAAATCAATACGTTCTACTGTGTAGATACACAAATATATGTATAAGATGTGTTTTGTGCGTGTGTGTACACACACAAATGTAAACAGTATATGACCTGCTACCTTTTTACCTTTTGGTTAGTACAGGGCCTGTCACACATTCCTTTCTCCTTGCCCCCACCTCGGGGAGGGTCCGGATTCCCACCGGGAATCCGATTTAAATCCAAACTTTCTAGGGACCACGCCTTGCACTGAGGTGTGCTCCCACCCCACAGCTCCCGGAGCCACGTGGGCAGAAAGGAAGGAGCCACCTCTGCCCCCCTCTCCCTTCCCAAGTTGCCACGAGGCCCTGCCCACCCAAAGGCATTTTCCCGGGAAAATCCAACCCTGGCCTAGCAACTACCTCTTCTTCGTTACTGATTGGCCTTGACATCCGGCCGACGCACATTTCTCCCCCTAGTCGCTCTCTATCGCCTCCGGATACTTGTTGGACAGGTCCTCCCTCCAACCTGACCTTTAATAGGTGAAGTTGGACGTCAATCCCAGCTCAGGCCCGCCCTTAAGGATAAACCCACGACTAGGGGGAAAGGTCTAAGTGCCCATTGGTCAGCTCCGCGGCTCGTCAGCCTCCTCTTCAAGTTTCCCCGGTCTTCAGCCCTTCCTTAGTGCTGATTGGTCCTTCTCTGGGAAACTATTGGCCGGAGTTTTTGTAAATGTCCAAGTTGGCCCGCCCCCACGTTACACTTTTCCCTCCTGTTGCTGTCATCACCAATCTGTTGGACCTGGCCTCACGCTGTGGCCCCGAGTCCTCCGTGCCATGGCGCCCCTTGTCCTCTTTCAGAGGGAGCACCCAGAGCTACCACAACAAAGCCAAGTACCTGGCCCTCCCTAAGAGGCTGGAGTACACACGTCTATTGGTCAGTTCTACCATCAGTTTTGGCTTTTGGTCCCGCCTCTCCGCAGGATCTAGGCCTGCGGGAAGCACATCTCTCAGCCCGTTGTCCTGTTTTTCTGTTTTACGAGAGATGGCTCCACCCAATTGCTCTCTTTCTTCTCCTAGCTCACATCTTTGTTCGTTTTTTGGCTGTCACTTCGAGCCGTGTTACCACCCCTTTCTGATACTCAGCGCCCATTAGTGTCTTTTTGCAACAAGGCCAGAATGTCTCAGTTGTGAAGCTTGAGGAGGAATGGGCGGGGTTCTCGGGGGGGGGGGGAGGTATACTATTTTCCCATTGGTTAGTTCTTTCAGCCTCCTGCGTGGATTGGCTCCTCTCTTCCCCTCTCCTGGGCGGCCCCAGGGCCACAGAGGCTACTCGAGTTGAGTCTTTGACTTCGGGGAGAATGCGGTGTAGGCGAAGCTCTTCACCCATTGGCCCACTGTTTTGAGTCCGTTGTAAGTTTCCTGGCCGTTCCTCCCATGGGCCGTTGCCCCTAGCTTCAGGTCCCGCCCCCCCGACGATACTTGGCGCCCATTGGCTTCCGGGCGTTGGGAGAGGGCGTTGGGCGGGGTCGGGACGTCATTCTCGTGGGAGAAAGCCCGGTAGTTGGCCTGGGTTTGGCCGGGCGGCTGTATGGCGGCCTGCGAGCGGCTGGGCGGCGGCGCCCTGCGGGAACTGCTGGCCCGCACCCAGGGCGTGCTGTTCGACTGCGACGGGGTGCTGTGGAACGGGGAGCGTACCGTGCCGGGCGCGCCTGAGCTGCTGGAGCGGCTAAGCCGCGGCGGGAAGGCGGCGCTCTTCGTGAGCAACAACAGCAGGCGCTCGGTGGCCGAGCTGGCCGGCCGCTTCGCGCGCCTGGGCTTCCGCGGTGTGGCGGCCGAGCAGCTGTTCAGCTCAGCATTGTGTGCGGCGCGCCTGCTGCGCCAGCGCCTGCCGCGGCCCTGCCCGCCGGGCGCCGTTTTCGTGTTGGGCGGCGACGGACTGCGCGGCGAGCTGCGGGCCGCGGGATTGCGCCTGGCGGGCGACGAGCCCGGACCCGTGCGCGCAGTGCTCGTGGGCTACGACGAGCATTTCACTTTCACCAAGCTGAGCGAGGCCTGCGCCCACCTGCGCGACCCCGACTGCCTCCTGGTGGCCACCGACGTGGACCCATGGCACCCGCTCAGCGACGGCCGAACCACCCCTGGTGAGGGCCGGGGGCTGGGAGGGATGGCCTGAGCTCGGAATCCCGGGGGCCAGCCGCAGCTGCAGGCGCATTAGAAGAGAGAGGGAGATCGACCTGGGAGGAGGGTGTCGAGGACTGGGGGCTGGGAGCGGTGCCAGGCTATGGTCAGGGCTTAGCTTGGGAGAGGGAGGTTGCCCAGGTTTCTATGGAGTCATGGGGGGTGGGGGGGTGAAGGCGATTCCTCTTTCCCAGGAACCTTGCAGCTGAGGTGAGGAAAGGATGGACGTATACTGGAGGGGAGTGAGGGGGGAGGGGTTGGTGCTAGGCTAAGGTCAGGGCTCTCAGCTTGTTAGGGGAAGGGGAAGGAGGAACCCTGGGATCCTTTGGAGGAGGACCTCGGAGGTGGAACCTCTCCAGGGGGGCAGTAACCTTCAGGAGAAGGGAGGATGGATCTAGGATTCGGGAGAAACCAAAGATCCCGGGAGGTCAGTACTAGCCTAACATCTGTCTTCAACCTGGGGAGGGAGGGACCCCAGAATTGTCCATCAGCTCTGCTGCGCTGTGAGATCCCCAGGGGGAGGGAAAGATGGACTTCAGATGGGGAGAAACCCAGAGCCCTAGGGGTGGAGAGGGGCAGTACAGGCCAGAGCCCAGCCTGGAGAAGGTAGAGCCCCAGAACCTGTCAAGTTAGCCCCTGGGTAGGGTACATCTTCCTGTTGCAAGCTTTCTGGTGGAGGAGAGGAAAGGCAGAAAACCTAGCACAGTAACTTTGGGGAGGGGAAGGGGATAGAGAAAATGATAGATTTGGGGAGGGAGAGGGCAATTGCACTTTCCTGTGGGTTACTGGGGCTATTTGGATGCCTCTTCTAGATCTGCTAGTGAGAAAGTTGTAAGGGAGACTGCCTTGGAGAGTGTGAGTGGCACCTTCTGATCATGGGGCCAAGGTTCAGTTTTTGTTTCAGGACCTCATGGGATAGAGACCAAGCTGGGTTAGGGAGGACCAGGGCAAGAGCAGCCCCTCTTCTGTGCTGAGGGCAATGCAGAAGCCATACCTTATAACTTTAGACTAGTTTTTGGTGAAGTGGAGTGGATCTGGGTCCATGTCAGGCCACCTGTGGCCAAAGGCTGGTGAAGCTTTGTAAGAAGTCATGCATGTGGAATGAAGAAACCCCGACTTCTCAGTGTTCAGTGGGCACCTAGGTTCCAGAGGCCCAGAATGGTGTCTGGGGCAGCATCCACCAAACAAGATTGTAAGACTCACAGTCTGATCCAGTGGGGAAGCCAAAATGACCTGGGCCTCGAGCTGGGGAGGTGGGAATAACTACCAGCCCCCAGGAAATGTGAATGGGAAGGCTTGGACATTTATCAGAAGTTCTCATTTCTGGTTTACAAAATACTTCCCCAGGATTGCCCTGTGATTTGGAAGGATTGCAGTTGCCAGTCTCATTTTTGCAGGTAGCATATTGGGCACAGAAAGGGTAAGCCACTTGCCTCAGGCATATTGTCAGAGCTGCTGACTAATACCAGGGAAGTGCTCCAAACTCTCTGCTTTGGCAAGGTCAAGTTAGGCTAGACATGCATAATCACTTTGATTTGTATCTATTTAGAATGACCATTTTAGAGTTACCATCACAGCACCAGGCATAGGACAGTGCCCATAGGAGGCAGTGATGGGTTGTTGTTTTTTGCATGAACACATGGCTTTGCAAATTGATCTGGAATTATTTCTTACCTTTTTTAACATTTGGGGAAACTGAGGCTGAGAGGTCACATAATTAGTGGCAGAAAAGGGAAAGAGCTCAGGTTTCCCAGGACTCTCACTAGCATCTTCTGTAATCCTAGCTTCGGAGAAAGGATTGCCTTCTTGGGAATCCATTAGATTCTAGAATAATCTTGACTAGGATTTGCTGACTGGTATTCAGAATGAGTGGGAGTGGGGCTTTGGTGGATTCCAGAATGAAGAGTTTCCATCTTGATGGATCCCTAAGAAGTCCCCAAGACAGGAACAATTAATATTAGTCACAGGAGGGAATGAAGAAAGAAATTCTGGCTCAGAGAAGACATGTCATGGAGGTCAGAATTTAGAAGGGACCCCTAATCCAACCCAGACCAGAAAAGGGATCTCCACTACAATTTAACAGACAAGTGGCTGTCCAGCCAATGCTTGGAGACCTCCAAGGACAATGGTGCCTTATCCCACCTCCCCAGCTCTCTTCATTGTACAGAGAGGGTCCTCCCCTCAGCCCAGTCTGGGGTAGACATAGTAATTTCTGAGCTGTTCAGTTCTTGGCACATTTTGGAAGGAGAGTCAGGCTGGAGAGCCAGGGTGATATGACCTGGATATGATGGGTTGGGAAAAATAAGGATGAGCCTGGAGAAGAGGCTTAGGGTGAAGGGCACAAGATGACTGTCTTCAAGAATTTGAAATACTTGTGGTCCTGTCCTCTGGGGCCAAGCAGAGCTATGTATATCATTGTAAACAGGCAGATTTGGCAAGAAGAAAAGAAAAAATTCCTAACAACTCAAGCCATCCCAGAGTGGGTGGCCTGCCTCTGGAGGGGCTGCCATGCCTAGAAGTCTTCAGTCAATGTCTTGTCAGGCTTATACCATGGGGCTCACTAGTTGGACTGGATTCCCTCTAACCCCACAAATGGGAAAGTAGTCCTACATATCTGGTTGGGGGAGGGCAGAGGAGAACCAGCAGGGAACAAATTGGGAAGCATCCAGTTTCTTGGCTGAACCTGGAGATCCCCACAAACAAAAACCCCCACAAATTCAATTCACTCAGGGCATTCAGGTAAGTTGTCCTTTAATGAAGGAAACCACCCCCATACAACTTATAGGAGCAGGTATGTGGGACAGAGTTCTGGAATGAGAGGAAAGATGTCCTGGAGGGGGGGAGACTTGGGGAAGGGATAGGAGCAGGTCTTGACACCCACTAACAGGAATTGCTAGGGGTAAGTACCTGGGTGGGAAGAAATAATTAGGAAGTGATCTGGGTTCTGTGCCAGGTCCAAGATACAAACAAAGCTGTCTCTGCCCTCAGTATATGCAGCTGGGGAATCTGGAAGGCCCTATTAGGAGCTGGCTCTGGATGCTAAGCTTTGAAGGAAACTGGGAGTTCAGAGAGATAGAAAGGGAGGGGCCCTGAATGAGATGGGCTGGATAGAGGAGGTGAAGAGTGGGCCCTGCCTTCCACTCTGGGAAGCTCCTAAAAACAAAATTTTTATGTATATCTTTTATTATATCACCTTCATTTCAGGATTATATTCTTCACCCTGCACCCAGTAAATTAACCCTTATAACAAAGCATAACACATGAATCAAATCTACCAGTGTATGCTGTGCTCAGCCCCACCTCTGCAAAGACAGAAGGGAATTTTTTTCCTGGGCCAATTCTTGGCCATTATTGCATAGCTTCCTTTTGATAAAGACTTCTCCATTAAATGTTTGATTAGAAACAACTTTACATATTGATACATAATACAAAATTTTCAAATTTTGAGGAGACTCACCTTCCCATTTAGGACATCCAGGAAAGCTTCATGGGAGAATTCTAAAGGAAGGGAGCAAACTGATATGGAGGGGTTTGGTGGGGGTAGGAGGAGTCTTTCTGGAAACAGGAGCAGAAAGGGGCTTGTGGGCCCCACGATCTCAAAGCTGATGACTCTCAAATTTATATGACCTCATCACTCCCTGGCTGAGCAAACTCCATTGTCTCGCTGTTGCCTCAAGGAACAAATCCAAACTGCTCTTCATGCTAAGAAAGCCTTTCATCATCTGACTCCAGCCTTATCTTAACATTACTCTAATTCATACACTTTGCTTTCTGGCAAAACCAACCAACCAATTTACAAAAAAAAAAAAAAGGTAATTATAAATTTTAATTTATTTTTCACAAAATGTCTTCCAGTATTCCTCCCCTTCCCAGGGAACCCTCCTATAGAGTAAATGATAGTTTTTAAAAGAAAGAAGAGTGGAAAAAATAGCATGCACACATACACACACACAGTCAATACATTGAAGAAGTCTGAAAATGGAGGCATTGTTTCACATTTGAAACCTACTTCTTTGGAGTTATACCTGTTATTTGTGATTTTGAAACTTTCACTTTGGATTATTTTGTCTAGGTGGTTGTTTCCATTTATATTATTGGAGTCATAGTATTCATTTCATTTTCTTGGTTCTGCTGACTTCACTCTGCATCAGGTCATGTAAATCTTCCCAGACTTATTTGTGTTCATCCCATTCATTAAGTTCTGTAGCACAGTAATATTTCATTACATTCATTACACAGTTTGTCATTCTTCAGTTAATAGTCATCTGCTTCCTTTCCAACTCTTTGCTCCCACAAAAAGTACTACTGTAAATATTTTGGTGTACATGGAAATTTTCTTATTGAATTAATACGTATAAACCTAGTAGTTGAATCTCTGGGTTAAAGGGTATGGACTTTTTAGTCACCTTATTTGCTTAATTCCAAATTGTTTTCCAAAGTGGTCGAACAGCTTCACCAAGTATGTACTAATGTGCCTATCTTCCCACAATCCCTCCAGTGTTAATGTATCCTTTGTCATTTTTTGCCAGTGGAAGAAGCCCAAGGTTTTGGTGACTGTTGCTTCATAACATAATTTGAGGTCCAGAAGTGATAGTGTCCTCCATTCTCCCTAATTGATGTTTCTAATTCATCACATTTCATTTTCCATCTCCATAGCTTTGTATAGGTTCTCTCCTGTGTTTGGAATGCCCTGCCTCCTCATCTTGACCTTTTACTGTCTCTGGCCTCCTTTAGAGCTCAGCTCAAATACCACCTCCAGGAGGCCTTTCCTGATCCCACTGATACCTCCCCTGCCCCCATTCACTGTGTGTACATATTGTACATACGTGTTTTCCTCCAACGGAATATTGAGGTCTGTACTTTTTGTCTCCACCCCCCGCTCCCCTGCCCCATGCCTTGAAACAAAAACTGAACCTTGGCCTCATGATCAGAAGGTGCCACCCACACTCTCCAAGGCAGTGCATGGCCCATCTTTTTTGTTTATTCACTTTAGCCGTGTCTGACTCCTTGTATCTCCACTTGGGGTTTTCTTGGCAAAGATATTGGAGTGATTTGCTCAATTTCCATCTCCACCTCGTTTTACAAATGAGGAATCTGAGGCAAACAGGGTTAAGTGACTTACCCAGGGTCACACAGCTAGTAAGTACCTGAAACTAGGTTTAAACTTGGGTCTTCCTGACTCCAGGCCTGGCTTCCTATCCACTATACCACCTGTCTGCTGCCTATTTCATTCATGAGGGCAAATAAGTGCTTTATGAATACCATAACCAAGATAGCTAGGAGTGGAGGAGATGGCTTAGAGCCTGGTACTGATGCTGGCCCACCTTTACCATCCCTCCTCTGCCTTGGGCCCTAAGGCCTTTGAAGGGCCTGGGATTACCCAGAAGAGAAGGCTATGGCTGACTTTTTTTATGGCATTGTAGACCTTGCCTGAGAGAGAAAGCAACCAAGTGTTAATAATTAGGACATAGGACAAAATAGGCCTTAGCTCTGAAAGAACTGAGGTTGGTAATAGGGTAGAATGTCATGTGACCTCTTCAGGAGCCTCTAGTCCTCCTCCAAGCTCCTTCTTTGTTTCCTGGGCCTTAAGTCCTTCATCACTCCCAATTCTGGTCCCTCAAGACCTTTGATCTGGAGAATGAGGGAATTGGGCACAATCTAAGATCCCTTCCAACTCCAGTGTGCGATGGTTCTGAGTCTCAAGAAACTGCAGACTTTTAAAAATGTGATCCACATCAAAGAGTAAATGAAGTGAGAGGGAAAGAATTTGGAATTCAGAATTTTAAAAAATAAATGTAAAATATTTTAATGTAATTGATATATATATGCACATTATATATACGTATGTATGTATATATTGACAATGAATGAATGAGGGACCAGTCAGCAGTGAAGCTTTTCTGAGCCCTAGACCGTATGCTGGCTTCTGGGTCTTTCCAATATCCCGTTGAATCAGCTAGATGAGGGGAATAGAGATGTCAGACAGACCAAGTGTTTACAAAGTAGGGTTTGTTTCCTCTTCAGGATAGAGCATTCGTACTTCAGGCATCAATTTAAACATTCTCTCGGTGGGCCAGGTGGTTCCCTGGAAATACCCACTGGGTGCTGAGTTCCCCTTTCCTATCTACTTAATTATTTAAGCTTCTCAGTCTCACCAAGGAGACAGGACCAGTGTTATTCTCCGTTTGACAATCAAGGAAACAGACTCAGGCAGAAATAAGTTCTAATTGTTTACTTTTTGCCCTGGTCTCCTGGTAACAGAAATATTTAAGACTCTAATCTAGGAAATTGTTAGCACTCGTTCTAATGGGCCCATGCTTTAAAGCAGGGAAGAGAAGCCTTGTGGGGAGACCATGGAGTCTTGTAGCCAGGCAGGCTGGCCAGAGAGGGGCTATGAGAGCCAAGCTTCCTACTGTAGTGTTAGAAGGGACCTCAGACCCATCCAGCCCTACTCCCTTGTTTTACAGAGGGGAAAACTGAGGCCCAGAAAGATTTGAAGAACCCAAGGCCTCACAGGTAAGTGCCACAGCTTATAAAACACCAAGCCCTTTCCCTACCCCTCCATACATCCACCTTTTAGCTGAAATTGGTCCATCCATCACAGATGCTGAGAGGGTCCTGCCTGGGGAGTGAACGTTTCCTTTCCCTTTAGTCTTTTACTGTTTTTGCATCACAATGTCCAGATCTAAACCTCCAGCCTCCCAAAGCCATCGCTTAAGGCAAAGAAGAAAGAAAAACTACAGCTGAGTCTTACCAGATTATATATGCAGTTTCCCACACCCATGTCCTCCCTCCTCCATTCCCATCACTACTCTGAGGGGACCACTTTCTCTGCAGGGAAAATCCTAAAAGGGCTTCTCTAAACCCTGAAAGAGGCTTTTTTTCCTCCTCCCTAGGAATTGGAAAGTGCAAAAGGAAATAAATCTGAACTTGGTCCTAGGAGTGATCAACCCTGGCCCTGTCAGCAGCTGTGGTCCCACTTCCCACATCGATTCTGTCCACAGCAGAAGGGGTATGATCAGTCACTCTAGGCCAGGCCCAGGGTCAGAGACAGGAATGAGATGCAGCCCCAGGCCTGGGTGGAAAGAGCCTCCGGGTACCTGGAGGTCCAAAGATGAAAGCCAGGTTCCAGGGCAGCCTGTGCTGGGAATTAGCTCTTTGTGGGCAGGCCTTAGTCCCTCTCTGAGCCTGGTGTCTTGGGTCATGAGATTCACCCAGTGCACATTCACTCACTTTTCCTGAGCAGAGCCCAGTACTGGGAAAGAGATAGAAAAGGACTGGACACGTGCTTTTGAGTTGGACCATTCCAGAATGAGAAAATCCCTCCCTCTACCAATGCAGGTCAGCAACTTCCCTGCCAAGAGGGCACAGAGGTTCAGTCATTTGCTCTTGGGTCATTTGGGCAGTAGTTCTGGCACGTGGGATATGAACCCAGGTCCCATTGACTCACCACGTTGCCTCTAGCTACAGAGAAACTTCAGGCAATGCTCCAGAGCTCTTGGTCTTGGGGGTAATAGGACCCACACAGAACTGTTATTCAGTTGTGCAAAAATGCCCCTTTCCTCCTTTTACTCAGAGTTGCCTGAGGGCACTGAGAGGTTATTGACTTCCCCAGGATCACAATGCCATGATCAGAGTCAGAGTGAGCCCACATTTCTTTCCATTGCACTACACTGCCTCTCAGGACTCTATTAGGAACAGCGACTGGACCTACGAGTTGCCAAATGAGAGAACCAGGTCTACAGGATTACACCTCTGATGCAGAAGAGACACCTGGAGCTCTGGGAGCTGTCCAAGGTGGCGCTCTAGCTCAGGTCTTTATCAAGGGCAGCTCTCAGGTCAGAGGCATCTCCATGATCAATCTAAGATGGGGTATTTGACACGCTAAGGAGTCAGAGCTATGGGGGGAGGGGCAGAATCCAGGCTTCCATTTTTCCTATCCTATCTCAGGTTCAGCATCCATCTTTTCCCTTCACTCCACAGGGACTGGGAGCCTGACAGCAGCAGTGGAGACCGCATCAGGACGCCAGGCGGTAGTGGTGGGCAAACCCAGCACCTACATGTTTGAGTGTATTACGGAGCACTTTGGTGTGGACCCAGCTCGCACCCTGATGGTGGGTGACCGCCTGGAGACGGACATCCTCTTTGGTCACCGCTGTGGCCTGACCACCGTGCTCACCCTCACTGGAGTTTCTAGGCTGGAGCAGGCCCAGGCCTACTTGGCTTCAGGCCAGCTTGACCTGGTGCCCCACTACTATGTGGACAGTATTGCAGACTTGATGGCAGGGCTGGAGGACTGAGGACACGAGCAGATACAGGGCAGCCAAGAGGATGGGCTGTCATCGGATTCCCATTCCTTCTCTCCTGGTCTCTTTTACACTGTAGTCATGAGAGGACCCCTTTCCCGGTACTCATAACCTGATCCAGTTTGGATGTTCCCCAACCCCACCACATCACAGACACACACACACACACACTCCCCCCCCATCTTCTGGGATCAGTAGGTCAGGACCTGCCTCCCAGCTCCCCAAGGGATGTAGTTATCCCTTTTCCCTTTAGCTTGGGCTAGGTGTCCTCTCCATTACCTTCTGCTTCCCTCTATTGGGTGTCAGTTCCCTAATGGCAGCACCCCCTCATCCCTCTGATCAGCCCCCACTTCCCCTCTTCTCTCAGCTCTGACTTGGTCAATGCTGCCTTAACGTCTTTCTCCCTACTTTTTTCTAGACCCAGGAGCTTTGACTTGGGGGGCACAGGGTGCCTCAGTTTCTTTGTAAAAATAAGGTTGTTAGACTAAATGACCTCTGAGCCCCCTTCCAGCTCTGAATCTATGATCTTAAGGGGCCCTTTCTTGGAACACTCTGTGCCATTAATTCCCCAAACCTCTTGTTCTGCCTGGTTCAGAGGCTTCCCCTTTCCCATCCACACACACCCTCCAGTGGGTTGAGCTTAGGACTTGCATCACACTGAGCCAATCATCCTGATTCAAAGTTCTGGAGTATTGAGTGTGGGTCATTGAGTCCTGTCTCCTAAAGGACCAATCAGAAGCCTGGAATCCATTAAAGTTCTAGGTTCTAGTGGGCCAAAGGGAGGGGTTGTCCTGAGTGCCAATTGGAGGGGCCATGTGGCTCCTTCCTAGATTTAAGTGGAAGGAAGACCTTGCTCCCCAAGGGTGAACATGGTGGGACCCTCTATCCCTTTCCATGGGACTGTTGATGTATTTGTCCCCCTGCCCCAGTATTTATTTAACAGTTTATTTATTAAGGTGTTAGGATGCTCTGGGAGGGGTTACTGTGACCCCTCTAAATGTACCCAAATACCCTCTTCTCATCCAGGAACTTAGAACTGAATAAATTAAGTCCTGGAATTCTTGTGTATCTGGCCATGGGGTTATTTGGGGTACAAGGCTTTCCTCAAAGCTGTCCTGCCCATACTGGACTGGTCTGTGTCTGGTCTACTTCATTCCCCCCAAATGCTGGAAAACCAATCCATAAGCACCTACAGAGTCTCTCATATGGGCCCCTGAATTCCTGTTGGGCATAAGGAAAGATGATCCTTGCTCCCTCATCAAGGGTTCCAAGTCCTGAAGAAGTTCTGGCTATGTATTTTTACTGTGTGGTATGCAGGGCCAGTGGTTAAGAAAAATTCAGACTGCTAACTTTGCTTCTTTTCAATGCTCTGTATATGATGGGCACTTAATAAATGTGGAAGTAGGCATGAAAGCTTCTTGGAGGTAGGAGTTATGAGAAAGGATTGGAAAGGAGCTGGAGAGGTGGTATCCTGGTGAAAGAGGGATAGAGGAATGGCCTCTATAGAAGAAGGGGTGCTTAGAGAACAAGGCCACTTGTGCTAAGGACACCCTAGGCACTGGCCAGAAACGTGGTCTCCATATCACAGCCTATGGTAGGAGAGATCCCAGTGGTCCAGGAAGGGTTTCCTGGAGGAGGCAGGGTTTGATTTGCAGCTAGAGGTCACCTAGTTCAAGCCCCTCATTTTACAGATGAAGAATGAGGTCCCAAGTTGAGTATGGGCTTGTGGAAGGTTGAAGTAGCAAGGACACAATTTGACCTCGTGACTTCTTCCTTCAAATCCAGCACTGAAGCAGCTGTCACACCATCCAGGGGATGTAGGGTGGGAAACTGAAGGTGTTTAGACTAGTTTCCCCAGTGGATGGAGTGGAGGGAGCTCTTTATCTGGGACTTGGAACTGGGACAAACGAAGTAATAATAACTTTATGTTTCTGTAGCACCAGAAAGTTTTCTTTGTTCTTCTTGGCTCTAGGGGTCAGAATGAAGAGCACTTGAAGCAGAGAGTGGGGTTGAAGGATGTAGTCTTGGAGCTAGAAGGGACCTTTTGACTCAATCGTTTTACAATTGAGAAGTTGAATCTGTCCAAGATTACAGAAGAATTCAGTAGGGGAGCCAGGATTGGGCCCCCTATCTCACCCAGGCTGGAAGTGCAGGTGTTAATCATGGACCTGGTTCTTCTCTAATCAGGATGGAAGGTTTTCCCTGCTCCATTTCCTAGGCAGCCTGGTGGTTCACCATATTGGTATTATCTTAGCTCAGACACTTGATTGGCTTAGCCCACTGCTGCTCAGAATTCCTAAGGATGGCTCAAGAGATCTGCCAGTCCAAACCACTCCAGGATCCCAGACTTCAGACCTGAGCCACCACACTTGGCCCAGAACCACAACTGGAACGGAGATTTCCCCCAACTTTTCTACTGTATTATGAATTGTACTTGCAAAGAGGCATATTTCAGCTAGATGTGAGGAGGAACTTCCTAAAAATCAAAGGTTTCTAAATGCAAAATAGGCTGCCTTGGGAGGCTTAAGCTCTCTGTTATGGGTTCATCTAGGTAGAAACAGATTGATTTTTCTATAGAGAGTACTATAGAGGGACACCTGCTCAAATACAGGTTGAATTAAATGATCTGAGTTTCCAACCTTGTTGGAGATCCTATAATTCTGGAACCTTAAGATCAGTGCCTTTGAGGCTCTTTTAGGACTTTTTGGCCTAAAAATCTCACTGTGACTATCCTCTTCTGCCTCCCTGTCCCCAAAAAGGAAGCCCAATGATAGTTAAAGGCCTCCTGGGGAAGCAGGGAATCAGTGGATGGACTCAGATTTGTCTGAGGCTAGCCTGAGAAGGTCTTTGACCTTCAAACAAGGAGGTGTTGGTGCCCAAGGATGAAGTTAGAGCTGTAACATGTAAGATGTGTGTTGGGGGAAGAGGAACAGGGAGTTCAGGTTTGGTGGAGGATGGGAAGGACTGGAATTTCATTTGGAAGAAATCAAGCTCAACCCACAAGGAATAGGAGCCAAAATCCAGCCTGTGTGGGGGTGGAAGAATTCTGGAGAGCACATAACCTCAATCCCTTGCTGGACCTAGAGAGACGCAAAAACTCACTCTCAAAGGTCATCTGGCCAAACCAGTCTCTACTCCCAACCCTCAAGGAACTCTCTTTATAGCAAGGGAAGAGGGATGGGAAAGATGAGGCAGGAAGAGGCAAAAGGAGAAGCAGGATGATTTTGAGAGCTCACAGATTTATAGTTCTAGAACTCAACCAACCTTCTTATTTTACAAATGTGGGAACTGAGGTCCAGGGAAATGGAATGAACTGTCTAAGGTCACATCCATATACTATCAGAGTCAAGAGCTTCACCCAGGTCTCTTGACTCCAAAGACAGTATTCTTTCCACCGTGGCTTTCCTGTGATAGGGAGAGGATGAGGAAAAAGAAGAATGAGAGAGAGAAAGGAGAAAATGGGTAGAAGAGATGAGTCTCTCTAGAGAGACAGAGAGGTAAGGAGATGGGAAACAGAGTGGGTGAGAGACAAGATAGGAAAGATGAAAGGGGAGATGAAAGGAAGTGAAAGTGATGAATAATGGAGGAGAAAAGATGAAAGGGGCAATGAGAGCATGAAGAGATGAATAACGGAGGAGAGAGAAGAGACAGGAAGAAGAAGAATCTCAGAATTTTAAATATCTAGTTCACCCTTTTCTACTCAATGAAGAAAAGTTCTCCAGATGAGAAAGAATAGGGAGGGAGAATGATGAAGGGAAAGATGAGAGAGGCAATGGGAGGCTGGCCAAAGGTAAGGTGAAAGAAAAAGAAGGAAAATGAAAAAGAAGGAAAAATGAAGAGGGTACCTAAAGAGGGTCAGTCAGGGCTGCCTGAGACCCCAAAATACCAACATGCCAGGTCCTGCTGAAAGAATTCCACTCAAGTCTTCTCAGCCAAAGAAAAAGTAAAGTTTATTGAAAGATATGGGGTAGACTCTTAAGGAGCCAGTCTATGCTAGGTTGTTTTATGGAGCTTTCACACTGAGCAAGTCTATGCTAAGCTATTCCACAGCACTCTCACAGAGCAAGTTCAAGTTCACCATATAGGAAGGACAGGAAGAAAGAGACAGAAACAGAGGGGCAAAGGAGGGAGAATATGAGAGGAAAGACAGGGAGAAATGAAAGAATGGAAAAGATGAATAATGGAAAAGGAAAGATGAAGGGAAAGATAAGAGAATGGAAGAGATGAATAATAGAAGAGAGAGAAGAAGCAGGGAGAAAGAGAATCCCAGAATCTTAAATATCTAGTTTAAACTCTTCCACTGAATGAAGAAGTGCCTTCCACATGAGAAAGAGAATGGAGAGAGATGAAATATAAAAGAAGAGATGAAAAAAGTAAAAGAGGATGGCAAAGGAGAGATGGAGAAAGAGAGAAAGGGAGAAATAAGAGAGAATTTGTTCTAAAAGAGAGATGAGAGACAGAGAAACAGGGTTGGGAAAAATCAGAGGAAGAGATGAAAGATGGAAAGGTTGGAGTCAAGGAGAGGGAGAGATCTGAGGCAGAGAGAGATGGATAGAACCCTGAGTGAAGGGGGGTGGCTGTGGGCAGGGATACCAGAGCTCAGGTCTGAATAAATTGAGTCCTGAAGGGAAAGGAGGCCCCATAGGAGCCCCAGCAGCTATCCAACGTAGGTTGGGCGGGGTAGACCCAGGACAGGGTATCCAATGTTTCCTTCAGAGAGAGTATGGTCATTTGTTGGAGGGAAAGGATGACTAGGACCAGTCACAGAGCCCTTATTGGGAAGGAGCATCCACCAGAGGAGGGTGGGTGACTTCCCAGATCCCTGTGACTTTCTGGTCTCTCCTCTGAGGAAGGAGAAGGTAGGAGTTCAAAATCCTAGCTAGCTGTGTGACTCGGGGATGTCATGTGCCCACACTGAACTTCAGTTTCCTCCTCTACAAAATGGGGATAATAACGCAGGAAGAGGGACAGAAATATCATATTCAAGGCTCTGGAATCTCAAAGCTATCTCCTTCTCTAACTGGGGAAGGGCCTATCTGGAAAGGATGTAGTTCAAGACTGAAGACCTGACCCAGAACTTAATCAAGCAACAATCTCCTAAGCACCTGCTCTCTTGGGCTAGGTGTGGGGGTTACAAGGAAAAAGCAAACACAGTCCCTGACCTCAAGGAGCTTATGCTCCATCATGTGTTCTTTTGTCATTGTTGTTTTAAACCAAGATTGAGTCAAATGATTTGAATGAAATCTCTTCTGGGGTCAAGAGAAGGAATGTTCTACAGATTCATAATGGCTATTAGCAACCACCTTGGTTCAGTTCTGTCTAGGGCTTGAGGTGATCCATGGGTCACACAGCTGGCAGTACAGTACCAGGAGATGATGGGAGTGGACCAACCTGACCTGTAAGGTTCTTTCCCATCCCAATTTTATGATCCCTGTTAGACCTAAATCCTATGATCCTATGTAGGGCAGAATTTTCTGGCCTTTTATGACTGGTGAAACCAAACAAAAAACTTTAGGAGCAGACAGAGTTACTGGCCAGTATAGACACTGCCTCAATTGGGTTCCTGCTAGGAGAGGGAGCTTTCTCAGCTCCCCATTAAGTAAAATATAGGTGTTTAGTACATGATATTATAATGGAAAATTGACTCTTGAAAAGTGTGCATGTGTGCATGTGTGCGTGTGTGTGTGTGTGTGTGTGTGTGTGTGTTCAAAGCTGCCAATTCATCCCTAGCCCCTCTAGGTGGAAAGTGACATCTATGAGACTGGGCTGGACCCCAGCTGTAGCACATCTGGCTTCACCCTCTCATCCCTACAATTAAGGTTTCCTGAAGCCCTGAGTGAGGGAAAAATAAAGCCTTCCACCTCCCATTCTCCCCAACAGCAATGTAGTCTTTAGGGAGAAAGGAACACCACACCCACAGTAAGAGGGGTCTGCAGCTGGAGCCCAGTATTGCTCCCTCCCTCTTTCATCTTCTTCCAGCATCCTTGGGTTGGGGAAACAGGGGGCCCTAAAAGGGGGCTTAATTTTGCCAGGACTGTGGGAGATGAAGGAACAGGAATCTGGCTCAGGATATGAGTCACTTGGGGCTGGTAGGGGGCTTGGGAGGAGGGGAGCTGTGTCTGTTCTGCTCTCCTCACTTCTGGGAGTTCCTTCTGCCTGGGGATCACAGTTTTTGTTTCTCACAACCTCTCCAAGGTTTAGGGATTGCTTCTCTTGCCCTTGAGATAGATGGTGGGAGAAGGGATAGTTAGGAGTATAGGGTTTGAGTACATGAGCTTTGTATGCAAATACAGAGGGGCTGTCCTGCAGGAGAGGATTGAGCCTGGTCCTGCTTAGCCCCAGAGGCAGAACCAAGAGGAATTGGGAAAAGATGCAGAGGGACCTGTCCATTCAATCCAACCATGGGAGCTGTTCAGAAGTGGAACCAGGTGATGCAGTAGGGAGTGAGTTTCCCATTGTTGGCAGTCTTCAAAGGGAACCTCTGAGGGAAATGTTTCAGGGGAAGATTTTATTTCAGTAGATGTCTAAGGTCCCTTCTAAGTGGTGTTTTGATGATTCTATTAGGGAATGGGGACAGGGACCCAATCTCTGATGGCATTGTATGTACAAGGAACTCCCAGGTCAGCAAACACCCACCTCCCCCCATTCAAGTCAACATAGTCTTTGAGCAGAAGTGTTTAGACAGACCTGCGTCATAGACCCCCTGGCCAATCTGGTCAAGCCCTTCTCAGAAAAATATGTTCATTTTAAATAGTAGAAGGAAATGGCATATTTTCAGTTAAGGTTCTGGAAAAATAAAAATGCAGTTTCTTTTTTGCTCTCCAAGTCCCCAAATCCCCTATGGTCTTTCCATGGACCCCAGGGAGATCTGTGAAGTCCAGGCTAAGAACCCCTGACTTCCAGAGAAGTTAGGTGACTTGGGAGATGGGAGTTGGACCCAAGTCTCCTTGCCTTTGAGGGAGTACATCTCCATCCGCTATGACGCCTCACTTTTAATTCTATTAGAATCCCAATTTACAGATGAGCAAGAGGAGGGTCAGAGAATTAAAGAGATTTGCAGCTGTCGGTTCTTCAGGTCCCCCTCCTTAGAGGAACAAGAGGCAGGGGCGAAAGAGGGGGGATGATGGGGAAGAGAAGATCCCTTCTTTTCACTATGTCTAAAGGGAGGGCATTTCACAGACTTCTCTGGGGCCTCCAGCCTGGGCCCCAGTCTTGGGCTGCACCAGGGGCCCCAACAAGGTCCCTACCACTCCCTTCCTTGAGCTGGGATGGCAGAGCTTTCTGAGGAACCTCAGGCTGCCTCCCTCCTGCCTCATGATACAGACAGAGCAGAGAGTGCTTTCTGACAGCAGGCCAGAAAACCACAGGCTCAGCCTCGGGCACCTTGCCAGTCTTCCTCTGGTTAGAATTAAAGGCAGAGGTTGCTGACTGAAGTAATTTGTTGTGGGGGAGGGAGGACAATCCCCAGATAGGGTGAGGCCTGGAGGACCTCCATGGAGTTCAGTAAGGCCCGAGACCCCCTCAGACACTGGGGGGAGATGAAGGCAGTGGAGAGATTCATTGATCCCTCATTCCAAATGGAGACCAAGCTGATTCCATTCCCTCCTCCCACCCACCTCATTCTTCAGTGAACCACCTCATACTCATTAACCTGTGACCTTGGGTAAGTTACTCTCATCTCTGCATCTGTTTCCCTATTTATAAAACATGCATGTTTAACCTTGTAATTGTGGTGGAAAGAGCCCTGGACTTGGGTCAGAGGACCCAGGGACAATTAGACTCAGCTCTTCACTACCCAAGTGACCCCAGGGTCTCAGTTTCGCCATTTGTTAAGAAACCAGGTGGTTTCTTAGGACCCTCCACGCTATGCCATGCTCTGACGAGGATCTCCCCCTTCAGATCGGCACTTGGGAGGCCAAGGGGCTGACTCATCCACATTAGAATATGGCCTTCCCTCCAGCTGGCCTCCAGCTCCTACTCGCCAATATCAGATTCCAGTTCATTCTAAAACTATTTTTCCATTCCTCTCTCATTCTCCCCACCACTCTCCTCCACCCCATCCCCCAAAGAGCAGCTTTTTTGGGTTTGGATGTGGGGGGCGAAAAGGCTAGAAAAGGGCGGGGCTTCATGAGGGATGGGGTGTGGCCAAAGGGGGGGTCACCAGCTTGATTGGCTACCCCTTCAAGAAAGACTTCAAAAATTCCGCCGGTCCCGCCCCTGGGGCACACCCCTTCCTCTTTTGTGGCTCTCGATTGGCGAGAAGTGCGAGAGGGCGAGGCTGGGGAGGGGAGGTAGGATGACTTGGCCGAAGGCCGGAGTGTGGACCTGCTATATAAAGGGTGGGACAACGCCCTGAATTACCAGCCTTGCAGTTGGACGTTATCATTCGGGATCCTATCGCAGCCAGGAGAATCGCCGCAGCCTTTCTCATCTTCTGTCATGGCCAATGTGAGCGCGCCAGGGGCTCCTAGTCTAGGATAGAGCCTGAGGGTCCGGGAGTAGGGGCTTCCACTGGGCTTGGGGCTTGTAAATAAGTCGGGAGACTCGAGAAGGGTGTTCTCAGAGAGAGGCTCTGTATGGGCTGGGGCTTCACTTCTCTAACCTCCCGCCCTGACTACTCCAGCCCTTGCAATGGCTGCCCCTTCCTCCCCTCCCCCTTGCAGCTGTCCGCTATCTCTGGTTGCTGGTCCCAAGAGCTTTGACAAGCTGCCAAGTCCAGAGAGATCCTAAGGAGAGGGGAGCAAGGGGGTAGTGAGACTTGGCAGGGGGCAGAGTTAGGGTGTCCCCTGGCTTTGAGTTGCAACATCTGCATGGTCGTGGGGGGATGGGGGGATTAGGATATGGTGGAATCGCTTTCCTTGAGTGGAGACAGAAGGGAAACCGGTGAGGTGGCGGGGAGGGAGAATGGGGGCAGAGATGAATCTTCTGTCAGAGGATTAGACTTTCTGGAATGAATGACTGTCTTACAGAGTTAACTCCAGCCCATCCTGATTGTACAGAAAGAGTCCAGGCTGAGAAGGCTCCATTGGAAAAGGAGATGGCAGAAAGGGTGGGGTAGGGAGCAAGTGATTCCTAGTCCCCCCCCCCTTTAAAAAATAAACCGGAATTAGTCCCACAAATACACGTCTGGGAAACCAGCGCCTGAGATTCCCGCCCCCCCCCCCCCAAGTTACTTCTTCATTGATTCAGAACAGGAAAAAAAAAAAAGCACTTATCTGTCCTGGCTGTTTTCCTTACCCTTTTCCTAAAGGGAGGTAGAAGGCCAGGCACAGTAGAAGGTAACTTCTTTTATCTTGGTTCTGCCAAGGTCACCCTTCATTCCCTATTCTTTCTGAATCCCCCCACCCCTCCACGCCCTGCCTTGCCAACTGGACAAAGACTTAACTTTGGAGAATGGGGAAGTTTTCTCCTGAAAACTTTCCTGGGAAGGAATTCCTTCCCTGCTTAATGAGCTGAGGACAGCTCTGGGAGCATGGGGAGGTCAGGACAATGGGGATATTGGAGAGATGAGGTAAGGCTGACTTAGCTACCAGGGAGTTACTCCATTGAGTTACAGTCTATCTTCTACCCTTGGGGGTAGAACCATAGTGATTCCTTTTCCCTTTATCCTTGACCAAGTGCCAGCCTAAATTGGTATTTGGATAGCCATTTGGACAAAGGGAACATCGGCCTGGGACTCAGTAAAGCTTGATGTCCAGTTCTGATTCTGCTGCTCATTTATGTGACAAGTCATTCCTTGCTTTTTTGAACCTCAGTTTCCTGATCTGTAAAATGAAGAATGGACTGGATCAATCATTTAGGCTAGTTCCCCATTTAACTGATAGGGAAACTGAGACCCAGAGATATGAAGGGGCTTCTCAAAGGTCACAGAGTTGGGACTGACTCCCCATCAGCATTAACTAGCCTGAAGAAGAGTCTGCTTTTCTTGAACCTTCCTAGAGCATGGCTCCTGCCCAGCTGGAAGCTCTGGGTCCCCTCAGCATTCAGGTAGCCCTAACCTTGCTGTGTTTGGTATCTTCAGGAAATGATTGCTACTCACTTGGACCTCCAACCTGGAGTGTGCATAAAAATAGTGGGAGATGTACCCCTTGATGCAAAGTGGTAAGTGGGTGATGAGAGGGATGAGCCTGAGGTCCTGATGTGGGTCCTTGGTGCCCTCTGCAGGAGCTTGGCAGGCAGCTGGTCTAGGGGCTACAGTTGACCCTTTCAATATCTCAGGGATGTGAGGGGGAGGGGTAGAATAGAAAGCTGTATCTTCTAGAATGAATCACTTCCTGGCCTATACTTTCAGGGCCCTGGGTTCACTCTCACCAGTCCCTCCCTCCACCCATTGGGAAGTCAAGCAAAATCACATTGTGAATTACAAAGTTAATTTGAAGGGTATTTTGAGTTGTGTGACCCCGGATCATGAAGGCTCCTCCTTCTGGCTACCAACTCTATTAAGCTTCTTTCTTTTGGTTATGCTTAGCAGTAGCCACCTGCAAAGACTTCTGGGAAGTTGATTCTAACTTGAGGGAATGGGCAACATTACCCAAGGACCTGCCCATTCTATCTGTGCATTCTGAGGGATCTTGAGATAAATAGGGCAAAATCCTCACCCTGAAGAAGTGTAGGGTTTAATTGGGGTATGGAGAGAAATCCATGTGAAGCAGGTGTGTAATAATCATTAATAATTCTTTCATTTAACAGGATTTTTGGGGAAGGTTTACAAATACTTTTCCTTATAACCTTGGGAGTGATCATATACCACAATATATTTCAGCTTGAAGGGGCCTTGGAAATGATTTCATGCAACCTTTTTCTTTTGGGTAAAATGAAAAGGAACTGAGTTTCAGGGAGAAGTGATTTATCCAAGGTCACACAGCTAATTTGTCCTGTAAAGTACTTATTTTCCCTGTCTCCTAGCCCACTCTGCTGCCAGATAACCTCTGCAGTTACCAGGTTATAAGCACCAAGACAGCAGCTTGTGCAGAAAACTCAGAGAGAAAGGTCACTGTGAGGTAGATTATCAGGGGAGGATCCCTGGAAGATGAATTCAAAGCTTAAACCTTCAGGGAAAGCTGTTCTACCCAAAGACCCTCCAACACACGCATGATACAATTCAACAAACTAAATTAAACAGTTGGAGGGGGGTGGCTTGCTGTGTTTGAGGAGGGACTTCTGAGGCCAGCACCCAGGGATATGCTGGTAAATATTTAACAATCAACTTGGAGGCAGGAAGAGGGTTTACAGTATTTTAATTTTAATTTTCATTGTTACCCTCTTCCCTTTTACTTTCTTAAGGCTAGACAATGAACAAAACAATAAATTCAAGTGGTGGTTTGTAGCCCTTGCCAATTTCCAAAGTATTTATGCTCACACCAAATTTAACCCTGGGTGAGAATTGAATCCCTTACAGCTTGTACTTGATCCTTGCTTAGAAGCGCCCAGTTGGTTTTGCCTCAGCCTCCAATGGCAGGGCCATCTGATTTTCCTAATGCTGAGTTCTGGCTTTGCCATTGAGAGGCTGAGGTAAAATCAGGACTCAGCATCAGAAAATCTTTGCAATAGTAGTAGCAGGAATGGATGGTTTGGATAGGTAGTGAGCTCCCTGTCTCTGGAGGTAGTAAAGTATGTAGAAATGTCACTTGTATGACAGGGAGAGGAGGAGGAGGGGTACTGAAGAAGAGAAGTCATGGCACTTCAGGTCAGGATTAGGTGAGAGTCCCATCCTGGGTTTTCCAGCTCAGAAATTCTCTGAGCTAGGGTTTCCCAAGGCTCTGGGCCCCATGATAATGATTGAGATGTGTTCTTGATTCCCAGCTTTAGGGTGAACCTGGGCAAAGATGAACATAACCTTGCCCTGCACTTCAACCCACGCTTTAATGCCTGTGATGATACCAACACCATCATCTGCAACTCCAAGCAGGAAGGCTCCTGGGGCACAGAACAAAGGGAGACCAACTTCCCCTTTTTGCCAGGGAGTAGGGTGGAGGTAAGACCCCCAAATCAGAGCATGGAATGTCAGAACTGGGAAGAATCCAAGAGATGATCTCATCCAGCATTTGAAGTTGATATAAGAGTCCTGGAAGCAAACTCTGATGGGGAAAATAGGAAAAGTTAGATGAAAAAGGAGTCAGTGGATTTCCATAGGTCAATGTTAAGAAGCCCAACATCCCTTGAGCAGGGGGGAGGGGGAGGGGAAAGGGAATTGTGAAGGACTATGGTTGAAATAGGATTAGAGAAGATGCTGAGTGTCCCAGGACACAAAATAGGACCCTAAATTTAGAGCTGCAAGGAACCTCAGGGGCAAGCAAGCCTGACCCACCCCCATTTTACAGAAGGGGAAACTGAGGCTTAGAATAAAGAAATGCTTTGCCCAAGGTTACATAATATCTTATAGTAAATGTCTTGAGGTGGAATTTAAACCCCAGCCCAGGGTTATGTTTTCAATTTCTTCTGCCCTCTCCTCATTCAGGTTTGTATGACCTTTGATGGCAGTCAGTTTACCGTGACACTGCCTGATGATTCTCAGATCAGTTTCCCGAATCGACTTAACCTAGAAACAATCAACTTCTTGCAAGTTGGTGGTGACTTCAAACTCAAAACGGTGGATTTTGAATGAACCCTCAGATCCAAGCAGCTTCAGACCCTGTTCTTGACTCTTGGGTCTCTCTTATTACTAATAAAAGTATTGGTGATGATCACAGCTGACATTTTCTGTGTTATTCTGGTTTGGGGGAACAGACTGGGTATGGAGTTGGGAAGGATGGCTGAGGACCCTGGACAAGTTCCTTCATGCCTATGGTCCTTTGGTGACTCTCTAAGACACAGGTCTTCCACCCAGGGTCCATGGGGGATTTTCAGATGAGAAAAAAGCGTCATCTTTACTCTCCCTAAACTCGGGTTTTCCTAGTCTTACTCTGCATTTTTTATATATTGAAAAATATTGTTTTAATTGCTATTGCATTGCTTGCCTTGTAAATGGGTAGGAGAAGAGTGAGAGGGAGAGAGAGAATTTAGAATTCAAATTTTTTGAAAGGAATATTAAAAACTTTCCAAAAATGAAAAAAATGCTAACAACACATTATCTGAGAAGGGGTCCTTGGGCTTCCCCAGACTGTCAGCAGCACAGGTGATAACACAAAAAAGGTGACAAGCATTTAGTAGTCCTAGACCATCCCTGATTAGCAATGGGGAAGGGATTTCACACAGTAGTTAGTGCAGGGTCAACTCTTTATATTATTGAATGGAGGGGAGCCAGAGCATAAACTTGCTGGACAGATACTGAAAACAAAGCAGTGAAACACTATGTCCCTTTGAGGACCAGCCCAGGGAAGCTCAGAGAGACCTGGAGGCCAGATGGGGGGAAATGGAAAGACATGGCTCTATAGTCAGAGGTACTGGGTTTGTAGTCTGAGGTACTTGAGTCTGACCTCTGATCTTTATGCCTAGATGACCTTGGAGAAGTCTCTGGGCCTCAGTTTCCTTAGGGGTAAAAGGAAGAGCTTGGCCCCCATGGTCCTTCCAGCTCTACATCTCTGCTCCTATAGGCCCAAGTCATTCCCCAGGCCTCAGTTTCCTCCTCTGTAACATGAGGAAGTTGGACCAGATGGCCTCTGAGGTCCCTTCTGTGAGCCCTTGGTCTCTCCTCTCCTCTCCTGAAGTATAGTCAATTCCTTTTGTGTCTCATACATTCTTGGACATTCTTCCATCCCCAACCCTCAGCACAATGCCGTTTATACACTTGGACACTTTAAAAGCAGTAGACCCTGGATATGGATCTGGAAAGGGTCTTACAGGTCCAAGCATATACACCTCATTTTGCCATTGATTGTGAGACATGGGAGACAGTAGCCCAGCATGGCATGCCCACATCAGAGAAGGTATCGTGGTCTACAAACAAAGCAGGACTGCAGTAGCTCAAAAGAAACAGGAGGTGCTCACATTTAGAGACATCCCTACTCCAAATGTTCACATGGACCGTTTTAGCCTGACCTATGGTAGAGTGTCTGAGCTTTTATTGGTCTGATCAGTCATAGTCGGATACATGTTATCTTGAACTTAGTCTAGTGATGTCATCTTGGGTCTGTCTGAGCCCAAAGGATGACAACCATGTGAATACAGACAATTCATTCACGCCCTCTGGGCCAGTCTTTGGAAATATTTTAAACAAGCATCCAAATTAAGCTTCCTTTATATGGTTATTGGGAGGAACAGCAATAACACTGATATATATGTGTGTATATAGAGAGATTCACACACATACATATATATATAATATATGTATATGTGTGTACATGTGTGTATGTGTATATGCACATGTGTCCATGTGTATGTGTATATGCATGTGTGTCCATGTGTGTATGCATGTGTGTCTATGTGTGTGTATGCATGTGTGTCTGTGTGTGTATGCATGTGTGTCTATGTGTGTGTATGCGTGTGTATGTCTGTGCGTATGTATGTGTGTGTATGTGTATGTCCAGGGTCAGAAAGCTACTTAGTATCTGAAGGGAGAGTTTCCTGACTTCAAAGCTAGTACAATGTGCTCTATGGCGCCCCCTTGCGTCTCTGCCTGAGTGGAAAAAATTTGTACCTCTGCTTTTCTTAGATCTCGTCCCCATGAACTGTGGGGGTGTAAAGGGAGGGATGCCAGGGACCCCACGGGGATGCCTGGTGCAGCCAGAGAGGGGTCCAGGCTGGGAGCCCCAGAGAAGTCTGTGAAACACCCTTCCTTCAGACACTAAGTGAAAAGAATGAATCTTCTCTTCCCCATATTCCCCCCTCTTTTACCCCTGCCCCCTGTACCTCTCCTGAGAGGTGCCTGAAGGCCAGCACCTACAGCTACAAATCTCTTCAGTTCTCTGATCCTGAGCTTCCTTGTCTGTAATTCCCTTAGACACTCATGGACTCTTCCCCTGACAATAAGACTACCCAATGAAACAAGGTCATAGGTTATAACATCACTTTCTGAGGAACCTCAGCCTGCCTCCCTCCAGCTTCATGATGGGGATAGGGCAGAGCAATTTCTGACAGCAGGCCTGAAAAACAAAGCCTTTTCTAAGGTCTCTTATCCTCAGACCTAGTGGAAGGGGCGCTAGACTTGGGGTCAGATGACCTGGGTACAAGTACTGGCTTGTGTCATCACTGCCCACCTGACCCTGCACTCTCAGTTTGCCTATTTGTCAAGAAACCAAATGGTTTCTTTGGCCTAATCCCTCTGATTAGGATTTCTTCCTTCAGACAGATAGACTCTTTGGAGGCCAGGGGGCTGACTCTCACCCAGACCAGAGTTTGGTCTTCCATGACGCCTCCAATCCCCCTGCTAGACCTGGCCCTTTCCTCCAGTATCAGATTCCAGTCCATTCTAAGACTAGTTTTCTATTGCTTCTACCAATCTCTCTACCACTAGCCTCAAACTCATCCCACAAAGCACAGTTTGGGGGGTTTGAATGTGGGGGGAAAGACTAGGAAAGGACAGAGCTTGTTTGGAGGGGGTGTGACCAAAGGGTTGTCTCCTTGATTGGCTGTTCCTCCAAGAAAGACTTCAAAAATTCCACCAGTCCCATCCCTGAGAAATGTTCCCTCCCCTTTCCTATTGGAAAAAAAAATGGGAGAGGGTAGGGCTGGGGTGGGGTTGGGGGTGGGGAAACAGCAGAAGTCAAGAGACTGACCATCTATTTGAAGGATCCTACACCTCCCGAGTTGCCATCTCTGGGTTGGAGTTGGATGTCATCCTTCTGAAGACCCAGCAAAGCCAGGAGAATGACAGGAGCATTTCTCATCCTCCTTCATGGCCAGTGCGAGTGTGCCAGGGTATAGGCCAGGTCCAGAAGGAGGGGATCCTCTAGGCTTGAACCTTGGAAGGAGTCGGGGAAACTTGAGAAGGGCGAGCTTGAGGGTGAGTGGGGATACCTAAGCCACCACACACACCCCTTGGGCTAGGGCTCCTTTCTCTTCTTTAACCCGCCACCCTGACTTCCCCAGATTCTACATGGGCTGCTCAGTCAGTGCCCTCCCCTTTGCAATTTGTCTTTGACAAACTGGTAAGTCCAGAGAGCTCTGGGGAGAGGGTAGGAAGAGGTAAGTGGGGGGTCGTGGGCCAGAGTTAGTGGGTCCCTTGACTAGAAGTGGTTACATCTGCATGGGGGTGAGGATATGGGGGAGCCCCCTTCCTTGAATGGACAGTGAAGAAGAGGTGAAATGGAAGTGTGGGGTAGGTAGAGCTGAATCTTCTGCCAGAGGATCAGACTTTCTGAAATGAAAGACTGTCTTAGAGAGTTAACTCCATCCCAAACAGAGGGTACAGAAAAAGTCCAGGCTGAGAAGGTTCCATTGGAAAGGGAGGAGGAAGGAGATGGCAGATCCAGAGGGGCAAGGAGCAAGTGATTTCTTTGGTCTCTTTTAATTCTAGCCCTGTTCCCTTTAAACATAAGACCAAATTAGTCTCACAAATACACTATTTCCTTCTACTGTAGGAAGCTAGCTCATTAGATTCCCCTCGCCCTGCCCCCTAATTAATTTTCATTTTCCATTGATTTAGAAGGGGAAGGGATCACAGGTCTGTGCTGTCCTGGTGTCCTTACCCTTCTTATAAAGATGTGATGGGGCACAAAAATGCTAAGTTGCTGAACTTTAGTGTTTCAACCTAGGTCACCCTTGATTCCCCATTCTCTCTGCACCTCTCCCTCCCTCACCAACTCCCTTCTCCTGGGCATGGCCGATTTCCCCTCCTAGATTGGGACCAAGACTTCGCTCTGAGAGAATGAGGAGGAGGGAAGAACAATGGTTGGGGAGTGTGGGAGAGGCAAGGGAAGGCTTACCTAGCTACCAGGGAGTTTCCCCAATGAGCTATAGTCTATCTCCAATCCTTGGGGTAGCACCACTGTCCTCCCTTCTTCCTTTCCTCCATTCCTCCTTGCCCAAGTGCCAGGACCCATACAATTCAAACCTAAGTTGGCACTGGGGCAGACATTAGACTGAGGAGAGCATGGGCCTGGGACTCAGGAAAAACTTGGGTTGTACTTCTGATTTTGTTGCTCACTTGTATGACATGGAACAGGTCTTGCTTCTTGGAGCCTCGGTTCCCCTGTTTTCTCAGTTACTGCAAAATGAATAGACTGGATCAATCATCTAGCCTGGTTCCTCCTTTAACATATGGGGAAACTGAGGCCCAGAGACATGAAGGGATTTCCCCAAGGCCACAGAGCTGGGACTGACTCCCTCTTCAGCACTAATGAGCCTGTGAAGAGCCTACTTTCCTAGAACCTTCCTGGAGGGTGACCCCTCCCCACCTGGAAGCTCTGGGTGCCCTCAGCTCCCATTGAATCTTAATCTTTCTGTGCTTGGTCACAATAACTTGGACCTCCAATCTGGAGTCTGCATAAGTATAGTGGGAGATATTCCACCTGATGCCAAATGGTGAGACATGGGATGGATGAGACAAAATTTAACCCTGGGTGAAAGCTGAATCCTTTATCACCTACTTGCACTTGACCCCTGATTAGAAGCACTGAGCTGTTTTGGCCTTAGCTTTAGATGGCAGAGCTAGGACTGAGCATAAGGAAAGTCTTTCCCAGTAGCTGGAGTGGACAGTTGGATAGGAAGTGAGCTCCCTGTCTCTAAAGGTAGTAAAATATGTACCATGGTTACTTGTTAGATAGAGTGGGAGTAGGTGGTCTACTGTAGAAGAGATGCCATGGTGCTTCAGGGCAGGATTGGGTAAAAGCTTCTTTTGGGGGTCTTCTAGTTCAGGGATTCTCTGATTAGTGTGTTTCCAAGGCTCTGGGACCCATGCTAATGATGGAAATGTGTTCTCTTTTTCCAGCTTTATGTTGGAACTAGACAGGGACAGCCTTAACATTGGCCTGCACTTCAACCCACCCTTCAACTACTATAAGGATACCAAAATCATAATCTGCAACTCCATGAAGGACCATATGTTGGACAAAGAACAAAGAATGAAACACTTCCCTTTTGTGCCAGGGAGCTGGTTGGAGATAAGACCCCAGAATTGGAGCATGGAATGTTCTACCCTGGAAAGACCCAAGAGATGATTTCATCCATGCCTTATATTTGATGGAAGAGTCCTTGAAGCAAACTCTAATGGGGAAATTATGAAATGCCAGAGGAGAAAGAAATTAGTGGGTTTCCAAAAGTCAATGCAATGAATCCCAACATCTCTTGAGCTGGGGAGAGGGGAGGGTGAGGAGAAATGGAGTTATTTGTGAAGGGCTGTGGTCCTGATAGGATAAGAGAAAACTGTAGGGTATTCCAGGACACGTAATAGGACTCTAGAATTAGAGCTGGAGAGAATCTCAGGGGTCATCTAGTCTGACTCTCTTATTTTACAGAGGTAGAAACTGAGGCTCAGAGTGAAGAAATGCTTTACCCAAGGTCACACAGTGTCTTCTCGTGAGTGCCTGGAGGTGGATTTTGAATCTAGGTCTTCCTGTCTCCAAACCCAAGGTTCTGTGTTCATCTCCTTCTGCCCTCTTCTCATTCAGGTTAACATAACATTTGAAGGAAAGCAGTTTAAAGTGAAGCCGCCCTATGGCTTCCCTAGTCATCTTAACTTAGAATCAACAGGCTTCTTGGGAATTCCTCATGATTTCACACTCGGATCAGTGTCCTTCCAGTGAGCCCTCCAGTCAAGCGGCCTTCAGACCCCATTCTTTGTTCCTGGGGCTTATTTATTACTAAAAAAAAAAAAAAGGTGGTGATGATAATAACAGATGACATTTTCTGTGTTATTCTGCTCTGGGTTTAGAGTTGGGAAGGACGGCTGAGTGATCCTGGATAAGTCCCTTTACCTCAATGGTACTCTGGTGATTTTCTGGGAGAGGGATCCTCCAGTGGGGTTAAATTTCTGATGAGGAAAAAAAAAGATGTCTTTATTTTCACTGACTTCTGATTTTCCTAGTATTTCCCTGTGGTTTTTCATATATTTCAAAACATCATTCCAATTGAAGCCATACTATTTGCATTCTCAGTGGATTTGGGAAGGATGAGTAGAAAAGAGATCATTTGGAACTCAAACAAATTTTTGCCTGCATATTAAAAACAAACTTTTAAAATGTGAAGCTTTCATAAAATGGAAAACAGCAAAGACAATATCACATCTCCTTGTTTTGTAATTTTATTTATTTATCTTGAGTTTTCAACATTCATTTCCACAAGATTTTGAGTTACACATTTTCTCCCTGTCTTTCCCCTATCCCCCATCCAAAGATAGGGAGCCTACTGAGTACCCCTTCCCCCAGTCTGCTCTCTTATATCCTCCCCCACTCCCCTTTTAACTTTCTAGAAGGGCAAGATGGATTTTTATACCCCACTGCCTGTATATTTTATTTCCCAGGTGCATGTAAAAACAATTTTTTTAACATTTGTTTTTAAAACTTTGATTTCTAGATAACAACACCACATCTTGAAGCTAGATGGGAGGAGAGTAGAAAGACATTCACTGGCTCTTCTCTAGGTAACCAGCTGTAAAGATTTACCTCCCCTACCCACAACTGCTTCTCTATTGATTTAGAAGAGAAAGGGACCACACATCTGTGCTGTGCTGGTTCCCTTAATCTGCACCAAAGAGAAGTGCCGGGGAAGCTAAGTTCCTTTACTTTAGTGTATCTGCCAAGGTCACTTTTGACTCCCCTGGCAATCTGTGCTGGGAATTGGCTGTGTGGCTGAGGGTAAGCCTTAGCATCTCTTTGAGTCAGGTTTCTTAGATCAGACGGTGGCCTTAGGTGGCGAGATTCACTCAGTGAACACTATCTCACTTTCCTTGAGCAGAGCCCAGCCATGAGAAAGAGAGACAGAGAGGGCCTGGAGGTGCCCACTGCTAAGTGAGTAACATGGCAGACCTGGTAGCAGGGCTGGAGACTGAGGACACCTGGCCAGACGCAGGACAGCTAAGAGGACAATTTTCCTCACAATTCAGCATTTCAAGCAAACTAAATATCTTAGCTTATAAGTGGCCTTGTACTAATCAATCAGTTAGTGTCTCCACATTCCACTGATTGTATAAAGACACTTGGGGGGAGTGGTATACCTCTTTTTCTGAATCTGGGAAATTGTACATGTTGACTCTCTCTGAACTTAGAAAGTTCCTAATCTTTCCTCCAATCAGACATCAGATTATGTAATGGTGTATTGTTTCCTTTTAATTAATTGGCCTCATCTGATTGTTTTTCATGTATAAAAATTTGTCTCCTCCTTTATTTGGGCTGCAGCCTTAAGGTGAGGAGGGGAGCTGATCCTATTTGTTGGGCAATTGCTAGGCATTGCTTAATTCATCAATAAACTTAGAAGACCCAGCCTTTGTCTCCTCAATCATTTCATCTTTCACCCATAACAACTTGTGAGGTGTTTGGTGCAAGAATAGTTATTTCATTTTTATAGAGGAGGAAACTGAGATTCAGAGTAAAGATATGTCTTGTCCATGGGTCACACTGCTGGCAGTGGAGGGGGTAGGGCATGGGGGTGGTGCCCAGGACTGTCGAGGAGACGAAAGGACGCCATCAGGCTTAGCATGTGAGGCACTTGGCTTGGGAGAAGGGGAGTTCTGTCTGTTCTACCCTGTTCACTGCTGGGAGCTCCCTTTGCCTGGGGATCGTGGTCTCTGTTTCTCCAACCTCTCCAAAGATTGTGGAGTGCTTCTCTTACCCTTGGGAAAGATGGTGGGAGAATGAATAGTTAGGGATGTTGGACTTCCATACATGAACCTTGCCAGCAAATACACATGGGCTGCCCTACAGGAGAGGATTGAACCTGATCCTGCTCAGCCCCAGAGGCAGAACCAGGAGGAACTGGGGAAAGGTACAGAGGGACCTGTCCATTCAGTCCAACCATGGGAGCTGTCCAGAAGTGGAACCACCTGATGCCAAAGAGAGTTGGAGGTCTTCGAAGGGAACCTAGTGACCATTTGGGGAGACTATTTCAATAGTTGTCCCAGGTCCCTTCCAAATGGAGATTTGATATTCACTTAGGGGATAGGAACAAAGACCCGATCTGTCCTGACAACGTCTGTATAGGGAACTCCCTGGATAGCAAAGCCAAATCCAAGTCAGCATCTTCTCTGAAATTTTGAATCTTAGAGCAGAGGTCCTTTGACTGGTTTGTGTCATTCACCCTGGGCAGCATGGTGAAGTCCTTCTTAGAAAAAATGTGTGGTTTTTTTTTTCAGATAGCAGAAGGAAATAGTATCAGAGTTCAGTGAAAATAAAGATATAATTTCTTTTTTTCTCTCCAAACTCCTTGTGATCTATCTATGAACCCCAGGGAGAGCTGTGAGCCCCAGGTGAAGAAGAACCCATCTCTTAGAGGGTGACCTCAAGCACTGAACAGTGAGGTGACTTGGGAGGGGGAAGCTGGACCCAGGTCTCCTTGACTTTGAAGGAGTGGATCTTTATGGACAATGATGCCCTACATTTAATTCTACTGGGATCCCAGTTCACAAATGAGCACAATGAGGATCAGACAATTGAAGAGACTTGTAGCTTGTGGTCCTGGCCTGCAGGGCCCCCTCGGGAGAGGAACAAGAGGCAGGGGTGAAAGAGGAAACAAGATGTCAAGAGCAGATCCCTTCTTCTCCCTCTGGCAGCTCATGGCCCCCTCTGCCCTTCCCCCAACCTACCCTTTTGGTTTAATAGAATCCCAGGGGCCTGTACCCTCCAACCATGCCCCCTTTGTTTCATTGGTCTCAGTGTCAGGGGAGGGGGCTGGGGGTGTCCCAGGGGAGGGTGTGTCACAGGCTATCCTGGGACCTAGGGGAAAAGCACCATATTGGGGTCAGAGAGTCTGAGTAGAAGTCTTGGCTCAGCTCCTCAGGCCCAAGTGACCCCAGGGCCTCAGTTTCTATATTTCTTAAGAAACTAGTTGCCTTCCTAAGTTTCTCCAGGCTTTTGTCATGCTCTAATTAGGATTTCCTACCTTAGAGACCAAGGGACTGACCTCCCCACCCACACCGGACTATGGCCTTCCATCCGGAGCATCGCCCCGAGCCCCTTCCCGCCAACATCAGATTCCTGTTAATTCTAAAACTACTTTCCCATTATATCCCCCAGACTCTCTCCTCAACCCTTAGATGACAGTTTGGGGGTTTTGGATGTGGTGAACAGGCTAGAAAAGAGAGCTTAACAAGGAGGGGTGTGGCCACAGGGGTGCCACCGCCTTGATTGGCTGACCCTCCCAGAAAGAGTTCAAGAATTTCGCCGGTCCCGCCCCTGCTATGCGGCCCCTCCCCTTTTGTACTCCGGTTGGGGGAAAAGTTCTAGGGGGGCGGAACTGAGTCGGATTACTCCTTTGTACTCAGCAGAATCCCAGAGTCTGACCACCAGAAGGGTCTGATGCATCCCTGATTTACCACCTCTGGGCTGGGGTGGGGACGTGGTCCTTCGGGGACCTAGTGCAGCCAGGAGTATCGCAGGAGCGTTTCTCTCCCTCCGTTATGCCCCAAATGAGCGCGCCAGGTTATGGGCTGCGGGTCCAAAGGTGGGAGATGCTCTGGGGTTGGCACTTGGAGTCCCAGAGACTCGAGAAGAGTGTATTCACGAGTGGGTGGAAATGCTCTACCCTTCCTCTGCGTATGGGCTTCGATACCTTTCTCTTTTTCTTCTCCATGCCATACCCCAATCTTCCCAGCCTTGACCAGGGCTGCCCCTTCCATCCCCTCTCCCCCGCCCACCTTCAAACTGCCGGCTCTCCTTGGCTACTGTCCCAGGTCTTTTACAAGACCTTTGACAAGGTTTTTGACAAGACAAAGGTCTTTACTTCATCTGGTAATTCCAGAGAGATCCTGGGGATAGGTAACCAAGAGAACTTGGCATGGCTTAGAGTTAGGATCTCCCGTGGTTGAGAGACTCCCATCTACTTGGCGGGGGGTGGGGGTGTAGGATATGGGGGAAATCCCCTTCCTCGAGTTGAGAAGGCAGGGAAAGGGGCGAGATGGATAGGGATGAATCTTCTGCCATCAAACTTTCTGGAATGAATTTTAGAGTTAGCTGCAACTCAGGCTGATGGTACAGAAAACAGTCGAGGTTGCGGAGGCAGTGGAAAATGAGGGGGTTAGAGATGGTTCATGGGGTGGGGCAAGGGGCGAGTGATTCCTGGGTCCTTCCAAAATCTACTCCTGTCCCCTTTAAGGAATAAGACGGAATTAATCTCACAAATACATTTCTTGCCTTTTCTCTGGGAAACCAGCTCATAAGATTGCTCTCCTCTCTCGAAACACGCCCTACCCCATCCCCCAGTCCCCGTACCTTGCTCATTACTTGTCCATTGATTTAGAAGAGAAAGGGGTTCCACATCGGGGCTGCCCTAGTTCCCTTCCTTTCTACAAAGGGGTGGAGACCTTAATGTTTCTGACAGTTTCACCCTTCATTCCTTATTCTTACTGAACCTCTCCTTCCCTTGTCAGCTCCTTACTTGCCAAGTGACACTGGGGCCTCAGTTTCCCCATTTGTTAAGAAACCAAATGGTTTCTTAGATCCTTCTAAGCAATGACATCTTCTGATTAGGATTTCCCCCTTCAGATGGACTCTTTGGAGGCAAGGGGCCTGACTCTCACCCAGACCAGAGTATGGTCTTCCATGCAGCTGTACCCAGCTCCTTTCCTCCAATGTCAGAGTCCAGGTTATTTTAAAACTGGTGTTCCATTGACCCCACCAATCTCTCTACCACTTGCCCCAGCTGTATCTCCCAAAGAACCGTTTCTGGGGTTTGGATGTGGAGGAAAAGACTAGAAAAGGATGGAGCTTGATGTGGGGGGAAGGTGTGGCCAAAGGGTTGTCTCCTCCTGGATTGGCTACCTCTCCTAGAAAGACTTCAAAAATTCTTCCCACCCCACCCTGAGATACCTCATGCTATCCTTTCATGTTCAGGATTGGGGGAAAGTGACAAAGGGGAGGGTAGAGGAGTGTGGAGGTGGGGACTCAGAGGAAGCCTAGAGACTGACCATCTATTTATACAGTTTACCACTTTCCTGAGTTACCATCTCAGGGTTAGAGTTGGACTTTATCCTTTGGAAATCCAGCACAACCAGGAGAAGGGCAGGAGTCTTTCTCACCATCAGTTATGGCCAAAGTAAGTGTGTCAGGGGCTGTTTCTGGGGAGTATAGAAGCTGCTGGTCCAGAGGGGGATCCTCTGGAATTGGTGTTTGGAAAAAATTGGGGTGACTCTAGAAGTGGGTGTTCAGGAGGGGGTGAGGGATACTCTAACCAGAGCACCCCTTAGATGGGCTGGGGCTCCATTCTCTTCTCCTTCTCTAACCCCCACCCCTGACCTCGACAGTTCTTGTAAGGGCTGGTCCTTCCATGCCCCTGCAAATTTTCTTTGACTAGCTGGAAAGTTCAGAGAAATCCTGGGGAGAGGCAAACAAGAACGAGGTAGTAAGACTTGGCTTGGATTAAGGTTAGGGTGTCCCCTGGCTCTAAGAGGGTTTGGGGGCAGAATGTGGGGGAATCCTTTTCCTGGAATAAACAGGGAAGGGAAAGAGGCTAGGTGGTAGAAAATAGAAATAGAGGCAGATATGAATATTCTGACAGAGGATCCGACTTTTGGAATGAACGATTGTCTTACAGAATTCACTACAATTGAGCCTTATGGTACAGAAAGAATTCAGGCTAAGGAAGCTCCATTGGAAAAGGAGGGAGCTAGAGATGGCAGAAGGCAGGGAGGGGCGGGGGCAAGTGATTCCTTAGGTCCTTCCTTATTCTAGCCCCCCCTCCCACCTTTAAAAATAATACCCAATTCATTTCACAAATTCACTACCTCCCTCTTCTCTAGGAAACCATTTCCTAAGGTTCCCCTCTCCTTGCCCCCCAATTATGTCTCCATTGATTTAGAACAGGAAGGGACCACATATCTGCTGCCCTGGTTCTCTTATCCTTTTACACCAGGGAAGGAGAAGCTAAGTTCCTTTACCTAAGTGTTTCAGCCAAGGTCAGCCAAGGTCACCATTGATTCCCCATTCTTTTTGAACTTCCCCCTCCCTTGCCAACCCCTTTCTTCTGGGCATGGCTCACTCCTGCCCTAGATCAGGATCAAGACTTGGCTCTGGAGAAGGGGGAAGCTCTTCCTGAAAACTTCCCTGGGGAGGTTTTGCTCTCTGCCTCCTAAATGAGATGAGGGCAGTTCTGGGGGAATAAAGAAGAGGGCAGGACAATGATTGAAGGTCATCCAGAGGCAAGGAAAGGCTTACCTGGCTACCAGAGTCTCCTATTGGGTATAGTCTATCTCCTACCTTGGGGTAGCACCACTGTCCTCACTTCCCCCTTCATCCTTGCCCAAGTGCAAGTTGTATATGATGCCAGCCAAAGATGGTGCTGTGGTAGCCAGTGAAAAAGAGAGAACATGGTCCTGGGAACCAGGTAAAACTTGGATGGCACTTCTATTTCTGTTGCTCACTTGTGTGACAGGTCCCTCTTGCTTCTTGGAGTCTCAGTGTTCTGAGCTGTAAAGTGAGGGGTGGACTGCATCAATCATGGAGGCTACTTCCTCATTCAACAGATGAGGAAACTGAGGCCCAGAGACATGAAGGGGCTTCCCCAAGCTCACAGAGCTGAGACTTACTCCCACTTCAGCACTAACTAGCCTAGAGGAGAGTCTGCTTTTCTAGATCATTCCTGGAGGGTGGCCTCTGCCCAGCTGGAAGGTCTGGGTCCCATCAGCTCCCAGTCAGCTCTAACCTTGTTGTGCTTGGTGTCTTCAGAAAGTTATTGCCAGTCACTTGAACCTGAAACCTGGATCATCCTTTAGATTAGTGGGAGACATATTACCTAAAGCCGTCAGGTAAGTGGGACCTGGGATGGATGAGACACTATCTATCTATCTATCTATCTATCTATCTATCTATCTATCTATCTATCTATCTATCTATCTACCTACCTACTTATTTATTTATTCATTCATTCATTTATGTATTTATTTATTTAATGATTGACTTGTTTATTAACTTTTAGTTTACAAGATTCAGTTCTATAATTCCTTGAGTTTCAAGTTTTCTCCCCTCCTTCTCCCTTCCCCTCCATCCCCATGGCAGCATGCAATCATTTATAGGATCTGAAAATGCCTTCACATTGGACATTAATCTAGTTGTATAGAAAGGTTGTAACCAATGGAAAAAAGAAACAAAACCAAATATGGAAAAAGAATGCTATCATGTGGGTTGCTTCCATCTCCATTTAAACTCTGTTCTTTCTAGATCTTTCTCTGAGTGTAGGCATCTCCTTTCATCCTGAGACTTGTAGACTTGTCTTATAACTATGCGTTGCTAAGAAGAGTCCAGTTTATCAAAGTTGGTCATCACACATACAATGTGTCTGTGACTGATTCTGCTCTTCTCATTTAGCATCAGTTTGTATAAGCTGATGAGACACAATTTAACCATGGGTGAGAGCTGAATCCTGTACACACCTGCTTACACTTGCCCCTTGATAAGAAGCACCCAGCTACTTTTGCCTCAACCCCAAATGGCAGGGCAGGGCAGGGCCAGGATGCAGCAAGAGGGAAAACTCCCTAGCAGGAGTTACCCAGTACCTGGAATGGACTGTTTGGATGGGTAGTGAGCTCCCTTTCTCTGGAGGTAGCAAAATCCCTATAATGGTCACTTGCTGGACTGGATGAGGGTAGGAGGGAACTGCAGAAGAGAAGCCATGGTGCTTCAAGATAGGATTGGGTGAGAGTCCCTTGGAGGGAGGGAGGGGTCTTCTACCTCAAGGATTCTATGAGTGATAGGTTTCCAAGGCTTTCAGTCCCATGGCATTGATGAAGTGTTCTCAATTCACAGATTTGGAATAGAGATGGGCACAGATAAGAATAACATTGCACTTCACTTCAACCCACGTTTCTGTTATTCCTCTGATAAAAACGTCATTGTCTACAATAGCATGTATGAAGGCCGGTATGGCAAGGAAGAAAGAGATAGACACTTTCCCTTTCAGATGAACAGCTGGACAGAGGTAAGACCCCAGAATCAGAGTGTGGAATATCCGAGAGCAGGGGGAGGGACAGATCCCAAGAGATGATCTCATCTACCCTGGTATTTGACAGAAGAGGCTGGAAGCAAATTCCAATGGGGTAAAGATGAAAAGCTAGAAGGGAAAGGAGTCAGCAGGCTTCCCGAGGGCAAGGGCAAGAAATTCAGAATGCCTAGAGCTGAAATGGGGGGGGGGGAGAAAGGGAGGGAGCTGGGCTGGGCTGTGATCCCAACACGATGACTGAAGGTTCTAGGGTGTCCTATGACAAGTAATAGGACTTAGAGAAGTAGTATTTAAAAATGAAGGGAACTGTCTGGTCTGATCCCTCCTTTCACAGAGCATGGCCCCGAGCCTGGAGAAATGATTTCCCTAAGGTCACACAGGGTCTTGTAGTAAGTGTCTTGAGGTGCCTTCCTGTGTCCAAACCCAGGGTTCTTCGTTCAGCATCTTCTGTCCTCTTCCAATCCAGGTTTGCATAGAATTTGAAGGATCTTTCTTTGCGGTGAACTTGTCTGATGGCTCTCGAAGGACGTTTCCAAATCGCCTTGAAACAACAGAAATCACCTACATTTCAGTTTTTGGTGACATTGAAACCAGATCACTTGTCTTTACATGAGCGCTGCAGTCAAGCTGCCTTCAGACCATTCTTGACCCTTGGGTCTCTCTTATTACTAATAAAAGTGCTGATGATAACAGCTGACATTTTCTGTGTTATTCTGTTCTGGGCCAGAGAGGGCTGGGTTTGGAGTTGGGAAGGGTGGTTGAGTGACCCTAGAAAAGTCCCTTTTTCTCAGTGGTCTTTTGGTGACCCAGTAGGACAGACTTTCTCCATCTGGGGGCCATGAGTATTTTTAAGATGAGGGAAAAGGCCATCTTTATTGTAATTAACTTCTGGTGTTCTTAGTATGACTCTGTGTTTTATGTATTTAAAGCCATTATTCCACTTCATAATATATTACTTGACTTTTAAATGGGGATGGAAGTGGGAGAATTGGAACTCTGAATTTAAAATTTTTTGATTTAAAAAATGTTAAAAAATAAAATAAAAAGAAAACCTTCAAAAATGAAAACAACAACAAAAACACCACATTATTCTGTGAAGGGGTCCATGGGCTTCCCTAAACTGTCAGGAGCCCAGGCCATCACATAAAAAAGGTAGAAAGCACTTAGCAGTCCTAGACCAACCCTGATTACCAATGAGAAAGGGATTTCCCACAGTAGTAACTGCAGGAGAACCTCTGTAACGTTGGTGAAGGGAGGGGATCAGAGCACAGGCTGAAGTCAAGCCCACCTGCCTGAAACATGCTGAACACAAACCAGGGAGTCACTGTGTCCCCTTTGAGGACCAGCCAAGGGAAGCTCAGAGAGACCTGGAGGCCAGATGGGAGGAGAGTGGGAAGACATTCACTGGCTCTGGAGTCAGAGGTACTGGGTTTGAGTTTGACCTCTGATCCTTACTGCCTAGATGGCCTTGGAGAAGTCTCTGGGCCTC